>OY742000.1:0-366285 GCA_963555575.2 Hygrocybe coccinea
TTGGACTGAGAAAAACGTTGCTAAACGGTGGCGCAACCGGTTGGTAGAGCCAATGAGAGACATGAGTCCCGTTTTTGTTCTTAAGTCTGAGTTCAACCCCATGTGGGAAACTTTCAATGTTCACGAACTTCAACAAACCATGGTCAGATCGTGGTTGGAGAGCCGCGATGCGGTTCCCTGGTGTAATCTCGAGGGTCGATGCGCTATTCACAATTATAGCGTAATGCCCATGCCTGACCATATTAGAGCCGACGTTAACAGGCGGCTCGAATCTCTGTATGCCTATAAGGGTGTTGGTAGCGCAACACTCGATAGAACTAGTCGAGGATCCAAGCGAAGGCTGCCTTCGGAGGATCTCACTCAAAGTGTTCTAGATGACTTCCTGTCGGACGGTCGCTGGATTAAGCGCCAACGGTCTGGAGAGGAAAGTCGGGATGATGACGATGTAGCGATGTTCGCGGAAGCGGATTCTGAGAGCGCAGCAATGACTGCGAATGCGGATGAAGTGGAAGTGGACTTGCCCGCGGAGTCTACCCCCCCTGACCTGTCTATATCGTGTTGCTCCGGTGACCAGTCGCTTCCTCGACTTGAGGAACCAGATGGACCTTTCAGCTACTTAGTAGAATGGGAAAGCACGAACGGTCGTGCTAGTTTTGGGCATAAATTAGTCTTTGATATCGCAAAGACAGACTTTTTTTCACGGAGATGGCTAGTCAGTCGAAAACGAACACGTAATATGTTCGATCTCACTAGCGCGTGGCGTAAGTCAATGTTGAAGTTAGATTCTGAAGCGGCACCACTTGCCGACTCGGAAAACGTGGACGGGTGGAACTGAAAGAGCTAACGAGCTCGGTTGCATTCTTAGGCCTCTGATCAAGGAAGAAAAGCTGCAAGCAGCAGCACCTAAGTCTAACCCAACCGAACCCTAACTCGCTAACCCTAACCGGTTCTAACCAGTACATTAAGAACATAAGCTAACCCTAAGTGAACCGGGTGCCTTCTAAGGAAGTAGCCTAACCCGAGACTCAGTACGGCGACGGCCGCTAAGTGGGTTTTAATTGCCGACACTCGCGGGTGTCGGTCCCCGGCTTAAAGCCGATCGGCCGCTTGTCGGCTTGTCGGCCGCGGTCGGGTTTACCATCGGTTTGCTGCGGCTTACCGGAGCTCTGTCAAAGGTCACGTGATGTCCTTATAAGGATAACCCTATACCCTATATGACTCGCGGTTTTCATTTCCGCGCGCATCGGTTGTTTCACTATTGTTAGATTGGTAATTCGACCCGCTTAGCTTACGCGTACCACCGCGAGGCTATACGGCTTATTGTTTCTTACTCGGTCTTGCTCAGCAAGCCGGGCAACGTGCCCGAACCGCAGCAGCGGCTTAAATGCCATTGGCGGTTACTTGGCGGCTTACTCAGGTGAGTGCGTTTCAGCTTACTGATGCTCTGCCGGCTTCTGTCGAAGCCGGTGGAACGTGTACTGGTTATTGTTCTTTCATGCCGGTTAAACCGCTCAAGGCGGCTTCCGGATACTTTGTCTTTTCTCGGACAAAGTGTTTCAAATTGTATAAATACTAGAGGATACTGATGAGACTCCCCAGTCGAAACTTCGCTCTTCAGTTGAAAGCGAAGTCTACCCTCTGGTTTATCAGTATACGTAGTTGTAGTTTTTTACTTCCTAACTAACCTAACCTAACTAACCGGGTGCCTTCTAAGGAAGTAGCCTAACCCGAGACTCAGTACGGCGACGGCCGCTAAGTGGGTTTTAATTGCCGACACTCGCGGGTGTCGGTCCCCGGCTTAAAGCCGATCGGCCGCTTGTCGGCTTGTCGGCCGCGGTCGGGTTTACCATCGGTTTGCTGCGGCTTACCGGAGCTCTGTCAAAGGTCACGTGATGTCCTTATAAGGATAACCCTATACCCTATATGACTCGCGGTTTTCATTTCCGCGCGCATCGGTTGTTTCACTATTGTTAGATTGGTAATTCGACCCGCTTAGCTTACGCGTACCACCGCGAGGCTATACGGCTTATTGTTTCTTACTCGGTCTTGCTCAGCAAGCCGGGCAACGTGCCCGAACCGCAGCAGCGGCTTAAATGCCATTGGCGGTTACTTGGCGGCTTACTCAGGTGAGTGCGTTTCAGCTTACTGATGCTCTGCCGGCTTCTGTCGAAGCCGGTGGAACGTGTACTGGTTATTGTTCTTTCATGCCGGTTAAACCGCTCAAGGCGGCTTCCGGATACTTTGTCTTTTCTCGGACAAAGTGTTTCAAATTGTATAAATACTAGAGGATACTGATGAGACTCCCCAGTCGAAACTTCGCTCTTCAGTTGAAAGCGAAGTCTACCCTCTGGTTTATCAGTATACGTAGTTGTAGTTTTTTACTTCCTAACCTCACATACTACCAATCCCCCGCCTCTGCCAACCATGCCCAGCACTTCGTCCGCCGTCGCCCCCCCATCCCGTGTAGTACGGGACGTTACTCGTGGCCTCTCGCCCGCCTCGTTTGGCGCCTCCATGCAAGCAGGCGCCAACTCATCTCTTGTACGTGTCTCCGCCTCAGCCCGTGCTAAATCGGTGGTGGAAGTTATAGAGATGATCCAGATGAACTACCGAGAGCAGCTTCGGCCGCTCTTGGTGGAGCTTGCCGCGACAGCCTCCAAACTGTCCGGTGTGGATGCTTCAGTTACCAAACTGAAGACCCACAAGGCCGCGGGAACGTGGCCCCCCCAGCTTGCTGGGATGAAAGCTCCGATTTTCCAGATCACCCGAAGCTTCGAGGAAGCTACGGGGACTGGTGCGCTAGTCAAGGAACTGGCTGATAAACATCAGCAGTACCGCCTCTCGGTCCTCGAGGCTGCCATCAGCCTCAAGGAACTTGAACTAGCACATCTAAACTCCAGGCTCGAGCCGTCGTCATATATGGCGACGGTCATGGAGATAATTGTTGAAAGATACAAATATGTCCGTGAAGCCTACAAAGAACCCACCTTTGCTCCGGATGGGAGCCTCGGTGACTTTGTGGAGTCGCCCACCTTTAAAGCAGAATTTAAGGCGGTGCGGGAGGATATCCCTATACTTTCTTTCCGAGTCATTGAGATTGCAAAATCTCGACACGTGGCTGAGCAGAAGAAGTTGGAGGACAAGCTCCGTATAAAACAAGACGCCGATGTTGAAATGGGTACATCCACGGCCGCAGACGATGCGGCTCATGATAAAGTGATGAGAATCGTGGAGAAGCGTCTTCGAGAGGCGGGTCTTTCAGACAAAGTGAGTGATCCAGTCTTAGACTGGTGGAACAAACAGAGTCGCTTACTAACAACCGCTGGGGTAGCCGAAGCCCCGCACTGGTGGTTCGAAGGAGAAGAAGAAAGGCCCGAAGAAGTCGAAGAAGGCGAAATCCGGCAAGAAGGGGAAACCCACAGCCGTCGCCTCCGCCAAAAAACGATCAGACAAGAAGGGGAAGCCTTCCGATCGAAAGGGGAAAGGGAAGCAGTCTTAACGAGCATAAACGCTCTTGAGACGGTAAGATTTGATCATCCCTCGACTTACCCTGATGAATTCACGCTGATTCCACGCCCAATTGCTATTAGATTATTACTTTCGACAGTCCCCCCATCAATGTTGGAGGCGGCTCGGTTCAGGTCGATGGTCTTTACGGGGCCGGATGTTTATTTACCAGCACGATTTCATGTACACATATCTGCAGGACTTAGATATATGTTGTACAATAAACCGAATCCTTCTCTCGTCTTAACCGCGTATGATGACTTCGTAAGAAGACTCAAATGGCAGTTACACTTCCTAGACGATCCTGAGGAAATAAAGAAAGATTCCACTGCATATGATCCTGACTACGATCTCCATTTGCCTAAACACAAGGAACCTCCGGAGATCCGGCCATATATTCAAGCCGGTTTTGATGCTGGACAAGCGTATGTTCGCGAACACGTGAGAAACGCTAAACCACTTCTAAAGCCCCCCAAGCACCGTAGTCTTGTGGAGTTGACCGAATTGAAACAGTTTCTTGATGAAAAACAATATGTTATCACGTTAACTGACAAGAACCTTGGCGCCGCAGTAGTTACTAAGGAATGGATTATTGCAGGAGGTTACAAGTTACTTTCGGACACAAGCAACTATAGAGAGGTTGACTTGGAATATGTAACGAGTAAGATGAAAGTCATTCAGAAAAAGATCGATAAACTTTGCGATCTGAAACTACCCGATGGTTGGTGTATGAAGGATGACTTTCCGCAACTACAGAACTTTTTACGGTCTAAATATCCAAAAGACGATAGTTCCGATTTCGAGCTACCGCAGTTTTATGCGATACCTAAAATACATAAGAAGCCTACAGGCTATCGGCCTATCTGCCCATGTCACTCCTTATTACAGGAGCCATGTTCCAAGGTTGCGAGCAAGTATCTTAAGCCGCTCATTGACAGCTTTCCAACTGTCATTAAAGGTACGAAAGACCTAGCGCAGAAACTTTCGAAAATAAAGATTAACCCCCACCGGAAAATTTATATTGTAACAGGCGACATTGTCGCCTATTACCCTAATATACCCAGAGATCAAGCGATCAAAGTAGTCGGACAACTCTGGAAGAAATGGTGTGATGTTAAGGGTGAACCCGAATGGAAGAGACACGTCGTGTTACAGGCGCTTCTCATCTCTTCGCGTTCGCCTCTATTTATTCAGTACCGCGACAAGTACTACGAACAATTGAAAGGCATCCCTATGGGGGCCGCATGTTCGCCTGACATTGCTAACCTCTACGGAGGAAACTATGAATGGAATCTTGTCGAGAATCCCGACCCACGCATTATTCATTACGGGAGGTACATCGACGACTGTCTGTGTTTATGCTATGCCAATACCAAGGCAGAAGCACTAGAAATAGCAACACAGGTGCACTATCCAGGCGTCGAATTAGACTGGTTAGCGTCGGAATGGAGTGCCCCATTCCTGGATATGTACATATATGTTGACTTCCGTTTCGGAACCATAGAATATAAACCATACCGTAAACCGCTTAACCACATGGAGAGAATCCCATGGGTCTCAAATCACCCGAAAGACGTAAAAAGAGGTACTTTCCTCGGTGAAATGAGTCGCCTTGCCACGATTTGTAGTCGCCCAGACACATACGCAGACGCACTCCGCGATCTTCGCGGTTTGTACATTGCACGTGGTTATCCAAAGGTGCTGCTTGACACTTGGACTGAGAAAAACGTTGCTAAACGGTGGCGCAACCGGTTGGTAGAGCCAATGAGAGACATGAGTCCCGTTTTTGTTCTTAAGTCTGAGTTCAACCCCATGTGGGAAACTTTCAATGTTCACGAACTTCAACAAACCATGGTCAGATCGTGGTTGGAGAGCCGCGATGCGGTTCCCTGGTGTAATCTCGAGGGTCGATGCGCTATTCACAATTATAGCGTAATGCCCATGCCTGACCATATTAGAGCCGACGTTAACAGGCGGCTCGAATCTCTGTATGCCTATAAGGGTGTTGGTAGCGCAACACTCGATAGAACTAGTCGAGGATCCAAGCGAAGGCTGCCTTCGGAGGATCTCACTCAAAGTGTTCTAGATGACTTCCTGTCGGACGGTCGCTGGATTAAGCGCCAACGGTCTGGAGAGGAAAGTCGGGATGATGACGATGTAGCGATGTTCGCGGAAGCGGATTCTGAGAGCGCAGCAATGACTGCGAATGCGGATGAAGTGGAAGTGGACTTGCCCGCGGAGTCTACCCCCCCTGACCTGTCTATATCGTGTTGCTCCGGTGACCAGTCGCTTCCTCGACTTGAGGAACCAGATGGACCTTTCAGCTACTTAGTAGAATGGGAAAGCACGAACGGTCGTGCTAGTTTTGGGCATAAATTAGTCTTTGATATCGCAAAGACAGACTTTTTTTCACGGAGATGGCTAGTCAGTCGAAAACGAACACGTAATATGTTCGATCTCACTAGCGCGTGGCGTAAGTCAATGTTGAAGTTAGATTCTGAAGCGGCACCACTTGCCGACTCGGAAAACGTGGACGGGTGGAACTGAAAGAGCTAACGAGCTCGGTTGCATTCTTAGGCCTCTGATCAAGGAAGAAAAGCTGCAAGCAGCAGCACCTAAGTCTAACCCAACCGAACCCTAACTCGCTAACCCTAACCGGTTCTAACCAGTACATTAAGAACATAAGCTAACCCTAAGTGAACCGGGTGCCTTCTAAGGAAGTAGCCTAACCCGAGACTCAGTACGGCGACGGCCGCTAAGTGGGTTTTAATTGCCGACACTCGCGGGTGTCGGTCCCCGGCTTAAAGCCGATCGGCCGCTTGTCGGCTTGTCGGCCGCGGTCGGGTTTACCATCGGTTTGCTGCGGCTTACCGGAGCTCTGTCAAAGGTCACGTGATGTCCTTATAAGGATAACCCTATACCCTATATGACTCGCGGTTTTCATTTCCGCGCGCATCGGTTGTTTCACTATTGTTAGATTGGTAATTCGACCCGCTTAGCTTACGCGTACCACCGCGAGGCTATACGGCTTATTGTTTCTTACTCGGTCTTGCTCAGCAAGCCGGGCAACGTGCCCGAACCGCAGCAGCGGCTTAAATGCCATTGGCGGTTACTTGGCGGCTTACTCAGGTGAGTGCGTTTCAGCTTACTGATGCTCTGCCGGCTTCTGTCGAAGCCGGTGGAACGTGTACTGGTTATTGTTCTTTCATGCCGGTTAAACCGCTCAAGGCGGCTTCCGGATACTTTGTCTTTTCTCGGACAAAGTGTTTCAAATTGTATAAATACTAGAGGATACTGATGAGACTCCCCAGTCGAAACTTCGCTCTTCAGTTGAAAGCGAAGTCTACCCTCTGGTTTATCAGTATACGTAGTTGTAGTTTTTTACTACCTAACCTAAGATGTCCTTATAAGGATAACCCTATACCCTATATGACTCGCGGTTTTCATTTCCGCGCGCATCGGTTGTTTCACTATTGTTAGATTGGTAATTCGACCCGCTTAGCTTACGCGTACCACCGCGAGGCTATACGGCTTATTGTTTCTTACTCGGTCTTGCTCAGCAAGCCGGGCAACGTGCCCGAACCGCAGCAGCGGCTTAAATGCCATTGGCGGTTACTTGGCGGCTTACTCAGGTGAGTGCGTTTCAGCTTACTGATGCTCTGCCGGCTTCTGTCGAAGCCGGTGGAACGTGTACTGGTTATTGTTCTTTCATGCCGGTTAAACCGCTCAAGGCGGCTTCCGGATACTTTGTCTTTTCTCGGACAAAGTGTTTCAAATTGTATAAATACTAGAGGATACTGATGAGACTCCCCAGTCGAAACTTCGCTCTTCAGTTGAAAGCGAAGTCTACCCTCTGGTTTATCAGTATACGTAGTTGTAGTTTTTTACTTCCTAACCTCACATACTACCAATCCCCCGCCTCTGCCAACCATGCCCAGCACTTCGTCCGCCGTCGCCCCCCCATCCCGTGTAGTACGGGACGTTACTCGTGGCCTCTCGCCCGCCTCGTTTGGCGCCTCCATGCAAGCAGGCGCCAACTCATCTCTTGTACGTGTCTCCGCCTCAGCCCGTGCTAAATCGGTGGTGGAAGTTATAGAGATGATCCAGATGAACTACCGAGAGCAGCTTCGGCCGCTCTTGGTGGAGCTTGCCGCGACAGCCTCCAAACTGTCCGGTGTGGATGCTTCAGTTACCAAACTGAAGACCCACAAGGCCGCGGGAACGTGGCCCCCCCAGCTTGCTGGGATGAAAGCTCCGATTTTCCAGATCACCCGAAGCTTCGAGGAAGCTACGGGGACTGGTGCGCTAGTCAAGGAACTGGCTGATAAACATCAGCAGTACCGCCTCTCGGTCCTCGAGGCTGCCATCAGCCTCAAGGAACTTGAACTAGCACATCTAAACTCCAGGCTCGAGCCGTCGTCATATATGGCGACGGTCATGGAGATAATTGTTGAAAGATACAAATATGTCCGTGAAGCCTACAAAGAACCCACCTTTGCTCCGGATGGGAGCCTCGGTGACTTTGTGGAGTCGCCCACCTTTAAAGCAGAATTTAAGGCGGTGCGGGAGGATATCCCTATACTTTCTTTCCGAGTCATTGAGATTGCAAAATCTCGACACGTGGCTGAGCAGAAGAAGTTGGAGGACAAGCTCCGTATAAAACAAGACGCCGATGTTGAAATGGGTACATCCACGGCCGCAGACGATGCGGCTCATGATAAAGTGATGAGAATCGTGGAGAAGCGTCTTCGAGAGGCGGGTCTTTCAGACAAAGTGAGTGATCCAGTCTTAGACTGGTGGAACAAACAGAGTCGCTTACTAACAACCGCTGGGGTAGCCGAAGCCCCGCACTGGTGGTTCGAAGGAGAAGAAGAAAGGCCCGAAGAAGTCGAAGAAGGCGAAATCCGGCAAGAAGGGGAAACCCACAGCCGTCGCCTCCGCCAAAAAACGATCAGACAAGAAGGGGAAGCCTTCCGATCGAAAGGGGAAAGGGAAGCAGTCTTAACGAGCATAAACGCTCTTGAGACGGTAAGATTTGATCATCCCTCGACTTACCCTGATGAATTCACGCTGATTCCACGCCCAAATTGCTATTAGATTATTACTTTCGACAGTCCCCCCATCAATGTTGGAGGCGGCTCGGTTCAGGTCGATGGTCTTTACGGGGCCGGATGTTTATTTACCAGCACGATTTCATGTACACATATCTGCAGGACTTAGATATATGTTGTACAATAAACCGAATCCTTCTCTCGTCTTAACCGCGTATGATGACTTCGTAAGAAGACTCAAATGGCAGTTACACTTCCTAGACGATCCTGAGGAAATAAAGAAAGATTCCACTGCATATGATCCTGACTACGATCTCCATTTGCCTAAACACAAGGAACCTCCGGAGATCCGGCCATATATTCAAGCCGGTTTTGATGCTGGACAAGCGTATGTTCGCGAACACGTGAGAAACGCTAAACCACTTCTAAAGCCCCCCAAGCACCGTAGTCTTGTGGAGTTGACCGAATTGAAACAGTTTCTTGATGAAAAACAATATGTTATCACGTTAACTGACAAGAACCTTGGCGCCGCAGTAGTTACTAAGGAATGGATTATTGCAGGAGGTTACAAGTTACTTTCGGACACAAGCAACTATAGAGAGGTTGACTTGGAATATGTAACGAGTAAGATGAAAGTCATTCAGAAAAAGATCGATAAACTTTGCGATCTGAAACTACCCGATGGTTGGTGTATGAAGGATGACTTTCCGCAACTACAGAACTTTTTACGGTCTAAATATCCAAAAGACGATAGTTCCGATTTCGAGCTACCGCAGTTTTATGCGATACCTAAAATACATAAGAAGCCTACAGGCTATCGGCCTATCTGCCCATGTCACTCCTTATTACAGGAGCCATGTTCCAAGGTTGCGAGCAAGTATCTTAAGCCGCTCATTGACAGCTTTCCAACTGTCATTAAAGGTACGAAAGACCTAGCGCAGAAACTTTCGAAAATAAAGATTAACCCCCACCGGAAAATTTATATTGTAACAGGCGACATTGTCGCCTATTACCCTAATATACCCAGAGATCAAGCGATCAAAGTAGTCGGACAACTCTGGAAGAAATGGTGTGATGTTAAGGGTGAACCCGAATGGAAGAGACACGTCGTGTTACAGGCGCTTCTCATCTCTTCGCGTTCGCCTCTATTTATTCAGTACCGCGACAAGTACTACGAACAATTGAAAGGCATCCCTATGGGGGCCGCATGTTCGCCTGACATTGCTAACCTCTACGGAGGAAACTATGAATGGAATCTTGTCGAGAATCCCGACCCACGCATTATTCATTACGGGAGGTACATCGACGACTGTCTGTGTTTATGCTATGCCAATACCAAGGCAGAAGCACTAGAAATAGCAACACAGGTGCACTATCCAGGCGTCGAATTAGACTGGTTAGCGTCGGAATGGAGTGCCCCATTCCTGGATATGTACATATATGTTGACTTCCGTTTCGGAACCATAGAATATAAACCATACCGTAAACCGCTTAACCACATGGAGAGAATCCCATGGGTCTCAAATCACCCGAAAGACGTAAAAAGAGGTACTTTCCTCGGTGAAATGAGTCGCCTTGCCACGATTTGTAGTCGCCCAGACACATACGCAGACGCACTCCGCGATCTTCGCGGTTTGTACATTGCACGTGGTTATCCAAAGGTGCTGCTTGACACTTGGACTGAGAAAAACGTTGCTAAACGGTGGCGCAACCGGTTGGTAGAGCCAATGAGAGACATGAGTCCCGTTTTTGTTCTTAAGTCTGAGTTCAACCCCATGTGGGAAACTTTCAATGTTCACGAACTTCAACAAACCATGGTCAGATCGTGGTTGGAGAGCCGCGATGCGGTTCCCTGGTGTAATCTCGAGGGTCGATGCGCTATTCACAATTATAGCGTAATGCCCATGCCTGACCATATTAGAGCCGACGTTAACAGGCGGCTCGAATCTCTGTATGCCTATAAGGGTGTTGGTAGCGCAACACTCGATAGAACTAGTCGAGGATCCAAGCGAAGGCTGCCTTCGGAGGATCTCACTCAAAGTGTTCTAGATGACTTCCTGTCGGACGGTCGCTGGATTAAGCGCCAACGGTCTGGAGAGGAAAGTCGGGATGATGACGATGTAGCGATGTTCGCGGAAGCGGATTCTGAGAGCGCAGCAATGACTGCGAATGCGGATGAAGTGGAAGTGGACTTGCCCGCGGAGTCTACCCCCCCTGACCTGTCTATATCGTGTTGCTCCGGTGACCAGTCGCTTCCTCGACTTGAGGAACCAGATGGACCTTTCAGCTACTTAGTAGAATGGGAAAGCACGAACGGTCGTGCTAGTTTTGGGCATAAATTAGTCTTTGATATCGCAAAGACAGACTTTTTTTCACGGAGATGGCTAGTCAGTCGAAAACGAACACGTAATATGTTCGATCTCACTAGCGCGTGGCGTAAGTCAATGTTGAAGTTAGATTCTGAAGCGGCACCACTTGCCGACTCGGAAAACGTGGACGGGTGGAACTGAAAGAGCTAACGAGCTCGGTTGCATTCTTAGGCCTCTGATCAAGGAAGAAAAGCTGCAAGCAGCAGCACCTAAGTCTAACCCAACCGAACCCTAACTCGCTAACCCTAACCGGTTCTAACCAGTACATTAAGAACATAAGCTAACCCTAAGTGAACCGGGTGCCTTCTAAGGAAGTAGCCTAACCCGAGACTCAGTACGGCGACGGCCGCTAAGTGGGTTTTAATTGCCGACACTCGCGGGTGTCGGTCCCCGGCTTAAAGCCGATCGGCCGCTTGTCGGCTTGTCGGCCGCGGTCGGGTTTACCATCGGTTTGCTGCGGCTTACCGGAGCTCTGTCAAAGGTCACGTGATGTCCTTATAAGGATAACCCTATACCCTATATGACTCGCGGTTTTCATTTCCGCGCGCATCGGTTGTTTCACTATTGTTAGATTGGTAATTCGACCCGCTTAGCTTACGCGTACCACCGCGAGGCTATACGGCTTATTGTTTCTTACTCGGTCTTGCTCAGCAAGCCGGGCAACGTGCCCGAACCGCAGCAGCGGCTTAAATGCCATTGGCGGTTACTTGGCGGCTTACTCAGGTGAGTGCGTTTCAGCTTACTGATGCTCTGCCGGCTTCTGTCGAAGCCGGTGGAACGTGTACTGGTTATTGTTCTTTCATGCCGGTTAAACCGCTCAAGGCGGCTTCCGGATACTTTGTCTTTTCTCGGACAAAGTGTTTCAAATTGTATAAATACTAGAGGATACTGATGAGACTCCCCAGTCGAAACTTCGCTCTTCAGTTGAAAGCGAAGTCTACCCTCTGGTTTATCAGTATACGTAGTTGTAGTTTTTTACTTCCTAACCTAAGCCTAATCGGTACAGTACGGCGACGGCCGCTAAGTGGACTGTCATTGCCACGTGCCTGGGCACGTGGTCCCTGTCGATCATGATCGGATCTCCGGATTTGGTCAGAAGTTGATGGGTTTGTCATCGGACCCTGAGGGGCCCGGAGCTTGATCGAAAGGGTCTAGGGTTTACTATATCGGGTGATCCCTTAGCCGGATTTGGCAGATTAGCGAGCAAATGACTCGCGATGTCAAAGATGAGTTATTGTTGGCGTTTTAACCGACGTCTTCGGGCATCGTGTCCCCCCACGAGCCCCTTTCTTATTTTTCTTTACACTGGCTTTGTCAGTAAGCCGGGCATCGTGCCCGATCCGCAGTCGCGAGACTTTCGCGATTGGTGGAATTTCTGTTCTACTTACTCAGGTGAGTGTTTCAGCTTACTGATCCTGCCCGGCTTCTGTCGAAGCCGGGTGGTGCGTGTAGCGGTTATTGTTCTTTCTGCTCGATCATTCGCTAAAGGCGAAACTCGAGGCAATTTTCCCTTTTCGGTTTAATTGTTTCAAATTGTATAAATACTAGAGGATACTGAAGAGACTCCCCAGTCGAAACGCTTCGCTTCAATTGAACGAAGCGTCTACCCTCTGGTTTTTCAGTATACGTAGTTGTAGATTTTTTACTAACTAACTAACCTAATATGGCTAACCCTAAGCCTAAACGGGCAGTACGGCGACGGCCGCTAAGTGGACTGTCATTGCCACGTGTCGAGGCACGTGGTCCCTCATCGATCATGATCGGATCTCCGGATTTGGTCAGAAGTTGATGGGGTTTGTCATCGGACCCTGAGGGGCCCGGAGCTAACCTGTAAGGGTTTAGGGTTACTATATATGGGTGACCCTTAGCCTAATTTGGCAAATTCGCGAGTGATTACTACGCGATGTCAAAGATGAGTTATTGTAAGCATCTTAACCGATGTTTCCGGGGATCGTGGACCACCACAAACCCGGTTCTTATTGTTCTTTACTGCGGCTTTGTAAGTAGGCCGGGCAACGTGCCCGATGCGCAGCATACGCGACTTTCGCGATTGGCCGCGATTTCACTTTGATTATTCATCTCTGTGTTTCAGCTTACTTATCCTGCTCGGCGACTGTCGTCGCCGAGTGGTGCGTGTAGTGGTTATTGTTCTTTCAGACGGCGATCGACTTTAAAGTTGTCGCGCGTGCAATTTGTACTTTTTCGTACTTTTTGTTTCAATTGTATAAATACTAGAGGATACTGAAGAGACTCCCCAGTCGAAACTGTTCGCTCGTTATCGACGAGCAGTCTACCCTCTGGTTCATCAGTATTAGTAGTTGTTTTTTATATTACTTCCTAACCTAACTAAATCGAAACGCTTCGCTTCAATTGAACGAAGCGTCTACCCTCTGGTTTTTCAGTATACGTAGTTGTAGATTTTTACAACCTAACTAACTAACCTAACGCAACACACACCCACTGCTAAGCCACATCCTCCCCTCTCACTTCCAATCGTGTCACACCCAGCTCCGCATACATTTCGCAAAATTGGTGAATTCGAAGGACACAAAGATACTGTTCATTCTGTGTCATTTTCACCTGATGGCGAGCGGATTGTAACTGGTTCATATGACAAATCCATTATTGTCTGGGATGTGAGGACACAGAAAGTTATGTTGGGACCTCTTCCGGGTCATACGGGTGGTATTTGGTCTGTTGTATACTCCCCGGATGGCAAGCAAATGGTTTCCGGCTCAGTTGATCGCTCTGCTATGGTATGGGATGCACGCGATGGGAAGATAATCAAGAAGTTCATGAAGCATACTGGGACTGTTTACTCTGTCGCATACTCCCCCGATAGCAGTATGATCGCGTCTGGCTCGACCGATCGAACTATTCAAATATGGGATTCGGCAACTGGCGAAGTTATTCATTCCTTGGCCTGTGGTGGATATGTCCAATCTGTAGCGTTCTCGCCAAATGCCCAGTATCTCGTATCGGGCGCAGAAACTGGTTTTAGAGTTTGGGAGGTTGGAAGTTGGCGGAGAGTGCAAAAATACCATGATGGTTTTCATGTCGCGGCTGTTGCAGTATCACCGGAAGGCAACCACGTCGCCTACTGCAGTAGAAACAAGGTCTGTGTCGCCGAGATGACGAGCTGGAAAGTCATCATGGAACTACAAGGGCATACAAAGAATGTTCGGAGTCTCACCTATTCACCTGACGGAACGTGGATTGCTTCTGGATCTGATGATGGAACTATTCGAATCTGGGAAACTTCAACTGGAAACTCGATTTTGACACTGAAAATTGGGTCATGGATTAATTCAATAGCGATTTCATTGGATGGTACACAGATCGTGGCTGGTTGTTCTAATAAAAAAATCTATCTGTATTCATGCAATTCCGTTGTATAATATTAATCTGCAGAACTATCATAATATTAATATACTACAAACGAAAAGCAGCAAAAAACAAATTACTGGGTGACTTCCCGTAGCGATTAGTTTATGTTTTGCAATAAACGCGGTGCCAGTCGGAGTTGGAACCCCGTGCTGAGTCAGCTCTTCAACATTTATCAACAAGTAATGTCAAACGTTAGATTGTAATGGACAATAGCTAAAAGAGTGAGGGGCAGGCACAATCGGGCGAATTTGGGTGGGTGGGATCTCGGCAAGCATTAAGAAATATGTTTTTAGAGGATTAAATCTATCGAGGGGGGTCTGCACCCCACCTCTAGAATGTGTATTTATTCACGCGTTTCATGACATCGGAGTTCAAAGAAATTTTCCGGGGTCTTAGCGGCAACCCATATTGGGTGTTTATTGTCGAAATCTATGATAGTCAGCCTCATAAAGGCCTACGGGAAGTCACCCACTATATTGTACCGAAAGTAAGCGCAAAAGCGATCTCGACAACAGGTCGAGGGTATTTTCTCGACGTGCGTGTGCGGCGCGTAACACTTTTGTTGTGGGTTATAAAAGTCCCTGGTCATCGCCCTGGGAAGAGGGAAGGGGGTATTCTTGCAAGAAAAAGTCGTTGAGCACCCCGACGAAAAAAGCAAAGCAAGAAAAACAAAAAAAGGTCCACACCGTCTACTGAACACCAGCAAAAGAGCTGACACCTTTTAAAACATCTACACCTACTTTCGGGACTTGCGAAATGCTGTGCGTGGTGAGGCGGCGAAGGCGAGGTTACAGCGGAAGTGGAGGTGCCTGGAAAAGCGAATGCAGAGGACGGGTTTCGACGGGTGAGTTGGGGAGAAGGGGGTGGAGAGACTGGGGCACCGCTGCGCTTAGGCCGAGAGGGGCGTGTAGGAGACGAGGCGGTGGGTATATATGGATTGGCCCGATGTCGCTGTTGGTGGTTGTGGTAGCGACGCGACCTGTTTATGGTGGATGATGACGAGCGGATGTGGGGTGCTATGCAGTGCATAGTTGGGGAACGAGGGTGACACGTCGGGGGTTAGTAGGCTTCTTTTTTTGGCGTAGCGATTTCTTCGCAGGGCATTTCCTGCTCCGCAGCCCGAGTCATCGGAAGCTTATCTAGAGACGGAAGGGAGGCAGGCTGTCGCGAGATGGAAACTTGACCTGTGGATGGCCGGCGAGACGAGGTGGATTGTTATGACCTGGAACTGGGGAAAATGGAGTCTTGGAAGGGAGAAAGTCTGTGTTCAGTGAGCAGTGAATTGAAGGTAGTGGGAATAGCTACGTATGCCTTAATAGATGGTGGTTTGGCATCGTCTGATGCCAGGCATGATTGATGTCGCAGACAATGAAGATCCAGCTTTATCGTGGGCACGTCTTCATCGGTGGACTTGATGGACTTAAGACGTTGGTCAACCCCTTCAACAGTTATCGAGGGTACATTATTAAAATTCCTGTTAACAAAATGAGAGAAGAGGCGTAAGCGCACTTACTGTTGTCACTTTTGCCGTTCTTAATGACAGGCCAGAGATTGGTGCCAAGACTACTTTGTCGTCTGCGTGCACCGTGTTCGCCCACCTTAAGGGATTCTTCTACGATGCGGATGCGGTCGGAGGGCAATGGGTGGCTTCACAACTGGAAGCTGCTGGGATATTTAGTGGGAGGAATCTAGGAGATGAACGTACAACATCCTTCAGTTGAAGCAGCCCACACAAGGCTTCAAAAAGTAGATCTACTCGCCTTCCTGCTCGCGGTCCTTAAACCAACATCACTGGCACGATGTACACCTCCACTGGCAAGCGTTGTCACCATCTCTTCCAGTGCCAGTGGATTGGAGACTCACGAGCGGCAGACTACAAAAATAGCAGCATGAACGAACCTCATCATGACGGACTTGACAAAATTGACGTACGGATACGTTTGCCATCAACACTTTCACTTCAAAGATAGTATTAGTGATGATCTCCCAATTATGTAATAGCAAATGGACTTGACCGTGACGTGAAATTGTATTTTAATAATAATAATAATAGCAAAGCAATGGCTAGCGTGACGTGATGCCACTGACAATTTGCTATAATTCAGAACACTACATACTTACATCATAGACTGTACTTACCACTGCGACGGTCAATGTTTCCAGTTATTGAGCGCATGTGGAGCGTCCTAAGGCTTGTCTCCACCTTGGCCGTGATACAAACGGATTCTCCCAAGTCCAAGTTTATTGGCGTCGGCTTAACGTATGGGCACAGCCTCCACTTGAACCAAGACTCGAAAATATGGAGGTCACTGGCAACGTCGTCCGTATTTCCCCGTCTCACTGAAGCTATTTCTTATGGCTCGAAAGCAGAATCGCAAAGTATCTTCCACCGTCGCAGAGGTTTCCCGCAGCCAAGAACCATTAGGACAGGTCCCATCGACCGCTTTTTCTTTCTTTCCGTCGAACACTACGCTCCCAGATGTCATTGACACGGATGTTGATTTCAGTGTACCCCAAGTCTCTGCACATGGTCTTGCCACCGGCGGGCAGCCAGGTCCCTCGTTTCAAACATCATGCATTACCCAGTGCGTCTGTCCCCGTTACCGATGTCTCCTTTAATAAATGTCCTCCAATTATCTCGCAACTAGCTTCTCTCATCCAGTCTCATGAAACCACTTTGACCGCCGATTATCCACTAGGCCCACCATCCGTTTACCCTACTTCTGGTGCAACACTCCCGATGAGCGAGAAAGGAAAAGCGAGAGAAGACCAACGCGAAAGCTCTATTCAAGAATCCTCTAGCAGTATCAACCAATCTTCGAGCGCTGTTGAGCAAGTTGCCTCAAGCAATGATGGATTCCGTAGGCTTCGTTGTCTGGTTGAAGGCGACTCTGTTGTTTTTACAGTCACCGTTCCGCTCTCTTCCGACATTAGTGAATTAAAGGAACTCATTCAGAAGAAGCGGGAACTTGACGTTCTCAAGGATGTTGGTCCTCATATGCTTGAACTTGTGAAGGTAAGTGGTATTCGAAATGCCAATGTTGAACTTTGCGGCTCACTTCACCACGCTTTGCAGGTCGATGTCGATCTCAACGCCCAGACCAGAGACTCCCTTCGCAGCCTCAAACCTGAACCTCGTGGCGAAGGTGTTGAAGAGTTGGTGGAGTGGAATTCGGTTTCGGAGTATTGGTCGGTGCAACCCGCCGATAAGAAGCTCCACATCTTTGTGGAGGTACCGGCCACCGGTGAGCTCAGGTTGCATTTCACACATCCGAATCTCGTCTTCTGATTACTTCCTTTTCAGCGAGCACGACTGACCTCGATTTGGAACAACTCCAACAATTTTGGCGGCAGTTGTGGGTCAACCAAGAGAAACTCATTGAGGAGCGGACTGTAGTTCGAGATTCCAATGCCGTCAGGGATGTCGATGTTTCAATAACATTCAAGGTATTACGTGGGCTGCCCCATTTCCTTCGATCTGGCGATATGTTGATCAGGGAAGAGTATGGCCAGGCGTTGGAGGCAGTCGAGGGTTATCAGACAACGCAGAACGCTGTAGTCGTCGTGGGACACCCAGGCATAGGCATGATCTTTTAGCTGTCCTGGTGAATGACCCTACTTACTGGAATGCCCATCTTTCTAGGCAAGACTATTTTCTTGTGTTGGCCGTCCGTCTTCTCAAGCAACAGCCAACCGTTTTCCAGTATGAAGACGCGTCCGTCGTTCTCTTCAATAAGAATGGAGCATCGCGGTTGTCACCTAAATTTTCCCAAATTCCCTCTTCGAAAATGTGGGCCCTCGTTGACTCCAATCAGTCTGTTCAGAACCCTGCGGATATGTTCCTTCGAGACGGTTCCCCCTTCTTTATTGTTGTCGCGTCGTCACCGCGATCAACTCGATGGGAAGCGGTGCAACACTACAAGCCACCTATCAAACTCTGGTTCATGAAGCCATTTACGTTAGAGGAACTTATTCAAGCGTGAGTATTCGTGTTACACGTTCTTGAAAGGCGTTTATCTGCCATTTCAGTCGTCCGCTCCAAGAGTTCCCACGCGACGAGCAGGACCTGCAACTTTTTTTTGAGCTATATGGCCCTTCAGCCCGCGAGTGTTACGCCTACAGTGGGGAACTTCAGTCTTACCAACAAATTATCCAAGACAAGATCAAAGCCCTGACTTGGACCACAATCACCACTGCACTTAAGACCAGGGCGCACACCCTCCGGCTAGATAACGGTTCACATAAAGTCATCCTCATCAGTCCAGATCCAGATGACCGTGAAAAACACTTTCCCCGCATCGTCACCAAAACTGTGGGGAGGATGCTGACTGAACAGGACACAAACGAGCAATGGCGGAATGCGCATAATCTCTACCGGACGATGCGACTGGATAGCAAGGCCAAATCTACCGCGGGGTATCTCCTCGAGCCACCTTTTCATTCGTTATGTGCGAGAGGCACAACCTTTCAGCTCTATTCAATGAATCTCAAGCCAGGTGGTCGCACCCGTGACACCTTCATCCACTCTAAGTACACGACCGGGGTGAACCTCACCTTACCCCAGCTGAGGCTGGTTATGTTCGATACATCACACCCGATAGAACAGCTTAAGCCAAATCATTACTATCAACCCAGCTACGGAACCCAAGCTTCTTTTGACTCATTCATCTATGAGCCAGAACATTCACGAATAACCACGTTTCAGGTTACTGATGGGGAGTCCCATGACGTGAAGCCTTCGGGGTTCACCTTTTTGCTCCAGCTTGCGATGCGACTCGAAATACCTCCCCAAATCTACGCTACGTTGTTGTGATTCCGCAGGGTGACCAAGTGGAGTGTGTTCTGCCGAAGCAAAGGGATTTCTCGCTTGACATGTTCTGCCTTGAAGTGGAGGAGGCTGAGCTCTTTACTCATTGACTGGAAATTGTTCTCAGGTTGTGGATGTGCCCTACATTATGTTACAACTCTCCATGACCGTATGCAACTCTCCATGACTGTACGCATGTCCCAATTTTCAGTACCGAGCCACTCGTATGTCAATTTATTGAATCCACGCCCAACGCATAACTGGGATGCTGTTATGGATCGCTAGATCAGCGAGCTCCAGCAACAACCAACTAAATCATGTTGAGATCAGACCAGAGGAAACACAAGATGAATGGTGTATTCATGGTCTACCACTACTATACAGCAAGTAGCAGCCTGGGGGAGGGAGGAAGGCTAGGAAAGCGAACCAGGGAGAGAAAACCAGACTAAACATGAGGAAAGGGAAGGGAAAAAGAGGAACAGTTTGAAGATGAAGGTTAAAATACAAAAGAGTTAGGGAATTGCCATGAAAGACAGACTACCGGGTCTGTATGTACAAACCGAGAGAAATGCAAGAACAATAAGGCTGTCCTGCAGATGCAGCATGTCCATCAGTGTTTCAGGTAGTGATTGCAAGGAAATGGTTTGGAGCAATCAAGGGTCCAGACCCTGCGCCTCATGGTTGCCTCATGGTAAGGAGGTGAAACAATCCATGAGTGGATGTGTCAGTGAGCACATGATGAACATGAGGTGGCCATGTGGATGTCATGTGGCTGAGTTCTTAGTTTTGGAATGATGAGATTGGTTCGTCTTCCTGATGGTTTGCATTGGCAGTAGATGCCTGGCCAATAGCAGCATACGACTATGAGTATGTGTATGCGGGATCGGGATGGAAAGGTGGACATGATGCTTCATCATTGGAGGCAGGAGAGAAGACGAATCACTGGATGGGGAAGAACCATGATGAGGTCAATGCAATGAACACTGGTAATCATACACCAGCAACTGTAGTTCCTGCAGTACGATAAGCAAGGGTGCTTCATATAACCCTTCTTGGCTGCAGGGTACTGGATGACTGGGATGTCGACTAGGTATGGATATTCCTGACCAGTGGACTGGTACACAAAGGTGATGAAACACATCGGAATGCAAGTCTCTGTGGAGCATCAAGGGGACTTGTCATACATGCGAGTTCGGGTTGTTAGCTGAGCACCGGTGGTCAGCTGATGAGAAGAAAGGCGAATGAATGTGGAGGTGACATGTGAAGAAGAGCAAGATGTTCGGCCAAGATAGGTCAAAGGAGTCATCGGTTGTCGGCAACTATGACGGATCCAAGTCATTGTGGGGAGGTTGCATTATCCGAATATAGGTTGCATAGATGTAGATGCCTACAAGGGTGGAGATGCCAATAGAACATATCACAATCGTGGCGATGAGCTGGGCGTCAAAGGTAACCATGAGGATCGGGATGACGTGTCGGTCTTCTTCAAAATAGGAAAGTCGATCGGTCATCAGGCACAAGGCTATTCATTCGTCTGTGACAGGCACAAGGAACCATGTAGGTGAATTGTGAAAGAACAATAACAATGTCATGAGCATATGGGTGTGGACATATGATCGGTCGGCGGAGAACCAGAGTATTCCAATTGCTGGGTATGATCGGTGGTTGGGTCATGGAGTATTCTTGTCTCCGGGTATGCACACCAGTCATGGGTTGTGACAAGAATGGAATGGTCAAGTTCAGATTGTATTGTCTTCAGGTTCCTTCAGCTCCTGGTTGTGCATGAATGGTTATGCACTGTCAAATCATCCAATGAGGACATGGGGTCAACCCGATGTTACGATTTTCACCTTTTTGCCCCTGTCTTTTGCTTTGACAGCACGTGACACCCATACATTCCCACGAAGATGTGCCAAGTCCCACGCTCTGATTGGACGATACCTTGTTACCAAACTCTCGGGTTGACCCCATGTCCTCATTGGATGACTTGACGGTGCATAACCATTCATGCACAACCAGAAGCTGAAGAAACCTGAAGACAATACAATCCGAACTTGACCATTCCATTCTTGTCACAACCCATGACCGGTGTGCATACCTGGAGACAAGAATACTCCATGTCCCAACCACCGATCATACCCAGCAATTGGAATACTCTGGTTCTCCGCCGACCGATCATATGTCCACACCCATATGCTCATGACATTGTTATTGTTCTTTCACAATTCACCAACATGGTTCCTTGTGCCTGTCACAGACGAATGAATAGCCTTGTGCCTGATGACCGATCGACTTTCCTATTTTGAAGAAGACCGACACGTCATCCCGATCCTCATGGTTACCTTTGACGCCCAGCTCATCGCCACGATTGTCATATGTTCTATTGGCATCTCCACCCTTGTGGGCGTCTATATCTATGCAACCTATATTCGGATAACACAACCTCCCCACAATGACTCAGACATCGGATCCGTCATAGTTGCCGGCAACCGATGACTCCTTTGACCTACCTTGGCCGACCATCTTGTTCTTCTTCACATGTCACCTCCACATTCATTCGCTTTCTTCTCATCAGCTGACTGCCGGTGCTCAGCTAACAACCCGAACTCGCATGTATGACAAGTTCCCTTGATGCTCCACAAAGACTTGCATTCCAATGTGTTTCATCACCTTTGTGTACCAGTCCACTGGTCAGGAATATCCATACCTAGTCGACATCCCAGTCATCCAGTACCCTGCAGCCAAGAAGGGTTATATGAAGCACCCTTGCTTATCGTACTGCAGGAACTACAGTTGCTGGTGTATGATTACCAGTGTTCATTGCATTGACCTCATCATGGTTCTTCCCCATCCAGTGATTCGCCTTCTCTCCTGCCTCCAATGATGAAGCATCATGTTCACCTTTCCATCCCGATCCCGCATACACATACTCATAGTCGTATGCTGCTATTGGCCAGGCATCTACTGCCAATGCAAACCATCAGGAAGACGAACCAATCTCATCATTCCAAAATTAGGAACTCAGCCACATGACATCCACATGGCCACCTCATGTTCATCATGTGCTCACTGACACATCCACTCATGGATTGTTTCACCTCCTTACCATGAGGCAACCATGAGGCGCAGGGTCTGGACCCTGGATTGCTCCGAACCATTTCCTTGCAATCACTACTTGAAACACTGATGGACATGCTGTACCTGCAGGACAGCCTTATTGTTCTTGCATCTCTCTTGGTTTGTACATACAGACCCGGTAGTCTGTCTTTCATGGCATTTCCCCTACCCTAAATTTCTTTTGTATTTAAACCTTCATCTTCGAACTGTTCCTCTTTTTCCCTTCCCTTTCCTCACGTTTAGTCTGGTTTTCTCTCCCTGGTTCGCTTTCCTAGCCTTCCTCCCTCCCCCAGGCTGCTACTTGCTGTATAGTAGTGGTAGACCATGAATACACCATTCATCTTGTGTTTCCTCTGGTCTGATCTCAACATGATTTAGTTGGTTGTTGCTGGAGCCCGCTGATCTAGCGATCCATAACACCCGAGAGTTCGGTAACAAGGTATCGTCCAATCAGAGCGTGGGACTTGGCACATCTCCATGGGAATGTATGGGTGTCACGTGCTGTCAAAGCAAAAGACAGGGGCAAAAAGGTGAAAATCGTAACAGATGCATACTGCCACTGATTTCTGAACAACATACATCTGCCAAGTGTCGAGATGAACAGATACAAAACGTGCTCAATGTGTTCACGGACATGTCTCTGGTTCTGGAAACCCCAGTTCATTACACTTTTGTCAGACAGCTCACGCGTTCTCCCGACCTCAGATGCTTCATGCTTCTCCACCACTGTCCACGCCGCATTATGCTGACGCCCGCAGCAGGATTGGCCAGCTCGCTCACCTGTGCATACATACACCCACAACAGCCAATGCAACCTCTCACTCGAAAGCCATTCCAAGTAACCCAAGGTCATCTCAGGATCCTAATGTCCCCGTGGAGATCACAGAAGAGATTGTCAGGCAACTTGAAGATCGTCTTCCACGATGGAAAGGCTTCTGGGCTTGGTTGGAGATGACTGAATTTGATTGGGTAAGTGGACTGCGTTATCTCCCAAAAAAAAACATCTAGTATCATTGCACAGGAACGGCAATTGGAGATTGTACATGCAAAAATCACGAAGACATCATGTTTGTAGCTTTTCATCAACATGCACAGGATATGCGCATCAGAGGCAATATGTCACATTAAAGCCGTTCAGAAAGAATCTAGCATCTTTATACATCATTTTCAAGGGATCGTAACGACCACTGCCGGTTTACGGGATTCTTGGGTGTCCGCCAATTTTGCGCCATTTGGATACTGAAATTCCCAACAATGAGGGGCAGTTGAGTGAATGTGTGACAATATGCAACCTACTCCACGCAGACGAAGCTTATTCCCTTTATCATTGACGATAACATTATTCAGGCAACTATTTCAAAGGAAATTTTGTGGGTCAATCAATGTCGAGAAAATAAACTGGACCTACTCTCGCAAATTCGATTCCGTCATGTCCACCTCCATGTCATCGAATATCGAAGAACGGATGACTAACTTGGGTTGAGATGCCATTTGCAATAAAATGCGCTTGGGTAACACAAAAGCGACAGACGTAGACCCATCCTTCCCACCGTCACCTTCAGTGGTGGTGAAATAAAATGCCACAACAGGGCTATCCACGCTTGCACGTCGTCCTTCCGCATCCCGCATCTCCCTCGCCAACTTGCGCTTCACCTCTGCAGCAGCCCTCTGAGTCCGTTCTGGAGCCTCACCCATGGGGACCTGCACCAACGCGGCAATGCTGAGCGCGACTTGGGCATTCGGGGTGTTCACCTCCCCAAACACAATCAGCCGTGCGCGTGCGTCGAAATCAGCAGGTAGCGTCGTGCATTCGACGTTGACCGCAAACAGGTTGCTGTTGGATGGGTTGTCGAGAAGCCCTAGCGTCAGAACCGAGTGTTGCCACAGGTATTCCAAAATGACGGGGACCGCAAGAGCGCGTTCTGCGAGTTTGAGGGCAAGGGCTCTAGGACTTCCTTCGCTACACTGTAACTTGTGGCCTGCACGCCTTTCACCGCGAAATGCCCCAATGGAAGGTCAAGTGAGCCAAGGACGGGAAATTGATGATCAAAACTTACCAGTGTATTTTTTGACAGGCTTCCGAGCAATAACGCGCCTAAAACCAGTAAGGAGCTTAGGAAAAAGAATTTTTTCGGTAGAAAAAAAATATAAAAAAAGAGGCAAACCTTTTTGCACCTCGAGCACACCTTCAATGCTGCACGGGGGAGGGTCTTTCCACAGTTTGCATGATCACACTGGATGGAGAGGTTATGGAGGTTTTCTTTTCGCTCTTCCCGCGAAGGCATTTGCTTGGCGATATCCTCGAGTACAGAGGGGTCAGTAAACTTGAGGTGGTAGGTTGTTGGATTCATGTGTGTGTTAGAAAGTCCTTGTTTGCCAGTGAGAGGACAAAGGGAAAACTGCGTGGTTTGCTTGCGAGCCTTGGCAACACGCAGCTGCAGCCTTTACACTCATTGTTCTGGACCCTGGTGCGGAGCCAAAGTTTCCGACAGCCCAGTGAACCCTTGAATATTGAATATTGAATATTGAATATTGCTTCGACAAGTAGCTGCGCGGGCCTTCGCAATTATTCAGCCATCCCAAGCTTCATCCCAAGCTTCTTCGCGACTATTTCCAGCGTCATCTCCGCACTACCTATGTCCCTGGTGAAATTCCTCACGGATCCTCGTCGGCCTTTCCTCGCACCTCTGCATCGTTTGCCTTGTCCGCATCTACGGCATCTGTACTCTCTTTAATGCCCCTGGACATTTTCACAGGCACGAATGGACCGCCTTATAATTACGAGCATTTGTTGTCCTCCAGAAAGTCAATAAGCATATAGGTTGAAGACTTCTCCCTCTCTAAATAGCGCTGGTGCCAGTGTCGGAGCCCTCCTTGACTTCCATCCCAACGAAGACTTTGAGGTTCTAGGCAAAGAGCTATGGGGCTATTCTGGTTCGTATACCTATGATTTGCACAGAGATGACTGTCACTATCTTCTGCCTCGTAGGTCACATGTTTGGTTCGCAAATCTTTGTCCGACGGAATCGTCAACGTACCTTGGAGGCCGACGCGCTAGACTAAGAACTCAAGGAGGCTGGGTGTATTATGAAATTGGCAAGGATCTCCAGGCATATCCTGGCGGCCATAGGGAGATCATCGCTGTCACAGAGATGCTACCTCAGGAAACCCAAAAATCGTCTCCCACGGGCTTGGTTGGATGACTGAATTTGATTCGGTAAGCGGGCCGCGTTATCTCCCAAAGAAAATACATCTGGTATCTTTGTTCAGATTATACAGATGATCACAACGATATCATGTTTTCATCGACACACCAGTCGTGGCATTGAAGCCGTTCTGACAGAATATGGCGTACCAGGGTTATCTTAATCAGTATTTTCTTGTCGTCTTCCCTGTTAAAAATCCATGCTTCTCTCAGTCTCCCCCGTCGCTCCAACTTGCTAGGAATGAGGGTCACGATTTTCTGGGCATGAAATTATCTAACCCTGCCAATTACAATGCGGGTCCATTTTTCTTGCCTATTGTCTTAGCAAAGCATGCTGTTTCCTGCTTCCCTATTTCGGAAAAGGTTTCTCTATGCGCGTGAGTTTTATTCTTGGGTTTCAGAGATGACGGTGACTAAATTACATGGAGCGAAAACGCGAATACCTCAGCTATGGGTGCAGTTTGGTTGCCGTTGACTATGTCTGGGCCAAACGCTGTTCTCATAGCCGCGTAGTATGTCTTAATCGTAGTCTCAACCCTTATCCTGACCTTAGCTGACCATCCCATCGGCAGCCTTTCTGGAAACAATGCCACGAAACCTTGAAATCGCTCAATCGCTATCGTGAACCATACTGGATTGTTGCAGTGAGGACACCTTGGTTCTGACACTGAAGACGATGTCTGCACCCTGCGCCTGACGCCATTTTAACCAAAATCTGCAAAGACCAGGCTCGGAGCTCTGCGGCGAAATTACTGCCAAAACGGTCGTAGAAACGACAACTTCTATAGCTTCACCTGCCCGTCACACTGGAAAGTTCCCTCTGTCGTGATGCGTGCACGCTATTCTCTTGCGGCTGAAATTTTTGCTCGCACGGTGCTCAGGATCTGTCGCCGGTTCTTGCTGTCTCTTCACCTTCTCGAACACCGGTCATGCCATTTCCGTGTTGAATTGTACCTTCGCCTAATTCACCTTTGGCCCATCTGGATTTACAGGAGTGTAGCGAAATCTGCTGTGCCACAAACGATATACATAATGTTGCTACAAGTATTGTATTCTGGTAAATGGAGGCGCTTTCTTGACATAGGCCATGACGAACTCATAACTTGAACCTCCAGCTGCTTCACCAAATACCATATTTGATTGACACCGTATATACGTTTCAAGATGATAAACGGAAACATTACTGGGATTTCACCGCCGCAGCCGCAGCCAACTCAAGGTCTGGGTGGTGAGCGCACCTCATGAGGGTTGTTGGTCGACATTCTAGTCTCCACCGTGTCTATGCATAGCTGATCGTGTTCGGAGTGTATTTCGTAACAGAGCGGTAGCATTACACAAATGATTCAGAAAGCCAGATACGATGAAACAACATGGACGGACTAATGAACACCAAATGAGAAATGAGCGTGCCTGATTTTTTGTAAGACCAATCTTATCTCGCATGCAGTGATGGTGAAGTTACTGTATTACCACTCGTCAAATCAGCCGGCATCGCCTGGTCTGGCATCAACAGATTATTGAGGGATGTAACGACGGCATGCTTGTCCCTCGTGCTCAACCGTGCACGAGAGATAACACCCAGAATATTAACTATATCTGGGAGACCTTCCTGTGCCGCCTCATTTGTCGACAACTGAGGCTGGGCCGTTGATAATTGTAAATCCGCCAATGATGATGCCTCAGGTGTGGCCGGATCGGTAGAAGAAGCGTTCCATGAGGCTATGAGTGCCGGCCGTTGGCTGGCAGTCAGCAGACGAGTGAGATAAACAGCTGAAGCTAAATCGGCCTCCGGACTCCTGTATTCACTCGTTGACTGCTCAGGTGTTTGATACGGAGAGACCATATTCTCGGGTTTGGGGGGTACTGGAGCACCGGTGGCAGTGGGAACTGAGGGGGAAATATTTCCAACAACGCCAGAAGGATGCAATGCTAATGCCCCTCCATCTGATGATGTAAACACAGTGGCAAAACGAGGAAGGAATGGTAAAGTTATACTGACCAGGAAGTGTCATAACGGGGACATGATTGCGCCTTCTTGTGCCTGGAACAGCCGTTCGACCGATGTTAGGTGTCAATTCGCTTCCGCGTTATACGGTGTCAATCGAATCTGTGTATGGGAAGGGCCCCTCTGGATCTGATGTACCAGCAGACAAGGAACTAACTGTGGGGAAGGATGTTTATGGTGAAACTCACTTGGCGAGAGCGGAGTGGGGAAGTACATCGTAGCCAGCTGGCTTGTCTCTAAACCAGAATAAGGCCCTGGTTCGGATTTGATGGTATCAGACCCAAACGCTGCATCAGAATGCGGTCGTCTACGCTTCCCCAGAAAGAAGAATACGATAATGAGGGTGAGAAGAACGAAGACAACACCAATGACGCCACCAGCAATGACACCCTTGCTTGACTTGTGGAGGAGGAGGAGGATGCCGAGGGTGAAGAAGATACCGAGGGAGAGGATACTGCAGCTGTCGCTGTCGTTGAAGTGACAGCGAAGTCTGGGCTATGAGGAGGTGAGCACGTTTGTTACTATGGATCACAAAAGAAACTAATCGTACTTGCAAAGATTGTGGTCAATGAGCTTGAGGAAAGGCGACGGTGGGTCTAACAAACATTGAGCCCAAAGCAATTAGTAGACACAAAAGCTCAAGCGCTCACTGTTGAAATGATGTCGAGAACGAGGAGTCACCAGATGGAGAATGTTGGGTGTAGGATTGAAAATCTGTCAGATAGTAGATGGCATAGGTGGTCGTGAGACTGCCCAAGCAGGCAGACGACGATCCAGGTTGTATGGTGTAATATTGATAACCATTGTTGCCGTCACCGATTGCGCACCTGAGCGACACCATTAGCTTTACTAATTAGTAAAGGGACAGCAATCACTTCTCATTACTAATTAGGCAGGAATACCTACCTATACACCAGTGAATCACTGGTAAAACCAGCAATCGGCACTGACTTGGCACAATTTCTACAGACCTTACTATCACGCATCATAGATAACACATTCAAATATTGATAATAGATAACAATACATAGATAATCTTCAATCGGGGATAGATCTCTGGCACTTCGGCTACCTGCACGTTGCAAACACTCGGCAACGTCCGCATTACTCGGTAACCATGCTCAACATCGTCGCCAACAGCGAGCTCATCAATTGCAAGTCCTCCCCCCCAATACATTAACAAGCAAGTAATCAAATGTAATGAATACTTATATGCCCAAACATTCCATCCAGTCCTCAAGCCGGTTGACCTCATCACGCAAAGAGTCATCCTCATCAACCAATACAATCTCCCTGGCTTCCAGCTCAGCCACTACAGCTGCTTGCTCTCCACCTCCATCGGCAGGGATATCTACACCCTCTGGGACATAGGGCCCATGGCCGGAATAGCCCTTGAGGCGATAAATAGCAGCAAGACGGACACGATGGACGTTGTTCACACGATGGCGTTGATGATAGAAGTCTTTAACGGCTCTAGCCAGATGGGGGTCAGATGTGGAGAGGCCTTCGACAACAGAAAGAATGTAAGTATCTTCATACTGGATCCAAGCATGGAGTCGTCGTATCTCAACGTTGAGCCGACCAATCTCTTCATGTGCACGAAGGACTTTGAAATACTTCGATGCAATCTCTCGATTCACCGGTAGTGCCCAGGGTTTTTGCAAGATGTCATGCCGGGATTCTTTTAGAAGTTCGAAGTCGCCGAGGCTTCCATATGCAACAATCTTGGAGTATTCAAGAATAGGGCGTGGTGGGTTTTGTTGTGGAGCCAGAAGATTGTATCTATCGAGTGCAGTTCGTATTGCAGCAGAGCGTCGTGTAATTGCTTTGGAGATGTGCTTCCGCATCTTATACCCTAAGTAACAGTAGTAACCAAGTCAGTTGCATCGCAATCAAATGATACGAACAATTTCATTACCGGTACCAGCAAGGTTGGCTTTGGAAAGTTCAAATAGCCGTTGAATAACAAGGCTCTCAAGTGCTTCCACAGCACGAATGAACTGGCGGTGTTTGAGGTATTCAGCAGCCCTCTGATAGTCACTGTGTGTCGGTGTCCATCGCTCATCCACTCCTAACCCATGCTCCGCATTATCGGCAACATTCATCACAAGCAAGAGTCGACGGTGTGCTGCCCTCCGTTCTGCTTCGCGAGCCTTGGCTGTTGCTTGGCTCTCTCGTCGAAGGCCTTGATTGGTTGAGAAATCATCTGCGGTGAATATTACAAAATTTGGGGTTGTAACGGCCTCGTAATGATCTCTGAAATGGCTGTTAAACAGCAACTGAGGGGTTCAAACAAAGTCCACTCACTGTGCACTCTGCAAGGCTTGCAAGGCTTCAACATAAGCGGTTGCAAGCACATCGTATTCTGGCTCCTGTCTGAGGTCTCTGAGACACTGTAACTCTTCAGTTCGCCATGCCTCGAAATCATCATTACTGAAACCACGGAGGTTCTTGAATTGCTCGACTTCTGAGGTGAACTTGGAAACGATCAAGAGTGCTTGCTTGTAGTTGTCGTAGAGAAATTTGCCTGACTGAAGTTAGTGACAGGTAATGTTTAATCAACATATACTCACTGAGTTCGAGGTACTTATCCATATCCCATTGATCAAAGTGAAGATCGAGAAATTGTAGCCAATGAAAGTATGAGGAGTGGCGAATAATACGTGCAACAGAGTTGGAAAACGAGAAAACTCGCTCGCACGTTTCAAGATCCTCTAGGCCGAAGCCCGGTAGATAAAGTGGGTGGTGGTGAAGTTGGCATAGTCGATTATGTGCGTGGCCGTGGAAGGTGTTGACGGCCAAGATAAGCCTTTGAATCTCTGCCTTCTCACGAATGGAACTTGATGCTACAGTGGACCTGAAGGCACAGCCGATGTCGTAACCACCCCCCTGGTCTGCACCAAAGATGTCGAGCAGTTTGTCAACCGTTGCAAGAGCATATTTTGAACTATCCAAAGACTGATAAGTTAACAGTTGTCTGAGCTGTGAATATTGTGTCCTTACAGTTCACCGCTGCGGCGCATCTCAACCAATGTTTCAACGATGCCATGGCGACATGCACTGATAAATATCCCTGTCTGTTCAAACACCGCAGTTGTATCCTCGGTAACACTGTTAGCGGTTGTCCAGTTCTTCGTGCATGGTGTCTCTTCATGCCCAAATGGCTGCGATTCTGTCTGTTGTTTTGAATTTGCCTGTTTTCCAGGACGGACTGCAACGTCATCTTTGAAACTTTCAACCTTCGCATGTGGGATCAGATAGCAGCTTTCAAAGACACGTTCATTGGCATGACCCCCTCCATCGAGACGTTTGGCTGAACTGTTGCCATCAAAGGCGTGAAGGCGTGAAGGGACGAGCTTAGGGTCATCCGGTAACTATCTTGCAATGTTACTAAAGTAATACAGCGAGAAGAAAGCATGCACACACCTTGTAGCTGCACGGTGGACAGCCAAACCGAAGCTTCCAGTCCCTGTCACGGCCCAGTGCAGTCTCCACTTTGTTATTTACACAACGCACGATATTCAAGTATACGTCGAAGGCAATGGAAAGTTGATCACGGAATACCCGAAAATAGGTAACCTGAAATGAAACTCAAGCTTTGAAGCACGGTAGATCGAAAGTTACACTCACATTGTGCAAAGCACATAATACCTTTGCCATCGCCTGCGTGCTGAAGGAAGACTGTCGGCGCCGGATTTGGTGATATATTTCGAGGCACTCAAGTGTGATGGCGATGGTGGGTTGGACAGGAGAACATCCCAGAAGGCCAGCACGAATGAGCGCAGCATTTGCTGATTCATCGGTACGTTGTGGAATCAATTTTCTAGTAGTAAATTCTGTGTTGCTCTCAATAAATAACATTTAGCATAGTATCGTTGGAATTTCACCTCCTACTCGAATGCCGACAGCTGTCACCTTGAAGCTATGGTCACAAGAAGGCACACATGAACCATTTTCCGATGATGTTGCGTATTTCCAACATAAAAAAGATGTCACAAGTTCCGTCATTTGTTCGTCCCAGGCCTGATGAGCGGAGCGATTACGTGCAACACGAGTACGGTTGTCTTGTCGCCGCTGGAGCCCTTTTGCACGCTGGTACCTATCCCAATGTACTGAGGGAGTAGCCTTGTCAAAAACCAGAGAATCTTACTGTTGTTACGATTTTCACCTTTTTGCCCCTGTCTTTTGCTTTGACAGCACGTGATACCCATACATTCCCATGAAGATGTGCCAAGTCCCACGCTCTGATTGGACGATACCTTGTTACCGAACTCTCGGGTTGACCCCATGTCCTCATTGGATGATTTGACGGTGCATAACCATTCATGCACAACCAGGAGCTGAAGGAACCTAAAGATGATACAATCCAAACCTGACCATTCCGTTCTTGTCACAACCCATGACCAGTGCGCATACCCGGAGACAAGAATACTCCGTGACCCAACCACCGATCATACCCAGCAATCGGAATACTCTGGTTCTCTGCAGACCGATCTTCCTTGTGCCTGTCACAGATAAATGAATAGCCTTGTGCCTGATGACCGATCGACTTTCCTATTTCGAAGAAGACCGACACATCATCCCAATCCTCATGGTTACCTTTGACGCCCAGCTCATCGCCACGATTGTCATATGTTCTATTGGCATCTCCACCCTTGTGGGCGTCTATATCTATGCAACCTATATTCGGATAACACAACCTCCCCACAATGACTCAGACATCGGATCCGTCATAGTTGCCGACAACCGATGACTCCTTTGACCTACCTTGGCTAACCATCTTGTTCTTCTTCACATGTCACCTCCACATTCATTCGCTTTCTTCTCATCAGCTGACCGCCGGTGCTCAGTTAACAACCCGAACTCGCATGTATGACAAGTTCCCTTGATGCCCCACAAAAACCTGCATTCCGACATGTTTCATCACCTTTGTGTACCAGTCCACTGGTCGAGAATATCCACACCTAGTCGACATCCCAGTCATCCAGTACCCTGCAGCCAAGAAGGGTTATATGAAGCACCCTTGCTTATCGTACTGCAGGAACCACAGTTGCTGGTGTATGATTACCAGTGTTCATTGCATTGCCCCCATCATGGTTCTTCCCCATTCAGTGATTCACTTTCTCCCCTGCCTCCAATGATGAAGCATCATGTTCACCTTTCCATCCCGATCCCGCATACACATACTCATAGTCGTATGCTGCTATTGGCCAGGCATCCACTGCCAATGCAAACCATCAGGAAGACGAACCAATCTCATCATTCCCAAATTAGGAACTCAGCCACATGACATCCACATGGCCACCTCATGTTCATCATGTGCTCACTGACACATCCACTCATGGATTGTTCCACCTCCTTGCCATGAGGCAACCATGAGGCGCAGGGTCTGGACCCTTGATTGCTCCAAACCATTTCCTTGCAATCACTCCTTGAAACACTGGTGGAAATGCTGTATCCTCAGGACAGCTTTATTGTTCTTACATCTCTCTCGATTTGTACCTACAGACCCGGTAGTCTGTCTTCATGGCATTTCCCTAACTTCTTTGTATTTAAACCTTCATCTTCGAACTGTTCCTCTTTTTCCCTTCCCTTTCCTCACGTTTAGTCTGGTTTTCTCTCCCTGGTTCGCTTTCCTAGACTCTCTCCCTCCCCCAGACTGTATAGTAGTGGTAGACCATGAATACACCTTTCCTCTTGTGTTTCCTCTGGTCTGATCTTGTTTTAGTTGGTTGTTGCTGGAGCCCGCTGATCTAGCGATCCATAACAACTGTGTAATAATGTCCACTCGAACTTGATCTCCAAAAGTATATTGCACTTGGTCAACAGGATTGTCGTCTTCGTCGTCACTGTTGTCAACATAACTCATGGGTGTGGGCTCATTTTCAAACAAGTTGCTGTCATCTGCACCGACTTCAAGAGCCGCTTCTGACAATATTTGCCGAGAAGCACTCATCATCGCTTTCAAAGTTCGTCAGTCATGGAATATTTACATTGCAACAGTCAAAATACCTGCTAATCGTTGTTCTCGATCATCGTCAAGAGAGATGCGGTCTCTTCTAATTTGGGCCAACGAAGCAGTCCTGGATCGCAGTCCGGACGAGGTCAGCAGTGACATTTTTACACGGGTTGACGAAGTAAGTGGAGTGGAGCGTTTCCGTCCCATAACTCAGCATAGGGGACTGCTTGAACAGAGAGAGGACAGGAAGTGGATGGAAGCAGGCGTGTGGAATGAAAGTTGAGTGTTAAATAAAATGAGGATGTTCATTGCATGACAAACTCATGGTGTACGCAAGTTTGAAACGAGGGAGCCTTCAGCCAAAAGTGATGTTGGTTCAGTGGTGCAACATTGCCGCAAGGCAAACTCAACGGCAGTCATGTGTTTCAGCTCACCATTTCTTGATCGCTTCCACGCCCAGATTCTTCAACGTTTGTTTTTTTTCCGTCTCCAGCATGCCCTCATCGTTCCCAGTCACAAAATCCCTTGACTGGCTTGACTTAGCCAGGGATATCTCACAATCTGTAAGTGATAAAATGTACAGGTTTGGCTTACTTGACGACAAATTATGGTTGGTTTTTGACGGTAGAACTTGGCTGTTCAAGTTTCATTCCATGGGAGTTACACTTTCATGCGAAATACTTTGGCCAAGTTAAACCCCACGCCGGCCTTGGACATCACCGTTGCAATATCCGACCACGTTCAAGATCTGCAAGACGACATTATTAATAACGCCCTAGACAGCATGCAAGACATTTTCCGCGAGCAGATTGCTTCACGTGCCCGTGATGCACTCCTTTCTGACATGCAAGCACCTATTGTTCTTCCAAGGGAACTCACAGAGCACACTCAAAGTTTGTCTCAATCACATTGAGTGGTCTGCGGCATTGATCAATAGCCATTTAGAGAGGACGACAGTCAGCGCACATAGTAATGCGGTTGGTCGGCCGTTTACTGCACTACCGCAACCCAACTTCCAATTCAATCCAACTAGAAACTCCAGGTTACAGTCGCAATCGCAACGAGCAGTGTCACCCACAAGTTCAGAGGATTTTGGTATTGAATTTGACGGGTTGTCTGCAGAAGAAGAAGGCGTATTGATTAAGGTTGAGAGTGAATACCTAGCTTCGCTCTCACATCCACCTGGGTTACCAAGGCTCACGAAGCCCACTGAGGGTACAGTCATCGACACCTCCACCGCGTTACCATCTAAAATCTTGACAGCGAACATCGATGTTGTCAATACAGGCACCAAGAATAGCAATTGTACACAAAGGCCTACGTTTCCAATAGGAACGAGAGTCCACTGCGCTTCGAGCATTTCAAGCAGTGCAAGACATGGCATGCTATCTGCCTCCGGAGTTTTGCCATCCAATGCACGACATCATGGTAAGCAAATCTATATCATTTCTTCCACACTGGGGTCTCATGCAGTCAACTATGTTCCGGAACTACCACAATCTGAAGACTCGGACAATCAGCGTCCTGGCTCTCAAACACCGAGCGTGACTATACCTGTTCCATGGATCAATGCAGACCTACCGCGACGCTACTCCAACACCCAAGGTCAAGATTGCCATCAAACATATGCTCAGGACGTCTTCAGTGCTCACAGATTCTCTGAAGCTGCTGTGACTCACGAGCTCCCACCTCCATACTCTCCTCCACAGATGGCAGAAGGTTCATCCAGCCGGCGGGGTAGGAATGGTGAATATGAGAATTGGAACCTTCCCTTTAAACGATGACATTGTAATATACTTGTACCACGGTTGGAGCATTGATGCCCACCTTGCAGATGAATTCCTGGACTTCTTTTTACTTTCGGAGAATGGTTTCTGTTTCCAGATTGCATTTATCAATTCTCTGCATAAATTTTTGAATTTTCCACTAACACAACAAATCTCGTATCTATAACAACCAAATAGCTTGTCAGAATGACAGGAATTGGGGAAGGGGAGAATGGAAATCACCCACACGTGACTGTATGATCTCCATCGTGTTTTTTTTTTCCCTCTCGCTTCACATCTCTCGCCAATACTGATCCGTGAAAAGTTGACGATGATAACTTCTACGCTAAAGCAGAAAAGAATTCGCCCAAAGTTAACATCATCACAAAAATTACAACGGCGCAAGAAGTTTATTGACCTCACCAATGAAATCCGGGAGGCTCAAGGGAGTTACCAGAAAGAAGCCCAGGATATCGCTGCAAAGCATAACAGGTCAGTTCAGCACCGGTCAAAGATTGAGGAATGACATAATAGTCTCCCCAGGTCTCTAAAGTGGACGAAAACACAATTGTTCCTTGGATCGCGCTTTGCAAACCGTCGAAATGGTAGCCCTTGGAATGCCTACGTGAGGAAGATATTAAATGAGATAAATGAGGGTGAGACTTTCCCAAAATCTCCCTATCATGCCGACACACATCACCACGCAGAGCGCCCTGTTGGCGAAAAATTCCGACTCACAGATTTCATCAAGAGAAACAGTGGGCCACTCACAAAAGCTTATAGGAGACTACCGGAGGCAGAAAAGCGGGACCTTGTGAAGCAGTTAATTGCTGCTAGGGAGGAGAAGGCAACAATTGTTCGAGCTAATCCCAGGGCAGTGCAGGCTGAAGTCAACGCAAAATTCTCTGCAATGGAAAGAGAAGTAAGCACAAAGCAATGTTCATAAAAGCAACTAACTTAAGTCTTTTTGCTTGTGTAGTGGGCAGCCATATGCTCGAGCACTGGCGTCGAAGGCTTCTATATGGCTGTTCGCGGAAGCATTGAAGATTCTCATGTGCCGAAAGTCTTCTTTTCTGAGAAAGCCATTAAGTTCGTCAAAGAGGTGTTAGATATCGAGCCACAGCAGTTGGCGCTCAAGCTTGAGTCCTACATTGTCAGTGGCCTAGGTGATGGTAACGGGCGGTTGAATTTGAGATCGCACTGACCCAATCAACAGGTAACCATTCGGCTTCGACTCGCCAACGCCCTCGCAGCAAAATAATCAGTGAATGCCGGAAGTACATTCAGGACACTCTGGGTACAGTGCTTCCAACATATAATGCAATTCTTACCTGCTCACGATTCTCCCAGATTCAATTATACGAAAACATCGGCTGACACAATCCAATGTGTCTATGAATTATGATAACTATGAACAGAAGGTCGTCGAGAAGTTTGGCGTAGTATTACAAGGGTGGCCGTTTGCAGGGGTCCGTAATCCAGGCAAGATTGGTGCGACAAAAGACCTCTTGAAGCTATTAGATGCATTAACATCCAAGACATGTCGCTGGGTCAAGTTATCAGAAGAAGAGCTGGAGGAGAGAAAGAAGGATAATGAAGCACGCGAGTCTCGGGGAGAACAGATATACAAAGCTAGGAAGCCATCGGGCGGGCGGAAACGAGTTGCCACTGGCGCTACCAAGTCTCACAAGAGTGCCGATGTCATCAACGATAGCGATGAGGAATCCGATCAAACCAGCAGCGAGGGAGAGACGGACATGGATGAAGCCTGAGGCGATGTTTGACATTTGTTCCCATCACCTGTCGCAGTGTCGTTTTAACTTTGATAATTCACACATTCATTCCCCCATTGGTATCAGCATAATGTGGATATATTATATAAAAAGGATCGAAGCGAGAAAAGTACTAAGTAATGAGACCTGGGCTCGCTGTTGGCGACGATGTTGAGCATGGTTACCGAGTAATGCGGACGTTGCCGAGTGTTTGCAACGTGCAGGTAGCCGAAGTGCCAGAGATCTATCCCCGATTGAAGATTATCTATGTATTGTTATCTATTATCAATATTTGAATGTGTTATCTATGATGCGTGATAGTAAGGTCTGTAGAAATTGTGCCAAGTCAGTGCTGATTGCTGGTTTTACCAGTGATTCACTGGTGTATAGGTATTCCTGCCTAATTAGTAATGAGAAGTGATTGCTGTCCCTTTACTAATTAGTAAAGCTAATGGTGTCGCTCAGGTGCGATTGCGATGAAGCCCTGGTTAGCCTTTACGCTTTAACTTAGTCTAAACACGGCTGTGACAATTTTGTGAGCTGCCACCTCTACTTCAACTTCACTCCCCGCTGCCAAGAATACTTGGTATACCCTTGACTTGCACTTATAATGTATCATTACTGATACAAGCATGCTAGGATCATGCCCTTCTCCACCGACGTGAACTGGCCGCAAGGGTTACTCAACGTCTTCAATCTCAGTCGTAACCAAAACGCCCCACTCGAATCTCGTTATTATGGCCCTTATGACAGGCTCTTCAACTACGCTGTGATTGAGGGCTCCTTCGCCTTCTTCCTTGCCCCGCAGACCGCCCGTGACGAAACCTCTCCGCGTGATGCCGTAGACTTTGTTGTATTTATGGTGGTTTTGAATCAGGAACAGAAACCAGTTCTCATCGCGGAGATTAAAGATGACAGATGGGCGAACGAACCTGATAGGCGCCAGAGGGCGGACATCCAGATGCGCCAGCGGTACGATCAGATGCTTCGCATATTGATGTGCCCGGCCCGGCCTCAGGCCGTGAGCCCGGCCAAGCCGAGCCCATATGGGCCGGGCCAAGCCGGGCCCAAGTGACGGCCTGTGGCGGCTTTTGGCCCGGCTTGAGATCCAAAAAGCCAAAGCCAAGCCGCGAGGCCGGGGCTTTATGCTGGTATGTGGACGACTCATATCTATGCTAGCTAAAGTTGCAAATTGTAGTTCTCAGTAGGATTCCCGTGACTGGTCACTCGGTGACCGCGCGCGTTTGGCCTCGGGTCACCAAACCTTCCTCGCGCTAGGTCACAGCGCTTCGCTGGCCTCTCCTGGGTCACCACTCATTTCACGCGCTGGGTCACGACTCTTCGGGGAGCAGACATCCTTTTCTTAGGTCCTAGTGGCCCAAATACTTTAAGGTGAGTTACTATCTTCTCGTTCTTGTACGCCCAAGTCCAGATTCACTCACCGATAGTCCCAAGGGCATCCCCATTCCCGCTTCTGCCCCTAGTGTGGTCTATCCGCCAATTTTTGGAGTACTCGGGGCCTGGTATGATGGTCCCAACAACGGCGACTCATCGGTGAGTACTCTTCATTCTTTGCAGGAACTTGAAGTCCATATTGTCTCACCAGCAGTCCCAAACAGTTGCCAAAGACCTTCAACACCCTCTACCGCACTAGTGTGCATGTCTACCAATGAAACAACACACCGAAGCGACAACGACAACGACGGTGATGACATGAGGACCACAGTCAACATCAGCTCTGTGCAACCTTGCGAACACGCACGAACCGCGTCAATTGACGCGTGAACGTCATTCGCGAGGTATCCGGCAAGGAGACGATGACAAGGATGCCCGTGTCTGTCAATGTGGGGGGTGATTACCCACCGGAAACACCTCACAAAACGACGAGCACCCATGTCAATTGACATGGAGACTATGTGCGTGAGGTTGTGGGTGATCACGGCCCCATCATCTCACTCACGGACCCCCTCGCCCTCTCGTTCTCTACCCATTCTCTACCCACAGCCAAAAGCCGCGGCTCAGGCCAAAGCCGGCCAAAGCCAAGCCGTCACTGGCGGCTTTGGCCTGGCCTGACCTTTTCGAAAGCCGGAGCCGCCTCAGGCCAGGCCAAAGCCGCGGCTTTCAGGCCAAGCCGGGCCGGAACATCACTAGCTTCGCAATTGCGCCATTCCTCGCCTGTACGGGTTGAGCCTGCTGGGAACTTCCCTTCGCGTTTATTGTGGCAATAAGGTCACAGGCGAAGTTACACCTCACTTTATCGGCCGCCCCAATGTGGATCGTATATTGCCACCCGATTTCTTGGAGGGGCAGTGGGATTTAGACATTTTGTCTCTAGAGGGATTGAAGAAGATGCAGGAAATTGTTGCGTATGTCAAGGTAGAAGCTGCCAAAGTTTGAGGTGGGCACTTGCTTGAACGACGTCTTGTTTTCAAAGACTCGACGTTTTTCCTATGGAGGATATCTTTTGTCTATATTTGTCCCTGAATGAAGGTATTCCGATAAGGTATCACTTTATCGTACCTCTGTAGCTAAGGTAAACCGCAATTGGGAGGAGCAGGGGAACCATCACCAGGCTGGTACGTCTCGGCAAGGTGTCTACAGGCTCGTGCCCACATTACCAGATGCCCCGCAGGGTGGCGAAGATCTTGTGTAACATCCAGCGGGATCCCATATCCCTACGTCTATTCATTCGGGGATTGCATTCCCTTCAGGAATGACCACTCGCTCGCCAATAGCGCAGAAGTTTCCCGGTATGCCAAGTGTTTTGGTTATTCGTACGTCCCGTTTACGAAGCACCTCCTTGTAGTTTCCGTATACTTACTACCTTTCTAGGGATGACAAATGCCGGTACCAAGATATTCCAGCTCCCGTCGTGGTGCTTCCTGGCGTCAATTTCGTCAACGCTGGCGATCCGGCCGAGGTCGTTGGAGAAAGTACCATGTGTTGGGAACTGGAATAACGGATAAGACAAATGCGTGATGGCCAAATGAAATGGGATGACGATGATCCCATCGTCCATATAATTCTATTCCATAGACCAACTCCGAGTCATTCACCCATCTGTCGAAGAATAATCGACTCTTTCCCGTTTTGAAGCTTTGCAATCGGTTTGACCGTCTCAACTCTCGATTGCCTAACTATCTATGTATTCCTTCAACACCCCCAAAGCAAGTGAACGTCGTACAATGGCAAGCAGATTGGTGAAATTGGCAACGAGTTTCAAAGATACACACACACAATTGGTATATAAGTAAGTATACACGATGTCAAATCATCCTCCCAAAAATATTGCATCTAGCACTTTATTTCAAGCTGTTGTTGCGTAGAACCCTCGGCGCCTGCTCTTAGGTCTGAGAGGAGTTCCCGTAGGCGCTGTCGAAGCTTCGAAACAAGTTGTTCATCGTCGTTCGATGGGGGCGGCTAGATAGACGTAGTTAATTTGCTGGTAGGGAATCCGTCACCATGGACAGATGTGCGCTACGCACAAGTTGATCTAAGAGGTACTGTTGATGCAAATCAGTGACTCAGATTTGACCGTTGCGATTGGACTGGTGAACTGACGGTTTACTGACCTCTGCCTCATCTATAGTCTATGAATATATGAATCCCGACTCGTTATATCAAATCTGGGGAAAACTAACGGCATAGCATGAACTAACCAAGATAATGGGACCTCTGACGATAGCTCAGGAACTTGAATGAACACCTTCAAGAACGTTCTCACCTATTCATGATCAATGTGCGAAGTCAAGACTAGTACGTAATAATATACAATAGCATGTTAGAATATTTTGCGGAGTGCATCGGGACAGTTGGGTTGCCATGAACGACTGGTACTTGGTATAACAAGGAAAGGTAAGCTAATACTCTATTGTTCTTACTGCCACTCCTCGTCCTAGGCTGAGGAACATGAGAATCTCAAGCAAACGTGCAAACCAAGAAGTGTCTGGTGGCGCGTGTGTAGTCATTCATTCTAATCAGCTTTTGTGAATGAATCCCTCCACTTCTGTTGTGCGCGTCGCCGTAACTTGCGATGAGCCTTGTGGGTATATTTGATAAACATGCTCTTGCGTCCAATCACAGTCATGGCGTAGTCGAGTATTGCATGGGACCAGAATGGAGTGGAATTGTTAGGACGCCCGCTGTATGCTGAGCCACAGGGGAGTCCAATTTTGGAGAGCACTGAGCGGACGTAGGCTGAAGGTGTCGGGACGAAAGCAGATGGTTTGCGGATTTTGGATAATTTGGAAACCTAGGATCACTCGCGTGAGACAGGGTTGAAGAGAGAGGGGTAGATGGCGTACAACAAAGTATGTGTTCAAATATTCGACAACAATATTGTGTGATCTAACCTCCTCTGCAAGGGCACTCGTGAATGTCGCGAGAAATGCTTTGGATCCGGAGTAGGTCGCGAGCATGGGTGATGGAACCGACCCTGCGAAAGAACCAACGTTAAGAATCAAACCACATTTTCTGAGTTGTTGGTGATCAATTCGTTTTGACAACGAAACAAGAAAGAACGACCCACCGTGAAATCATGCCATGAAGAATGATTTCGGTCATTCGAAGGGTCCCATTGATGTTGATCATCAAAATGTCGTCTAGCTCTTGTTTGGGCGTGTCGATGAAGTAAACCGGCGTCGCATGCGATTTACCCACATTGTTCACTACAACACCGTTTCATGTTGAACGCCTCATAAAACAGAGAATCAAGATGTTTTACCTAGAACACCAATATCTAAACCTCGACATGTTGAAGCGAAACTTTCATACGCCTCTTGATCATTTACCGCAAAGTCGATGAGGTAGATTTTGGTTGACACGCCCGATTTACATTGTGCATCTGCAAGTGATAATGTCAATCAGGGAAAGGGATTCCTTGAGTAAAAAATCGAATCTTGCCGATTTGGGCTGCTGTAGCAGCAAGTTTTTCGCGGTCTCGTGCGACAAGAACAATGTTAAATCCAGCCTTGGCCAACTGGAGGGCAAACTCGCGTCCGATGCCATCCGATGCCCCAGTGACAACTTGAGAAGGAAGAAACTGGTATCCACATCTATTTTGGAGAGAGAAAAAAGTGTACCTGCCCACCACCCGTTCCCAGCGCCAAATTCCTTCAGCTAATGAGTTATGGTTTAGAACGTTGTATATACGACGGTGCAAGGGCGTACGTTTCTCCCCGAAAGTATGAAGGTCTGAGCGAGGACAGAGAGTGTCTTGAGTGCGAAACGTGCGATACTCAGCAACCCAAGGACAAGGAGGGGTGTCGCTAGCCAGGGTTGACGATTTACTGAGAGTCCTTAGATGAAAAAAAAGTAGAACAAAACAAGGCTGGGGTACTCACTCAGGACTGCCGGGTTCCAATCGTTGGCAGCATTCCACTCCATCTTGGTGATGAGGTTTACCAACATTTCATATCAGCGTAGTCGCAATTGCCTGAGGCGCTCTTAATTTGTATGTGCTTGGGCCTACGAATAATTTAAGTTTTGCACTTATGAACGCCTAGTGAGAAAGGGTTCCGTTCAGAACCGTAAAACGCTTTTCCATTCAAAGACAAGGTATCTGTGAAATCGCTGGCCTAACGCTCTACAAACAGAACCCATGCCAGTAAGCATGCTCGATGGGCGCTAAGCACGAGTAGAGCTCCAGGCCTGGACTCGGTGGGCGCCAGGTAGAGGGTGTCAAAAGAGAATGTACAGGGAGCGGGGTATGGAGTTTTAGGACAAAAATAAAAATAAATAAAAAGAAGTTCAACAAGGAACGATGCAGTTGGAAGGCATTAACGTACACCAGGCAAAAGGGGGCATAAATCCAAGAAAATGGAAGGGGATAGATAGTATATATAAATAGGAAAGAGTATCCACATTGTCACAAACATTTTTTTGGTCTTGAGCCGACCTGAGAGAATGAAGAAATGGCTCTTCCATCTCTTACTTGGCGGTGCCAACATAAGCATCGTACCCTTCAGAGTCACTGTATTGGCTACCAATGGAGCCCGCGTGGCTTACTCGCTGCTGCTGGCCCCCGCCGAAGTCTTGTCCATGTGTTGCCCCAGCCTGGATCATAGGAACTGAGGCCGTAGTAGTTGTAGGGGAGTAAAGTGTACGCATGCCGCTCCCATTGTAGTTCACAGCTGGAGCAGGGTAAGACACGGTACTCCCACCAGTTGCAGGTCGACGTTCAGCGTACGCGCGTAGCATCTCGTCGGGAGACATGACGTTTGCAGGCATCGGCTGCATGGGCATCATACCAACGGGTGATTTTGCGTGAACGGGTATCGGTGGTTGCGGGAGAGCAGGTTGTTGCATGGGAGAAGCAGAGAAAAGATAATCATTGTCCTCGCCACTGGTGGTGCCCCCACCGCCAGTGCGCATCACTGCAAAAATGCGAGGTTTCATATCACAAACCAAGATCAATATGAAAGGAAAAGCGTACTGCTAAGAGCCGGCATGACTTCGTCCACACTAGAGTTCTCATTGTGATTCTGGCCAGCAATGCGAGCGCGAATGTCTTCAGGTGTGAGCGTGAGAGGACCTTGGGTCTGGGTGGGGGATAATGTGCCAGTCGCCTGAGTGTCATCATCGGAATTCTGGCGCTGAAGGTTAGGAATGGGGGGAATAAATGCGTTGTGGAAGGCTCGACTGGGGACGTTGCGGCGAGATTCCACAGACGGGCGAGGAAGGTCAGCTGCGAACGAAACCCGGGAGACACGTTCACCAAACGCGGCGGGCCGCAAACCCGGGCGGAGTTGGCTCATCACCGGCGGATCAATATTGGTATTCTCATGAGAGTACAATCCCCGTGCGCCAACGCCAGCCTGACCACCATCGGCGAACGTGCTAGCAGGTCTAATTGCGCCAAAAGAGAAAGATGAAGCCCGACTACCAGATACGGCAATGCTGTTGCGGATTGCCGCATTGGCACCGGCTCCAGACATGGATTTCCAATCGGTGGAGATGGTGGACATGCGCTTGTCGATTGCTTGGCTGAATCGCTTGCGTTGTTCTTTGCCCTTGGCACGACTATGCCTGATGTACATGGTAATGAGGGCGGCGATGACGAGGAGGGGTATTATGACTGCGGCGGCGGCGCGGCCAGGAGCGAGAGATTTCTGGAGGGCACCCATGTTGTTCACTTGCGTGATACCGGAGTCGGAAGGAGAATTGGCACTGGCAGGCGATGCAGAGCCATTGTAGTTAGCAGTAAAGACGGGGCCGGCAGGGAAAGGGCTAAGGAAAGGAGGGGAGCCTGAAGCGACGATAGACAACTGGAGAGTCCTGGGGGAGGTAGAGTTCCACCACTTTGGATCAATGGTGGCGTTGTAGCTGCCCTTGGCATTGTCGACCGTCTCCCACATGTGAACAAGGGGTTTGTTTGCTCCTGGGGCGTAAAGGTATATATCAATGGCAGAGGAGTTCAAACAAGTCGTATCCCAGACAATGTCAAGGGGTTTTGAGCAGTCGAAGGTCCCACCATTAGTGGGGTGTTGGTAGAAACCGCCAGTGTTACAACCTATAGCAGGATATGATGATTTCTCCGCGAAAAATACAGGATTGTTGGAGGACTTACTGGGGGATGAACGTCTCGGGTGGTGAAAACCGCCATGTCCAACACGAACGTGGGCGAACCCGTTGGTCATGAGTATGACTGAGACTCACAAAAATAAGGAGCGTATCCGCAGCGAGTTGCGGGAGGACTGGTACGAAAAGAGGGCAGCGGTGAAAGAGAAAATGGGGAAACCCTGGATTGGCTATCGCAACAGTGGTAACGGTGACAACAGGGCGGAATTTGAATTCAGCCACAGCGGAGACTCCGTAAAATATTCATTCATGTGCTTATAGCTCATTAAAACAGCACTTGGTAACCAGTCTAGCACTACTAGTACGCTCCTATCGCACGAGCTTGTCAGTTCCAGGTGGTATCTGCAACTTGATCAGCAATCATGATCCGCAGTCATCGGAAATGGACGATACCTTCCACCCATGAGCAGTGGCTGCCCTCTTGTACCCCTCCAGGGCTTCGTGCACATTATATGGTCTAGAGACCATCATCAGTGAAACACAGAACATTGTGGTGGTAAGCTCACGTTGCCCAATTCCTCGCAAATCTCGCAGGCCTTGGTTCCAAGTTCGAAATCGCCAACTTAATCTGTAGCAAGATTGCCGATATGCTATTGAAAAGTGATAAGAATGCTTGTGATATGGGGGATTCTAGGCCCCACACCTATAACTGGGCAGCCACCCTGAAGGAATGATGTCAGGCATTCTCGCAGTTACACGTGGCGCTCCTGCTTACCATCAGCGGTCAGCAAATCCATGCAAATCGATCCTCCTGTGATATCAGAATGAGCACTTTATCTCGCACATCATGATTTCAAAAACCTCCTGTGACATGGCCCCCTCCTCCTTGGATGAATGGCAAAAACCGAGGAGTGATGATCCTAAAGAATGGTGGTGCGATTGGGAAGGAAGGCGGAAATCGAATTTCAAAGATGATGGAATTGACATGCCTTCAACCATAATCAGAACCCATCTGTCGCTGTGAATATTCAGGCAACGCACTTGGACTTCATATCATTGGCAATCGGCAATTCCTTGTCGAATGAATGCATTTCTACAATCCACTGGAACAAGTTATCGCCGATCAACTCTGGAGGCATATACCATCCCAACTCCGCCAGACTTTTTGCTGCCTCTTGTTCCTTCAGCATCGACCGCAGTTCTCTCTGTACCGCCATCGTAGCGGACGGTGTCGACTCTAATGGCGGCGGCATGAGGTGCTCGATGCTGTCTTTGACCCATTTCTCATCATGCTTCCAGTCATTGTTTGCTCTCTGTGGTTCTCTACGCTTGTCAATAACCTCAACTACCTTGTGCTGAGTTTGAGTTTGAGCATGAGACTGAGACTCGTTGGCCTCAAATATGGCTACATCGTCGTCGTCGGGGTCCTCCTCGGAATATTCCGACTTGCGATCAGCGAGCAATGTTTCTAGTTGATATGATGGCTGAGGGATCTCGATATGATTGTTAGCTTGTCTGCCTGACAGTGTTATAGGATGTGCTGGGTCGAGCTTCACGAGGGGAATCTTCGTGGCAGTCTTCTTGCTTGCGACCGCCTCTTCAATCGTTTCGGTCCCTTTCACCAGAAGATATCGGCTAAGCGTTCAACTAAGTGAGTCTGACAACATTAAAGTCGGATTGAGCGAGTCATAAACTCACCACATGATCCAATGGGTGTCCTTGACAACGAAGTACGGATTATGGCTGACAAACTGTTGCGGCAGGTTGACTATCTCTGCAAGGGCCACACAATTGGTCGGAATTATCTTGCTGTTCCGCCATACCGTAGTGCTGGTGGCGGCATAACCACCCATGGAAATTGCCCCGTCCTTTGCGAGGTAGACTCCTTGTGAGGGTTCAGTTGTGCGTTTACAGACACCAGGAAACCGACATACCGTTCCCGAAGGCTCTCCCATTAACAATAGTTTTGAACCACAAACCGTGTCGTATGATCTAATGGTAGGAGGAAGCGGAATAAAGACATCTAACAACATTATGAGGTTGAAGGACTTACCGAGTGCCAGTTCTTCAGTGCAGACCCATGGAAGGCCTAGATATACAGGTAAAAAAAATTAAATAACATTTCGAACATCCGCAATCACATACATATAACGAAGGATACTTCTGTGCATTCTTATCGCTTTCCTGGGCAAGGGTTATAGCATCTTTGAACTTGGCTTCTGCGTCAGGAGCGCCAACGCTGAAGCGGAACTGTTTCCATCCGTTATCTGTCAGGAAAGCTTAGTAACCAGCGCAAGAAATAAATTTGCTCGAAAAAGAGATGAGGAATTCACCGATATTTCGAACACGTTCTTCTTTACTGGTTTCTTCTAGATGTGCCGTACATGACGCCACACACCTTGAAAGTTCACCAAATGAGACTAGTGGCGGGACAAAGGTGACATACAAACCAGCGAAGAATAGACCAGGCAGCCGGCAGGACCGTCGGGTCCATATCTTTCAACTTCGGCTTTGATTTCCCGGCTTTTACTTTCCTTTCTAAATGCCGTTTCATGTCTTCTACCTGTACATGTCGGTAAGAACTATGGTAATTTCGCAAATGTAGAAAGAAAACGCACCGATGGGAGCGAATCTATAAGGCTCGCAACAGCAGCCCTCATCTAAACGAACAGTCAACAATACCCAAAGTATCGACAGAATACACACCTGCCAGATATTCAGATCATCGATATCACACAGACCATCCGCACCAGGATGCAGTTCCTTTGCACCTTCCATAACTACGGAAGACATGCCATATGCATTCGCAGGCACGGCTTTGGGGTCTGGGATGTTTACGCGAAGACCCATCCCGAGAGGAAGAGGTTCATCCAAGACTTGTTCGGCAGCGGCGGAATAGGCTAGGGACAGAAGTAGATCCACCGTCGCTGAGTTATGAAGAATTTCATACTAAAACAGCAACATTAGATGTCAGATAAAGTGGCCCAAAAGAACCCACCTCAAGCGACGGGCCACGGTTGAGGGAATAGTACTGATATGCACATAGTTTCGAGTCACAGACATACGGTTTGAGAGCTTCGAAATCTTTGTTGATAGGATTGTGACACACGAGGCAGTATCGATTGCACAACTAAAAAAAAATCGTAGATGCATGATCCATCTCGTTTGCAGATGAGTAGAAAAGACGTACGGTCAGACGACGTAACAGGTAACAAAATGCAGTCAGGGGTAGATTAATGTCGTTAGTATTCTCGACGAGGGGGTCTACGGGAAGGTTGTAAGTCCTGGCTAGCTTCGATTCTGCCTTATCTGCTTCAACGAACTCCTGCCAAAATGTCAGTACTACAACAAATCAAAAGGAGGCCACAAATACCCAGTTCTCGCTGGCAAGAATATCTCCTGGGAGCTTTTGTGACTTTTCCACTTCCGCCAACAGCGCTTCTGCTCCCGCCCAACCAAGCCCAAATTTCCGCCTCAACTGTATGATCCGCAACAACGCCTGGTCAAGCAACGACTCCAGCGAACTGCTCAAGCTAAACCTATCGAATCGTCCCGTATCATCCTCGTTCTCCTCAACGTCCGGTTGTTCATAGACCTCATCGGGCACCAATTTTGCATTCTTGACCTCAGCTTTCAGCAACTCGTCTTCAGCGTCCGGAATAATCATGCCAAAAGTCCGGCTAGCCTCCGCGGCTTCATCTTTTCCTGGTTTATACCGCCGCGTGAGCCCGACTCTGAACTGCAGCGCCACACCGCGACGTAGAGCTTCCGGGGAGCTAGAGCCGTCAGCTTGAACAGGTGGGTACGTGCCACGAAGGCCTGAAATGAGGAGTGTGAGATGTTGAGTGCGCGAGAGGAGGCGACGATCCCAGGCCATCAGGGCACGAGGAGGGATGAATGACGCGAGAATGATGACCGGGAGAGAGACGGACAACGCGAAATCATCTGTACCGAACGAAATGTGACCGGGGCGATATCCTGCTGCAACTGTTTCAATAAAGTCACTGTGAAAGTGGTTATCAGCAAAGTCGCCAGATTTGATAAAAGTGCAAGATGACTACTGTTTAAGTCGGGAGATTTGCTTGGCTGTGTATCCTGGCATAGCTGTCCCGCCGAACTGGTCATCATCATCGTCATACGCATCGTAATCCTCGTCCTCGTCTTCATCCGTCTCTTGAGACTCCTGAATAGCTTGGCTACTCGTTGCTACCGCTTTACAGAGGTCTGATAACAGTTTCCCGATAGCCTCCTTTATGGGCCGGGATCGACCAGAGGATACATTTTCTATAACTTGTAGAACATTGGAGGGTAAATCCGGATCGGGTGAGAACGAAAAGTAGGTGTGGTGGTCTGGGTACTCAGACGTGTCTCGTATGCATTGTAAGATGGTTGAATAAGGAGGGAAGAAATCAACCACACCTGATACGAGAAGATTGACGGACGCAATGTGCTGGAGGTCTTCCGTCAAGATTTTGAACTCGATAGAACCTTCATCGTCTCCGGCCCGGAAATCTAACGAACCACAAGATCGTCAAGCTCAAGTGAGCAGATCATAGTCTAGAGTAAAAAGAATAAACGTACCTCGGATGCTTAATCCATCGATTTCAAACCCATTCTTGCTCTCCTCTCCCATCTCCGTAAAGTCAGCCGAGAACCTCTTTCGACCTTTCAGGTGAAGGGTGGCATTTTTTGTCTTCGTGAATTTCATGGCTCCGCCCCGAGCTGAGCTTGAGCTTGAGCTTGGGTACGGATATGAACCACCGGCGAAATCATTTTGCTCAGAGTGAGGACTATCGTCAGAACGCAAGTCCATCTCCACATCAACACTACCAGTGATACCATTTACGGCGGGCTGCGCAGAAAGGTTGCCTTGGAAACAATGAGTCAATCAATAGCTACTCCAGCAAGAGTAGGTTATAGTAACGCATGTAACCGCGCTTCGGAAGAAGCAGGGTAGAGAAGCCCCGGACTGTACGCACCACGACTCGTCTGAAGCCTTCGGCGCTTCGATGCAGGCCCAGCGATTGTTGATGTACTATCCTCTGGCCCAGAGTCAGATATGTAGATCACATCCACTTCCGCATTCGTTGTCTTCTTGGTTGTGCTCCTTGTCTTTGGTACCATTTGTGGCTCACTGGGCTGTGTGCTAGTAAACGGTAAGAATGCAAGCGCGCAATTGCCAATTATATCAAAGACACATATCTGAGTCATTTTCAAATTTCGGGTCAAAACAGCCGAGTCACGATCGGAGTCGCGAATAATGTACATTTATCGTCATTATCTGTGGGGTTACATTGTGATGGCATGTGTGAACGTGTAGCGAATGATACAATTGGTCGAGGATATCGTCAACATCCCAGAACGAAAGAAGAAAAACATGGGAAACGACGGTATAACTGAACAGAGAACAAAAAGATATTCGTTTACATTACTTGAGTAGCACAAGGAGCTGTGAATGACGAGAGTCGAAAGGAATCCGGGGTATAATCGACGACATCCCATCTCTAGCACGGACCTCAGGGGTGTTAAGACATGGCAGCCCTTGCAGCAGCACGACGCGAGGTTAGGTGCTTCTGTTTGCCTGTTCTCTCACCAGCTAATTTGTTGATGGCATTCAGCAGGTCCCCACGACGCAGAGGTTCTGTACAAACACGTAAAATAAAGCAAATCAGCCCGAGTGAAAACGATCCGTCTCCAACAACAAACGCACTTGTAATATGGTCATCCTATGCAAGAAAATATAGACGTGCGTCAAGGAATCCGAAGAGATGCATTTACGACACTCACCATTCCTGCTTGTAAACACCTCTCCCGATCACCAATCACTACAATACGTCAGTAAATAATGACTGGTACAACGAGAACGATACGCACTAGCGTGTGCAGTGAGCGCAATGATCGGCGTCCGCGTCAACCCAGTCTGCATCTCCCACGCTCGAATCAGCTCTGTGGCCTCCATCCCACCCATAAACGGCATCGACACATCCATCTGCACACAAAGATGTCGTTCAACATCCAAAAACAGAAAGAAAACATCACGCACCAAAATGATATCGAAAGGTCGATTCTGCAACACCCGCACTTTGAACGCATCCAGTGCCAAGCTCCCATTATCCGCAATTTCTACGGTGTGCCCATACTTCTCGAGGATCTTGACTGCCAGTTTTTGGTTTACCAGATTGTCCTCAGCGAGCAGGATGTCAAAGACGACGTCGTTCGGCGCAGAAACGGGGCTGACGGTGTTGGACTCCAAAGCCGAGATCAGCGCAGAGGAGAGATCTTGCGCGCTCACGGGTGTTGTTACTTGTGCGCTAATGCTGTTATCTAGACACCATTTAACTGTAAACCAACAAACATGTTAACAAGAAGTCAGTAGTAGATCACTAGAGGGCCTACGGTTCAAGCGTGGCATCGAAGGCGCGAGCAGAACAATCGGGATGTACCGTAAATGTTCATATTCTCGTATACACTCGGTCTGCCAACCAAGATCAAAACCATTTATCCAGGTAACAAATTCACACATACCACACTCAATGAATCTACCACGATCGTGTCGATATGTGGACACCGTTCCTTATCCGCTACCTCGCTCGCCACATGCACCACAAATGGTCGCAGCTGGAGCTCCCGGATTCGGTCAAACACACCCGTTGTGTCCCGGAGGGTGTCTACGAATAATATCGTGCGCTGCTTGAAAGGTGACATCTTCGTCAATGTCGTCTCCATCGAGGTGTGGCTTATCTGTGAAGTGATCGTGAAGAAGAACTTGCTTCCCTTGGCCACCTCGCTCTCCACCCACATATTCCCCTGCATCAAAGATACAAGCCGCTTCGAAATCGATAAACCTAAGCCCGTGCCTCCGTACTCCTGGCATAACGCGGTGCATCAATCCCCCAAAAGACTCAGATTTCTCTAATGGATCCGCTCACTCTTGTGGTAGAACCATCCGCCTGACAGAAAGTATCAAAAATTAAATTCAGCTTGTCTTTGGCAATGCCGATCCCCGTATCCGTGACACAGAACTCAAGCGTGACATTCTGGTCGTCGAGTGCAAGGAGGCGCGTGCTCAGCGCAACGTGGCCCTTGCGAGTGATCTTGGACGGCGTGAACTTGATTGCGTTCCCGACCAGATTCGTAATCACCTGTCGTAGGCGAAGGGAGTCTCCGATGAGCTGATCTGGAATATCAGCCTCCACATCGTACGTAAGGTCCAAGTTGTTCTGCGACGCGCGAACCACAAGTGTCTTGAGGATGCCAAAGACAGTCTGACGCAAAGAGTATGAGACCGCTTCCATGGTCATACGGCCTGCCTCAACTGTACAAGCGGGGAAGTGTTTCAGGAGAACCACAATAACAAAACCAGCAAAACATACTCTTCGAAATGTCAAGGATGTCATCAATGATCAACAACAGTGACCTTGCAAGACTGTGAACCAATAATAGGCTCTCCCGTTGTGATCTGTTCAGATCACTGTCAAGTGTTAACTCTGTCATGCCGATGATTCCATTCATAGGTGTCCTGAAAACCAAGCGAAAACGATCGTCAGTACATGTGTACATACGTCGCTGAACAGAGCCACCAACACACCTAATCTCATGAGACATGTTTGCTAAAAACTCGCTCTTACTCCTATTCGCCAACTCTGCAGCCTCCCGTGCAGCCGTGTTCTTCTGAATACTGTCTCGCAAATTGAACACCATTTGATTTATCTGAGTCTTCAACGAGTCCATCTCTCCACTTGCCTCCACAGTGATGAACCGAGTAAAGTCGCCGTCCATAGCTGCGGCCGAAATCTGCGCGAACCCACGGACCTGCGTCGTCAGGTTACCTGCCATCGTGTTCACGGACAGTCTGGGCACATTAGAGATCGGTCACTGAGGCAATATTTGGAATAGGTGTCAAATGGCCTTACGTGATCTCCTGCCAGATACCCTGTACATTCCCAACCTCAGCTTGTACACCCAACTTGCCCTCCGTCCCGACCTCCCGAGCGACCTTCTTCACCTCCGCAGCAAATATGGCCAGCTGGTCAATCATGTCATTGATGGTGTTCACCAAGTTCAGCATCTCTCCGGATACAGACACGCCAGTGATCTTCTGTGTGAGGTCTCCGCGTGCGACAGCAGTCTACGATACTCAAACACGTATCAAACATCAATGCATCAAAGAATGAACAAAATCAAACACACGGTTGCAACAGCAATCGTCCGTACTTGCAGGGTCAGCTATAAATGCATCATATTTAGGAAGGAAAACGAGATAGCCACGACACCGCTCACATTGTTGGCCATGACATTGACATTATCTGTCAAATCCTGTGGTCAAAGCATCAACTCCACCTTCCACACCATACAAAAATCTACTCACTTTCCAAGTTCCGCCGACATTCGTTACTCGTGCCTGTCCACCAAGACGCCCCTCCGTCCCAACTTCTCTCGCAACTCTGGTGACCTCGTCCGCAAATACGCTTAGGCTTTCCGTCATTCCATTCACGGTCTCCTTGAGCTCCAATATTTCTCCACGCACATCTACTTCGATCTTCTTTCTAAGATCCCCACCAGCCACAGCCTTGGTCACCTCCGCGATCGATCGCACCTGGTTCGTAAGGTTCATTGCCATCAAGTTCACGTTATCTGTCAATACCTGCCGATACCATGCTTCATGCACTAGCACCACCAAATAGACACAGGAAGAAAAGTACCTTCCACATCCCCTGCACGTCCGGTACGAATGCCTGCCCACCAAGTATACCCTCCGTCCCGACCTCGAGTGATACACGAGTCACTTCGTTTGCCAGAGTGGACAGTTGCGCAACCATCGAGTTCACGGTCATCTTCAAATCAAGCATCTCGCCCTGCACGTCCACGTTCACCAATTTTCCGAGGTCGCCTAGCGCCACTGCTTTCGTCACCTCCGAGATCGAACGCACTTGGTCGGTCAAATTGCTCGCCATTTTCTGTTGGGTGTTCGTCAGCGTTCAATAACCTGAGAGTGTCGCAGAGGAAACACACATACGTTCACGTTGCGCGTCAGGTCTGCCCATGTCCCTTGAACACCCTCCACGCGCGCTTGACCTCCAAGGATCCCTTGCGTGCCGACTTCGAGCGCGACACGGGTTACCTCAGATGCGAATGCGCTCAGCTGGTCCACCATCGAGTTCACAGTACCCTTGAGGGTGGACATTTCTCCCTCGACCTGGATCTCGATCTTCTGGGTCAGGTCGCCCTTGGCAACAGCGGTCGTGACCTTGGCAATTGAGCGCACTTGATCTGTCAGGCTCGAGCACATCCGGTTGACCTGTACCGTGGCGGTGCTTGTGAATGTGTGGACGGAGAGGATGATAGTAGCAGGGACGTACATTCCTGACAAGCTCAAACCACACACCCTCTACGTCTGGCACATGAGCCTGCCCGCCGAGCTTTCCCTGGCTGCCCACCTCAAGGGTGACTCGAGTGACTTCCGCAGCGAGAGCACGAAGGCGGACAACCATACCGTTGACAGTGTTCTTCAGATCCAGGATTTCACCACGGGCATCGACCTCGATCTGCTTGGACAGGTCACCAAGCGCAACGGCCTTTGTGACCTTGGCGATACTGCGGACTTGGTTTGTGAGATTGGCGGCGAGCTTGTTGACGACGCCCGTGAGTTCACGCCAAGTGCCTTCGACGTCGAGAACAAGTGCTTGACCGCCAAGTTTTCTGGCAACGGTGAGATGAGACAGTGTTTTTGGCCATATGGGACCTACCCTTCTGTTCCGACTTCCTGACTGACACGAGTTACCTCCTTGGCAAATTGGCCGAGCTTGTCGACCTAACAGGTAAAGATGCACGTCATCAATTGAACGAGTTGAAAGTGAGACGACAAATGATAACGTCATGTCACATCCCAAAACAGACGACGGGGGGCAAACAAATTGCCGGTAAGACTAAAGAAACAGCGAGCGAGTTCAACGAACCATAGTGTTGATAACATCCTTGAGCTGAACCATGACGACACCCTGTACGGGTACGGTGATCTTTTGAGAGAGGTCACCTCGGGCGACAGCATTGCAAACACGAGCGACGTCCTGAACTTGGGCCTTGAGTAATCTGAGCTCCTCGACGGCGCTCATTCCGCTCTCAAATGCTGCAGATGCGAGGGGGCCGGGGGGTACGACGAGGGGTGAACCGTTTGACATACCGTTGTAGACGCGGCCGAGAGTCATCCCGTCTGTGATTACTCTGCCGCATGTGGGACACATTGTGTGGTCGGAGTGAGATGACGATGCTGAAAGGTCGGCGTATTGGCGGTATAAGGACTTGGGTGAGGCCAAACTGTTGGGAAGATGGTCGAGGGAAATGGACATGCGATTGTGCATAGCTGAGGAATCGTCGAGGGGGCGCACTTCGTCGGCGTCGTCGTCGTCGTCATTTTCCTCGGACTCGGGAGTGTGCTGATCTATGGCAGATTCTTGGGATGTGGAGAAAGGATAAGCATCACCGTTGGTCTGTGGAGAATATGACTGGGTAACATCCGGATATGGACTACAGAATGGAGCTGAAATATCGCCTACGCTGCGCCTCTTCTTTGTGTCAGGGCCATTTGTATGCCAGATGGATGCGAGGGTGTCTTCGGCGTTGTACATGCGACGAGCCACGGCTGCCAGAGAACGTTGTACAGTTTCGATCTGAGGGTCGGTGGGACCATCGAAGCGAGGGACTGGGACAGCGGATGGGCCCAGCTCGTAGATGGAGAGGACGGCGACGAGATAGGCGAGAAAGGAGGGATTATCAGCCATGTTGTCGACGGTCATCACTGGGGACGATGGCGGTTAGGCAGAGAATTATTTACTGGCACACGTGCTTGAGTTACTTACTCCTCGACATATTCGTTGACTTTTATCTCACTGCAAACTGGAAAATTCCCAGCTTCGGTTTCAAGCCAAACGCTGGAGCCGCAGAAAAATGCTCATCCCTCTTTGCAGTATACAACAAAGAAATAATTCACTATGGGCATTGGGCACGTATTACACTGATAGGGGGCCAGAATTTAAAAATTTCCATGCATTGTGGTGTTTTAGAATCTTTGTAACCTGGGCTCCCCACTGCCGCAATCTTCAGTACTATTAAACCCTTGAAGTGATATGAATGTACAGTCTAATCAACGAAAGCGCGCAGCACCACACACCGAGTCTGAATTGACCGAATCTCCTGCCACTCGCCCAAAACTTGACACGGATCTCGAAACGGTATCCAACAACATCGATGATGCCACTCATGCTCGGATGGATGAGGCGGTTCTTGAAACAGTCGATGAACCATTTCATCCAATATTTCTTCTCGCTACGATCGTAGCAACCTCTGAAGGACTACTTGATCCAAAGCACGCGTTTAATCCGGCTGCGAAGACCCTGTTACGGGCGCATCCTGGTCTGGAGGAAATTCTCAAAGAGGCGTGGGAGAAGAAAAAGTTCGAGGTGATAAGAAACTTGAGTTCGTATATAATCAGAATAGCCTGTGCTTGACGTAGAGATTCTCAACAACCCTGGTATAGAAATGCTTCGCCCAAGCCTATCAGGCGAAGCCGTGGGTTCCAACTCGCGATTATATCTGTCAGCCTCATCTCTCGCCCGCCCAGAACCAGAAAGATGTGAGTAGGTTTATGTCATCTCACATCTTGTCGTTCTTATCCTATTTGTTGGAAGTAACAGGTTCGGCGTCCGTTTTCACCGCAAATTCCTCACTTGAATTGTCATGATAGCTGCTCATAAAGCATGGTCGGGTGAGTGGTTGGGGAACAACCATCTTCTTCTTGCAGGCCTAATGGAACGATTGCGCAAACCTGACCCTGCCAATCCCACACTGAACCCTTACAACCATTCCATTTCTATCATTCAATCCTCAGGAATGGGAAAGTCACGCCTTATGGATTCTATTGCCAAGATGAAGTTTTGCTTTCCGTTTAATATGCGTGAGCCACTCCCACCTGGTCATTTTGGTAACCTTCATGTTGTATTTGGCCACAATATGGGTTTGACTTCTGTTACTCAGCGTACCCGCCAGCCGATACTGGCATCTACAAATTCTTCTGGGAGCCTGCAGAGCGAGGGTTGGGTGACGATAACATCATTGAACGCAAGTACACTGCTTTCTTCGTGGCACTCTTCGAATGCGCAGTTCCCACCTTGGAGCTTGCGCTTAAAGCCTTTCCGGCGGCGGGTGGCACAATCTCAAAGCGGTGGCACCAATATTTGGCCGCAGGGGCGACTGAATATGCCGTAGGCAGTAATAGAGAAATTTTCTATCGCCAGGTTACGGAGAGTGCAGTACAGGTGCGGCATGTCCTGTTTGTTAGTTAGTCGGATACAGGCAAACTCATTCTGCAAATAGTACGACGGAGGCACCGAGACGACTGGTGGGTCATACGGTTCCTAATCCACCGTACCTCTTATTTACGTTTCTTGCAGAGGGGTTGAACAAGCTGCTGGAACATGCAGGTAAGGCTTTCGAAGGCTGTCTGCAGAAGCATCTCCAGTCGTCAACCAATGATGCCGATGTCCAGCTCGTCAAGGCTGAGGTTTTATTTTTCATATACTTCGACGAAGCACATGTTTTAACACAGGTAGCACCAAATGTCCGACCTCCCCTTCATAGCAAACGTCATCTCCTAGCACGCGTCTTGGCAAAGATGAACCCACGGCTTTTCTTTGTCATCTTCCTTTCAACCAATTCTTGGCTCGGGGCGCTGGCGCCTTCTACATCCACAATCCCGTCACTTCGTGATTGGGACAACATCGTCTTGCACTCCCCATTTACGGAGCTTCCGTTCGATACCTTCGCTGAAGACTCCTTCAACCAGTTGTCGAGTGCGGGTCAGCGGGTAGTACGGCTTCAGGATGTTATTACTCTCGAGTACCTTGTCAAGTTTGGGCGTCCACTGTGAGTCGAATCTCTTGTTCAATCCTCATTTCTCATTCATGATAGTTGGGCGTCCATGTACCAATGGGGGAGTGAGGAGGTCAAGTCGAAAATGGTTGACTTTGCCGCGATGAAACTCTCATGCGGTGATCCCACCGGCGAACATGCTCAGATTGCTGCTCTCAGCACCCGTGTCATCCTTGACTTCGACACTTCTCGCAAAATTGCAAGGGCGTACGAAGCGAAGCTCGTTGAATCAAATATGCGCGTCGCATTTGCAGTTCCTCAACACCGCGAGTTCCTGCGTAGCGGGACGCCATCGGAACCTTTACTAGCCGAAGCAGCTGCAGAGTTGCTCAATGTTAGCAACAGGTTTGCCCATGCTGCACCCGATTTACTCGCTAAAGTATTCGAAAGCGGCCTCTTAGCGCGGGGAGAGCGAGGGGAGATGATTGGGCGTCTTTTCTGGACGATCGCTCATGATCATGCCGTGCGGCACCTTGAATCACCAAATAAAGCCAATCCACCCACGCTCAAATATCATCAGCCGGTCCTTCTTCTCGATTGGTTGAAAGAACTGATAAATCCTGTCTGGCACTCTGCTGTTCTCCGGGCGAAACCCATTGCTGACCCTGGCGGCTTGACATTGGAGGTGGCATTTGCAGATGTCTACATTACTTTCACCCACTTCGTCAGAGCTGGCGATTACGCTGTAATCGGCCCAAAATTCCTTTGGACCGGACTTTCACGCCATATGGCTTTCCAATGCGCCGACAACCAAAAGTCAACAGACCTTGTTGCTGCTGCTCATCACGGTGGTCTTGAGGCTGATATTAGTTCCAAACATACTGCCCCAGTACATGGTCAAATCAAGAATCGCAAGGATTTCACGGATATTTTGCTCAATCCTCATGTTGGGGGCGCGCCTGACAACAATCTCCCGATACTGTCATTAGTCCATGACCTGGGACTCGAAGCAGCCAATGTATACCCGCATCCCTCAATGTCAGCAAAAAAATTATGCCCGCTGTTAGGCAGAACAGGGAATATCCACATGCGACACTACCAGATCCACATTGAAGGCTGCACCCACGAGTCGTATCAGGTTGTCCCCCGAGACAAGAGTGACCTGTACCAAGCTATCCTTTGTGCAACAAAGGTGGGCGATGATTTTCCAAGGAAAGAATTACAAGATCATCAGGCTGCAATGCTACGCCTGAAACCAGCCTTCTTTGCGACAGAGCCCGAGTCTTTCACTTGGGTTCGTGGTATGGCTCCAATGATAGCCACGGATGCAACTGATGCTGAACCTGGATCGTCTTCGGGTCAGGCTGTGGCCGGCCAAGGGGGAAAAGGAAAGGTGGTGGTAGAAGTGCAGCCAGAAGGGAGTGGGAAGGGGAAGGGGACAGGGAAGGTGAAGGGGAAGGTGAAGGGAAGGGGGAAGGGGAAGGGGAAGGGGAAGGGGAAGGGGAAGGCAGAGGGGCAGGAGTAGGTGGAAGCCGAGGCCAAAGGCCAAAAAGAAGGGGTTAAGGTCCAGCTGTTCTACATTTACTTCTGAGAATTTGATACTGGTCATTTCCCCAGGCCTGGGCTCATAAACTAGACAATAGTTAGGTGGAGTAGAAGTGACTTGATTTATGTACCTAGGGACTATGTACATGATAAGTGTCATGTAATGAATATGGGGGAAAGATCATATTGCGGCATGGAGTAGAAGTGTCTATTGAAACAATTCCATGTGATACCAGTGATACACAATGACATCAATGATATTACATATACCATATTTTTCTTCATTTTTGTCCTGTCAGTCAAGTTTACATCTGTACCAAGTTTGTCTACATTGGGCTTGAAATATCACAGGAATCATCAGGAAAACACAGGTTGACTTAATTTGACTTAATCTGACTTAATCCAACTTATTAGATAAATTAAGACTTTTTAAGTAGTTAAGTGATTAAGTGAAATTAAGAAGGTCCATCTACTTACAGCTAATTTGGAAATGGATGACCAAATCAACTTTTTTTTTTTGAGACCGGCAACCACTGGGCCAGCTGTATTACAAGGCTTACACGCCCAAATGGGAAATACCTTTGTCCTATGTCACGGACATTATGTGTGGACAAGGCTTATGTAGTCCTTTTTCAGGGCCCATCAGTGGCTTAAGCAAGGATATGACAAATGCTTGAACCAGTGCTTTGGGCATGGCCCTGGACTAAGGTTAGATAAAAATCACTAAACAACTGCCTTGGTCAAGCTCTGAACTGGGGTTAGATGCCAAGCACTGATCCCATGCTGGAAAATCCCTGGTTGAGGGATTTTTGGGTGGCTTTCGGTGGCTTGGATTACATAAGACAGCAACTGGCAAGAAAATTCAGAAAATTGTTCTAAGTCCATCCTTTGTCTTTGTTTGCCAACATTCATTTCCTTTCCCTTCAACCGCCATCTGCTCTCCACACTTTGGCCTCACTGGCACTCTCGTAGCTTCCCTCTCTTGTCTGACCCTCACTCCTCTATGGCCCAAGTCTTAAGCTGTCAGTTCTTCACTACCCAGGCTGCCTGTGAGTGCTCACCCCATTTATGTTGCCTTCCCCCCCTTTGTGATTTCCCTTCCATGTATCAGTAGTTTACTCAGCCTTGTATTTCCCCCCATGTTGTAAAGTAGCAATGATAGGTGGTTTCATGATATATGGATTTATTGAAGGAATAAATATTGAAAAGAGCTTTAGCCACTGCCAGACCTAGGCCAGGATAACCCCAGACCAAGGTTGACTGAGCCCAAAAACAAGGATAGATTTTTAGTGTTGAACAAACATAACATCTGTGGCCTAGAATAAGCCATTTTCTAGCCCTAGCCCAGGGCTTGGAAAAAAATCCCTGGATCAGGGCTTGACACGAATGTGCGTGTATCCATAACTGTCCATGTCATGTGACACCAAGAGAATTGCTGAAATCACATAGAAATTCAAATTATAAACTCATTGAGGAACATATGAGAAATGTGAAGCTTATGAAAATTGGAATGTGGTTAGGTGAAGGGCTAAATAAGTTTAAATTATTTTTTGGTGTTGTATTCAATATTTTTGGTGCCAATTTCAGGCCACAAGTCATGTTTCAGACACCAAAAATCCATGTCATCCTTGAATACAACACCAAAAAATAATTTAAACTTATTTAGCCCTTCACCTAACCACATTCCAATTTTCATAGGCTTCACATTTCTCATATGTCCTTCAACGAGTTTATAATTTGAATTTCTATGTGATTTCAGTTCTCTTGGTGTCACATGATATGGACGGTTATGGATAAGCCCTGTAATACAGCTGGCCCAGTGGTTGCCAATCTCAAAAAAAAAAGTTGATTTGGTCATCCATTTCCAAATCAGCTGTAATTGTACTTACAGCCATTTCTGTAATTGTTGGCAGTAACTCAGCTTTTTTCAATCAATTAAGAAATTTGGACCTAGTAGAAATTTGAGTGAAATACTGCATGGATTGATATGGTTATAGAGGGAAAGTTGTACTATTTCTTAAGGGCTATCTACTCCTATTATTACATTTGGACAATTTAGTGTATGCTGAGCTGTGGATGAAATAAAAGGTAAACCAGTGTTTTTTGACACTCAAAATGATATTGTCAAATTATGGCATGAAATGAACTCCTATGAACAAGATTGTAGGGAGAAAGTTGTTCATTTTTTCAAGGGCTAGAAGTATATATACCGTGTTTTTCTTTGTTTTTGTCCTTTGACCCAATATTTATGGTTCTTGTTGTATTTTGATCCCAATGCAGCCAAACATGGTACAGATGTAACATTCACTCAAAGGGGAAAAGTAATGAAAACATGGTATATGTACTTCTAGCCCTTGAAAAAATGAACAATTTTCTCCCTACAATCTTGTTCATAGGAGCTCATTTGATGCCATAATTTGACAATATCATTTTGGGTCTCAAAAAGTGCTGGTTTCCCTGTTATTTCATCTACAACTCACCATACACTAAATATTATCCGAATGTAATTACAGGAGTAGAAAGCCCTTAAGAAATAGTACAACTTTCCCTCTATAACCATCTCAATCCATGCAGTATTCCATGAGATACAAGAGAAATTTCACCAAGTCCAAAATTTTTACACCTCAAATCTTTTTTCAACTTTTCCACATCTTTATGAAAACAGCTGTAATTGATTGAAAAAAGCTGAGTTACTGCCAACAATTACAGAAACGGCTGTAATCACACTTAATCCATTTAACTTTACAGATATTTTTATATATAAATGGCACTAAAATCCATTGTGCACAGTATACCACTACTAGTAGTAAGTCTTGTCTTCCTCTACTGAACCCTGATAATCTGTGAAATGACCACTTCGAGCATATTCTTGTGTGAGTTCAATCACTTCTTTGAAAGCATTGTATGATATTTTCTTGATAGACCTAAGATAACCCCATGTCACTTTTCCCCAGTTTTGTTCTGTGAATGCTGTGTCCTTTTTGTGTCTCATCCAGTGGCTGGATTGATGCCTTTGGTAATTGTCACTGTAAGCTTGTTAGGCTCTTCCTCATTTGTGATCATGAGGTCCCTGTTGGCCCACAGCCAAAGGGGCCTTTTGCACTTGAAACCCATGCATAAGTGTGCACACATCCACAAATGTCAGTACTGTGCCTAATTGGGTAGTCAGTCACACTAGATGTTTGGGACAAATTATACTCAGTACAGGAGGATTGACACCAAAGTTAAGGTGTGATCTGATGGACATATATATGGAGAATATATCTTCACTGTTTCAGAAAATTTGACCACGAATTGCAGTAGCCATGAATCTTTTTCTGGAGTGGGTGCCAACATTGCCCAGTATGGGTTACTCGGCCACCCGTGGGAAAAACTTAGCGTGGGCTCAAAACTGAGCGACGTTGCACATTAACAAAACAAAATACAAAAAAAAATTGGTGTGGGGCGTGCTACAAGATGATACAAAAAAAAAGACCACGTCAGGAGTGATTCCTGGTTCATGCACTCCATCGTAACCCAACTTCTTCTGTAGGCTCTGCAGGGGCCTGGTCTGCATCTGATTGAAGGGGGACAGGGCGAGGGTGAGGGTGAGGACGACAGGGGGAAGGGCTTGATGGAGGAGATGCTGGCGAGTCACTTGGGCTCTCTGAGCGATGGTGGGGGCGGCAAGGGGTGGTAGTTTTCCTTGGGCAACCTTGTTTTGTGTGTAACCGGGCTGCCTTCTCAGCAGCTTTTTCAACAGCCTTCTCCCGTTGAGCAGCCCTTTCCACTGCCTTCTCCTGACGTATTTGAACCTTTTCTGCAGCAAGAGCAATTTTCACTGCATTATTGATTTTTTTGCGATGTCCTCGAAACATACCCGCTGCTTCCTTGAAGACATCCTTCATGTGCAAATCCCAGTCAGCCTGTGCCAGCTGATCGAGTGCCTCCTCTTCTGTCATGTGACGGGGAAGTGATGTGGTCTCTTTCTTGTGCTGCTTCTTTTCCTTCCCAAATGCACATTTTCAGAGTCGCTCATTCTCGCCGTCCATCAAGACCATTTGAGTGTAGTCTTTTTGGATTTGTTTGATAGTGACATCAGCAATGGCATGCAGCTCTGAGAGCTGCTGGTGAAGAGCATTGCGTGAAGCAGTTGGTGGAAATTTGGGGGGGAGGCTGATGAGGAGACAGTGTACTTTGTCCTGGGACTCGGCGTTGGAGAGGGTCTGGGGCTGCTGAGGGAGCTGGCTAGGGAGTCCTCGCAGGAAAGCAGGGAAAGGCTTAATTCAGTCACTACCACATCGGGACTGCTTACTGACTACAGCCAACCATGGGAAGGGAATCACGTGACAGGACAGGGACACCTACTACAGCGTGATGGAGGTTGGGTTCAGAGTTGACATTATGATGGGGGTTCGAATCCATGGTTTGTTTTGGTGATGTTACATAAACAACCTGGTCACTGCCGGTTGACGTTTCCATGTCCTTTTCCAAAAGAGGAAGTAGGAATGTGGGGAATTGTGCAGGGAGGGGTTGTGCTGCTTCAGTGGTGGTATTCTTTGCAGGTTCAAATAATGTTTTATTGAGGGCATCAGGATTTAATGGCCAAAGGCCTGTCTTCTGAAATGCAGATACAACAGTTGAGGGTTTAAATGTGTCATTCCTGGCCTGACTGTAGTGTAGAAGGAAATTTGTCTTGGTGATAGGGACATAAGAATGCGATAATTTGTTGATGGTAGCTTTCCAGCAGGTTGCTGGGGGTCCGAATACACCAACATCGCATGGTTGAAGTGCATGTGTCATGTGAGGAGGTAAACAGACTATGATAATACAGTGGTCAGCAGCGAATTTGCAGAACTGATAGGTGCAATGAGAGTTGTGTCCATCAAGGACAAGAAGTCGGTAGCTGTCATCTACGTTCTGTGCTGCCAACATTGGATGGAAATCTTTTTTCAGCCATAGGTAACCCAACTCTTGATCTGTCCAACCTTTCGGAAAATGCGAGATACTGCCATGTTGACAATCAGTAATGTTATGTATGTGATAAACAAAGAACACTTACCTGGCATCACATGGATTTACCCTTCCCCACTCGAGATTTCATCTGATTCCTTGGAATATGACGGAGGGTCGCAGTGATGTGCCATCAGCGCATTGGTCTCAATTATTGTGATAAGATCCCGATTGCTGTCTTCAACTTGGAATGCAGTCTTCTGATTGCTGTCAATCAGTGCTGCTACTCGCGCCCTGATGCCAAGTTGGATGCCCTTCTTGTCCATGTTGTAGATATTCTCAGGTTTGATGTCATATTTCTCAACAAGTTCCTTCAGTAGATCAAAGTACGCCTTGGCGGTGGTGTGGTTCAGGGACTGTGCATGGCAACGTTCAAGTGATGTCGTCCATTTGACCTGGATGTCTGGATGTTGTGAAAGGAATCGCTTGACCCAGGAGGTGCCAATCTGTTTACCACAGATATCTGATATGTAATCCTGCAATAATGGCTGTGTCATAGGAATGCCTCGTCGCCCCATCACCTTGATCCACTCGACTAAAACCTCTTCTTGTGCTGGGGCAAGCCATTGTTGGCGCACATGTCCTTCCTTGCCAGTAGGCACGCCATGGAAGTGACTGGTGAGAGTGCTGCTTGGCACGACGAAAGCAATAGCTGCCTGTCAGAGAGAAAGCACCGGTTGGCTGTCAGGCTTGAATCCAGCCGCTTCTATTGCCTTTAGGGCAAGCTGGATGCCTTCTTCAGGGCTGAGTTTCGTGATATCAGGGGGAACTTCTGGATCCATGGTGGTAGGAAGAGAGCCGTGGCTGCATGCAGGGAATGAAAAGAAGGCTGTTATACCAAGTGAACACGAGGTGAATGCATGTTGGATTGAACCTTACACCACATGGCAACTGATGTAACCTTGCATGAAGAGACTGGTACCAAGGGAGAGTTGCAGAGTATTTTCGGCGGTTTGTGGCTAGTGCTGCTGCCAGCCATGAGCATTCCCTGTTCTTCCCCTCTTTGTCATCATCAGTGGCACAGCATTAACGCTGCAAATGCAAAATGGATGGATGCTCGCACTCCAAATAGGTGACACGTTTGCAGTTGTGTGATACTGTTTCAACTTGGAAAATGAAATGTAAGTGGGTTTGCAATCTCCAGTTCTCTACATATATGCAAAATGTCAAAAACAACTTGCAGATCAACGTCAACATTCAAAACATTCACTGTTCACTTGCAGTTCTTCATGACCGCTCAGCTCCATTTTCTCCCCCTCTGAACCCCCATGGGACCACCAAGAGTCCTGATAAGAATCTCTGTCAGTGGAAACTCTTCATATTTTGATTATTGTGAACCCTTGCCTTGCATTCACACATGATATCCTGAACAATAAGATCCAGGAGCTTGTGGGCCAAGTCGAGACTCATTCACAACTTCACCAACAGGGATCGCCCGCATTTGCTGACACTGCCGGAGGGGCTACATTAGCAGATGGACCATCATAGTCACGACCACTACCTCTGGAAAAACTGCCACCCCTTGGAGGGCTTCTTGAATAACTTCGCCACCTTCTATAATCAGGGGAGTATCGTCCACCTCACACAGGCTGAGGGCTGCAACACTCACACCAGTCCCTGTTGTCCTGTCCATACAGATCCCGATCTCTCTCTCATGTTCAGGACCTTGACAAGAATAGGAATCGCGTTCATGGTAAGTGTCCCAATAAGAATCTCTGTGAGTGTCACGACCATCACCGCCTCCACCATAGTATGAATCACAATGAGTCGATCAGCAACAGCCTATGTATTCTCTGGGAGTAGGAGCATGAGGCTGATTAGTAACTGAATAGTCCACATGAATGCGGTGACCATTGAGATCCTTTGAGTATGAAGGTCAGTAAATAGGTGGTAAAGGAGACATACGATGCCATTCAATTCAGCAATACACCTTGCCGCCTCCTCAACAGTCACCATTTTGATGAAACCAACCCCCACAAGCGGTTGGACTGTTTTGAGACACATGAGTACTGCTAACAGCTAGAAATTTGACCTGAACTGACCCTTTGATTGTATACAATGGTCACCTTTTCAACTCTACCGAAACTACTGAATTCTTCATTCAGATCATGCTCTTGAGTGCGGATACTGAGACCAAAGACTCTGAGCACCTTTGAAGAATTGGGAGCCTGCTGGGATGAGTAAGGACAGATGAACAGAAAAAAAGATAGATGATGTTCAACAGGCTATACGTGTGTGAGGGGGTCTCCTCAAAGGAGACCAGCAACGATAACCAGGACTGCGGCAACCACCATTGCTACGAGCAGGGCTATGAGAGTGGGAATGACTTTGCAAGTTATGAGCATCGCACCCAGGGTCTATGGGAGGCGCTGCAGCAGCTGGTTGAGGTGCAGTACATGCATCTGAATATGGATCCACGGGAGTTGCAGCTGGTTCGCCATACTATGATCAAACATTGATGTCAATATGAAATTGGTTTGGGGGATGACTCATTTCTGACCAAATCAGACACTTCACCTCCAGTGGATTGCTCAGATGACAAGACCATTCCACCCATTAAAAAAATTCATAAAAATCTGAAAAAATTCATTTAGATATGTATTGAGTGTGTAGTATCACTCACCAAAGGACACAGTCCAGGATCCAAGTAGAGAATGTCGTAGTGGCCCCATCTTCCAGTGGTGAAATGCACATGAGATCAGCGAGAGAAGTCATTCTAAACACCAAAAGCAACTACTTACTGTACCAGTTCAGCACCAGAAAGGAGGGAGTGGACGACCCCCACCAGGGGAGTGCAACAGAAGGACAATGAGAGGCTGCATGAGGGCACGGCACCACCTTCCCGGAGCCAGACACATGCAAAGTTAGGGTCTCATTCAGTTTGGCACATGATATCTCACGAAATATCCATTGATCATCTTCTAAACTTTGTAGTTAGGCACTTGGCACGTATAGTTATATGTTAACATCTTTTGTTTTAACGAAAATGACCCAGAATTCATTAAATTTCACATCTGACCAACTACCCAGGGTGACCAGTTACCTGATTAGGCACAATACTCACAGCTGCCACTGACAGTGCAAGCACCAACTTTGGCTCAAGTGAACTCCCCAAGATTGCCAGAATTTTAATTGCATTGCGGATTGTCATGAAATGTGCATTGAAGGTTTGAAGAATGAAGGGACCTTGATATATGCCTTTGAAATCCTTTTTCCAGGTTGTTATGCTAAGCAATGGTAGCATTGATCTAGCTTTAAATATGCTTATGCTTCTGTCATTCCCAACAGCAATTGCAAAAAGAAATGCAAAGTTGTTGAGTTGGCCTTTAGCAAATGCCTCAGAGGCTTTATTGGTATTGAGTTTGGGCATGGTCAAAAAGTAGTCGTTGATTGCTGCCAGGGCAGCTGATGCAAATGTCACCCTCCATTCATAAATTTGTTGATTGGACTGAGCAGAGTACATTAGTATCTACATTCAGCTGATCAGAGTAACATACAATGAAGAATACAATGTCCATGTAACCAATCTTGTAGGGGATGTTGACCACATTGGCCTGGTTCATATAAACAGTGTCCCAGACATGTTGCAGGGCCATTACAGAGTCATCATCATCAAATGTCCATGGGTTGGAGTAATTTGCCACAAAGACAGTGTATGTGGGTATGAAAATTCAGTGCCAAACATTCACATCTTGGGCACCAAAAGAGATATCACAGTTGGTGAAGTGGGTGTGGCCTTGATGGTCTAATTCACTAATGTTGGTTGTTGAGGTCATGGTTGCATCTTCAATCTTGATCCTAATGTAACCAAGAATTTAAGATAACATTTTATTTGAAGATAGACACATTACTGGGTTTGATGACTTAGATGATCTTGCGGTAACCACATCTGGGACATCTACACCTTCAACTGTGGTTGGTTCTGAGCTCTTGGACAGTCCAGAAGGACCATGTGCTGTGGGCTGGAGAGAAGCTGCACTTGAGGAGTTTGTAGCTGAGTGATCCTTGGTGAGAAGACATCTTGTAGGAGTCCTCTTGGGGGCTGACCCATCTGGCAGACTTTGGTGATATGCACTATATGATCCTGGCCTCCAATTTGATATATCTCACAATTCTGTGTGATTCACATCAACCCAACACTCTTCGACCTTGCGATCAAGTCATGACTATTGTGATCATCTGCAACTTTGGAGATCTTTAGTTATTGCATTTTGAAGTATTTCTTCTGGTTTTTGTTCTATATTCTTATGCATCATTCTCTTTACCTCTTCTTTCTTATCCATGCACCCCTTTCCCACATATCTCCATTTAGTATATCCTTTCATCACTCTTCCTTTGTTCTTACAGCTTATATACCTGCTTTGTAGAGGTTCAATGTCCCTCTAAGTGTGTATTGTTGATTCTTCATGCATTCCATCAATGTTTAAATCCCACATAATCCAACTTAACCTGACATAACCCTTACCCAACGTAACCCTAATCTGACATGCTCCACCCAAGGCTGTTGTTACAGATCACTAGATCAGCGGGCTCCAGCAACAACCAACCAACTAAACCAAGTCAAGATCAGACCAGAGGAAACACAAGAGAAAAGGTGTATTCATGGTCTACTACTACTATACAGCAAGTAGCAGTCTGGGGAGGGAGAGAGTCTAGGAAAGCAAACCAGGGAGAGGAAACCAGACTAAATGTGAGGAAAGGGAAGGGAAAAAGAGGAACAGTTTGAAGATGAAGGTGTAAACACAAAAGAGTTAGGGAATTGCCATGAAAGACAGACTACCGGGTCTGTATGTACAAACCAAGAGAAGTGCAAGAACAATAAGGCTGTCCTGCAGATACAGCATGTCCATCAGTATTTCAAGTAGTGATTGCAAGGAAATGGTTCGGAGCAATCAAGGGTCCAGGTCCTGCACCTCATGGTTGCCTCATGGTAAGGAGGTGAAACAATCCATGAGTCAATGCGTCAGCAAGCACATGGTAAACATGAGGTGGCCATGTGGATACCATGCGGCTGAGTTCCTAGCTTGGGAATGATGAGATTGGTTCGTCTTCCTGATGGTTTGCATTGGCAGTGGATGCCTGGCCAATAGCAGCATACGACTATGAGTATGTGCATGCAGGATTGGGATGGAAAGGTGAATGTGATGCTTCATCATTGGAGGCAGGGGAGAAGGCGAATCACTGAATGGGGAAGAACCATGATGGGGGCAATGCAATGAACACCAGTAATCATACACCAGCAACTGTGGTTCTTGCAGTACAATAAGCAAGGGTGCTTCATATAACCTTCTTGGCTACAGGGTACTGGATGACTGGGATGTCGACTAGGTATGGATATTCTCAACCAGTGGACTGGTACACAAAGGTAATGAAACATGTCGGAATGCAAGTCTTTGTGGAGCATCAAGGGGACTTGTCATACATGCAAGTTCAGGTTGTTAGCTGAGCACCGGCGGTCAGCTGATGAGAAGAAAGGTGAATGAATGTGGAGGTGACATGTGAAGAAGAACAAGATGGTCGGCCAAGACAGATCAAGGGAGTCATCGGTTGTCAGCAACTATGACGGATCCGATATCTGAGTCATTGTGGGGAGGTTACATTATCCAAATATAGGTTGCATAGATATAGATGCCCATAAGGGTGGAGATGCCAATCGAACATATGACAATTGTGGTGATGAACTGGGCATTGTTGTTCGTGAGAAAAGTTTATATATAAAAAACTAATCTGCACCAAGGGTTTCTGGAGTGCAACTTTGATCGGGAAATTACTTTGTTGTTCTTCAGAGGATGGTATGCAACTGTTAAACACCTATGGTCTGTGCTCAACAACTGTATGGTCTGAGGTTTGTTCTAACAAAGGTTATTATAGTCAAGATAACAGTGAACAGCTACCTTAGTTAAGATTAAGTCAAGTTATATGACTTAGAGGATGAGTGAACAGTGAGGTCGTTCCTATACCAGGTAAAGACTTTGAGAGTATACACAAGCAAGCATGTCAAGTGTTGTGTATGATGTGATGAGCAAGGGATAGTAGAAGTCAAACAAGTGTGTATGACAAAGACTATCTAACAGAATGTGACAATGACGAAGGTATGAGACAATAAAACGATCAAGAAGTATTGTTGTTCAAGATATCTGACAATATTCCAAAGCTTCAAACACACATTGGCTACTGGTTCAGAATAAGGACTGGGATATCTTGGTGAAGACCAATATATCTTGAGATAAATGACAATGGTAATGGCACTATGTCACAGAATATTTCCCAAACTAGTAATAAAAGAGTATCAATATATCAGATATTGATAGATCAATTAAGACTATCTGATTTGAGAATGAACAGCAAGCAAGAATTAGACTGTAACTGTAACTGAATTGGTATACTAGCTACTACACAAGTAGTTGGGGGTCTATGGTTCTCCAGGAATCATGGACCAAGGCTAGATCATGTAATTTCAAATTGGGCTTCTAGAATCAGTTCTGTGCTTCTTTTTCCAATGTTCTTTGATGGAAGATAGAAGGCTGTGCTTCTTATCTTATCTGTTATCATGAGAGATAAGAAGGTGGCTGTGTGTGGCTGGAATGTGGCTTCTCTGATCCTGGATCTTGATGTCTGATGTAAGGCTGTGGCTGTTGATCTTATCCTTTCCTTATTAGTAAAGATAAGGATAAGTCAGCTATTATCTAATCCTGTAATCTGATAAGGCCTTGTTCCTTCATTACGGATGCTGTGAGCTGGGTTTGATGGTGGCTGGGCACCATCCCTTAGTGCTTGGGGCTGTATTCCTGATATCGTCCACTTGTTGTCCTGGCTATTGAGAGAAGGGATACTTCAGCTGAAATTGCAATATTGCAGCTGAGTGGAAAATTGTATAAATATCCTTTTCTTCAATCATGTACCATGTTTTTGATCCAAAACCATTTTGGATCATGACAGCATCAAAGGTAACCATGAGGATCAGGATAACGTGTCGGTCTTCTTTGAAATAGGAAAGTCAATCGGTCATCAGGCACAAGGCTATTCATTCATCTGTGACAGGCACAAGGAACCGTGTATGTGAATTGTGAAAGAACAATAACAATGTCATAAGCATATGGGCCTTGACATATGATCAGTTGGTGGAGAACCAGAGTATTCCAATTGTTGGACATGATCGGTGGTTGGGTCACGGAGTATTCTTGTCTCTGGGTAGGCACACTGGTCATGGGTTGCAACAAGAACTGAATGGCCAGGTTCAGATTATATTGTCGTCAGGTTCCTTCAGCTTCTGGTTGTGCATCAATGGTTCTGTGTCTTCAAGTCATCATGTATGGTCAATGATGGAGTATTGTCCAATCAGAGCATGGGACTTGGCACATCTTCATGGGAATGTAGTGGTGTCACGTGCTGTCAGAGCAAAAGACAGGGGCAAAAAGGTAAAAATTGTAACAGCTGTCTTCATGCTGACACCACCAATCACATTTTCAAAAATGATCATATGTGCCCCTTTTGGATTTTGTACCCAACTTTGGACTTGCCTGATTCATCTACCCCTTATCCACATGGAGATATGTGTTAGGTTTTACAACTTTTCCGCTCATCATTTTCCTCTCCATTGTTGATTTCTTTGTCACATTGCAACCCCCCTTTTCATATCCCCATCCCAACTGTCCTTTGTAGTTTCCCATTGGCCAAAGTATAAGGCATGGCACAGGTATACTGCAGGTCGGAATTCCCAACACTGCACCCATACCCATGGTAACCACACCTGTCCCGGTGATGGGTACCAAACCACACCCATTGACAGCGGGTGCCCATGGTTTCCATGCCAGACACCTTGCAAACAACATGCATGCATCAATTGATGTGGACGTGCATGTTCACAAGGTGGTTGTGTGTTTGTGGATGAGCCATGAGCCATTGGTAGGGTATGGTATGGGTATGGGTATTCCCACAGTATTTTGGCTACGGGTATTGCAGTTTCGGGTACAGTTTCTGAACCCGGCTCCTGCACCGACACCACAACCTGTTTTGGTGGTGTCATGGTACTTGCATGGGATTTGCTGACTTGTGTGCTGGCACATTGGCATTGTATACCTTCATCTTCCCAATTTTTGCCTACCCCTCTGTCTGCCCTCAAACCTTCACTCTCTGTCTTTGTGTTTTCCAAACCGGGTAAGACTGATTTATTTCAAGTTTGAACATTCCACGCTAACAAACAATCCAATCTGATCAAATCCACCATCCAAGTGGATGCCCCAATCACTATAGCAGTCCCACCCTGGCCACCTTTGAGGCATACATTCATGTTTTGTCACCAATTGCCACTAACCTCATTAAATAAACCAGCCAGCTGTGACATGCAGACACCAATTCCAACACCACCTTGCACCCTCAAATTTTCTGACTGACCTTTGCCTTATTTGCATGTACATCCATGTTTCTTCTCATGATCTAATTTATATTGACTTTATTAAAGCAGAATCTGGCAGTAAAATGTTCCTGGTGGTGCTCTGGTGGCATATTCACCCTTGGTCTTTCAAGGCAACATCTGATGGAATTACTGCTTCCTGATGAAGGTACATGCTGTCATCTTGTCCACAGGGGCACATTTTTCAAATGGAGGGTGCAAAAGTGTATAAAGGACACATTTACAAGTAAGGTACATTCCATTCTGTTTTCTTGTCATACACCCATGGCTAAACAACTTGCCTTGAAGTCTTCAGCTGCTTTGTTCAACTCATCTGCCAAATCTATGTGTCTGTGGCCTCGTCAAAGGCTGCCAGCATCGGCCACGCTGTCACAAGAGCTACTAAACCTCTGGCCTGCCCTTTCAAGAAACTCAAGCAGACTGTTTCAGCATTCAGGCATTCCTGCTCATCTCAAGAGGCTACCACCAAGGACAACAAGGGCACTGATGCCCAGCCAATTGACCTTGACACTTTGAACACGACCTTGGCAAAGATGTTCCATGTGTGAGCCTCCTGTGCAACATCAGCAAAAGTGCATTATTTAGGCCTTGCCAGGTCAGACCGGTAAGCTCCAGCCCTCTTGGTTGCACCTTCCATGACCGGGGATGGTGGCAAACATCCTGTTCACAACTAGGTATTCTACAATGATCTAGGTGGGAGTTGGAAAGGACAGGTGAAGTTGGTGGGGATCTTGTAAGGTGGGCTGTAAGATAGTCAGCTCAAGGTAAGGTCCCAGCCATCCTTGGCACAAGTTTGCAAGCGGTTGACCATCTCAGCAGCATTCATGGAAGGCATTGTGAAGCTGGGAGGAAGTTTGGAATGTGAGCAACAAGTTGGTACAAGTTTCCTGTGTATACACAAGTTCGTAGCAACAATACATTTCAAGGGATACATGGTGCATACCCTTCGACCTCCCACTCATCAGGCTCCCTCGCCATCCTTTGGTCCCAAGTACTCATCCACGTCTTCGACCATTTCCACATTCTCCCTCCCATCTCTAGTGTATCTATACCCATAGTCCGGTTCTTCATCGAAATTGCCATGATCTATAGTTAGCTCATTTTCTCCAGTAACGTCCAAGTCCAATTGGTTCCTCAGCTGCTGCCTGCTCATCAATCCCAAACACATCATGAACGCTGTCCACATCAATTGACGCGGTCCGTGCGTGTTCGCGAGGTGTGTAGGGAGTAGCGAGAGTACATGGATGGCCCGTCCTCATCTCCCCCTGTTGATCTTTCCCCATTATCCTAGAACCTTGCTGTCATTTTTGAACGTTGTCCTCGCACGTTGTAGTCTTTATGGTCATGGTAGCTATCCTGGTTCACCTTGGAGGCACAAAGTGCATGTCATTTTGATGTGCATGAGTGGAAGGGGAGCCTACCTGGGCTGGAGGCACCACTTCTCCAGCATTTCATATCATCATCGTCTGCGTTGTTGCTGGTTGTCACCTTGCGCAGTCTGGCCTCTAGTATTTGTGTCAAGTCCAATCTTTGGCCTTGTTTGGCCTGGTTGATATGTCATCAACTCAAGGCCATTTCTTTCCCTCTGCTAAGTATCATCATCACCGTCACCCATCAGAAGTTTCGGCATCAAACCAAAAACTGAGGTTGCATACTGACATAACGGCACCCACAAATGGCTCCTTAGTGTCCGGAACAGTTGCACCAGGTAACCTTGCCATTATATTATTTCATTATTAAGCTGTGCCAATGCCCAAGGTTCACTCATATGTCAAGATGCACTTCGCGCCCAGAGAAGCTCAGAAACTACCAAGATCATGATTCGTGAGTGATTTAAGTGCATATATGTACCTGACTGACTTTGTCAGCGTAGGATTCTCGCACCAAGAGGAACCTGGCAATGAATGTCTCTCGGTTTTGGTGTAGGGTTCCCGCGTCAAGAAGATCATATCAATCATCGTGATATTCAAGTTGGCATAGGGTACCCCCATCTGGGAATGCAGTGCACACCTCTGGGGACAGCATTCACTCACCAAGAACAACAGCACGAGAACTCCAATATAGATTTGTCCCTTTCAAAGTTCTCTCATCAAGATCTTGAAGCACAGCTGGAAAACGCCATGGGATCTTCCCTCACAGATGAAAACAACAACGAAAATGACAATGACATCTACTACAATGGCCCTTTGGAACCTCCTCACCCAACAACCTATACGCCATCAATCTTCCAATATAATTCCACTTGAGCCAGAAGAGGAAATCTGTGAAGAAGACAGCTGGAAAGAAGTAGTGCTCCCATTTACATTCTTTTGCCATGCACTGAATCCTCAACCACAGGTAATCGCAATTCATGCGCTTGGACTCGGACTCAGACTCGGATTCAGATTCAAATTCGGATTTGGACTCAGACTCGGACTTGGATTTGGATTCAGACTTGTATTCTCAGACTCAGATGTGGACTTAGACTAATGTCTGGTGACTGGTGTGCATTGTTTTCTTGTTTTTGTCCTGTATGACATTCTCTCATTGCAATCTAATGTCAGTCATGGTACAAGGGTATACGAAATGCAAGGCAATACAATACATAGCCCTGAAAACCATGCCTACCCCAACCATGCCATCCCTGACCTTGTAAGATCGGAATGCTGGGTCGGGGATTGCCCGGTAGGCCTTGCTGGGTGGACCTTGTATGGCGTCACCAACCTGTGGAGCCACGGCAAGGTCAGCCAACTTGGTCACTGGTGACCAACATGGTCAGAAATGACCATGTTGGTGGGAGCTTACCATTTTATCTTGTGGGGGGATTCTAATGTAAAGTGGCTCAATAAGTAGGTCGTCTATGTGACGTTTGTCAGCCTTGCCTAGCAAGGTAAGTGTTATGGATCGCTAGATCAGCGGGCTCCAGCAACAACCAACTAAATCATGTTGAGATCAGACCAGAGGAAACACAAGATGAATGGTGTATTCATGGTCTACCACTACTATACAGCAAGTAGCAGCCTGGGGAAGGGAGGAAGGCTAGGAAAGCGAACCAGGGAGAGAAAACCAGACTAAACATGAGGAAAGGGAAGGGAAAAAGAGGAACAGTTCGAAGATGAAGGTTAAAATACAAAAGAGTTAGGGAATTGCCATGAAAGACAGACTACCGGGTCTGTATGTACAAACCGAGAGAAATGCAAGAACAATAAGGCTGTCCTGCAGATACAGCATGTCCATCAGTGTTTCAGGTAGTGATTGCAAGGAAATGGTTCGGAGCAATCAAGGGTCCAGACCCTGCGCCTCATGGTTGCCTCATGGTAAGGAGGTGAAACAATCCATGAGTGGATGTGTCAGTGAGCACATGATATACATGAGGTGGCCATGTGGATGTCATGTGGCTGAGTTCCTGGTTTTGGAATGATGAGATTGGTTCGTCTTCCTGATGGTTTGCATTGGCAGTAGATGCCTGGCCAATAGCAGCATACGACTATGAGTATGTGTATGCGGGATCGGGATGGAAAGGTGAACATGATGCTTCATCATTGGAGGCAGGAGAGAAGACGAATCACTGGATGGGGCAGAACCATGATGAGGTCAATGCAATGAACACTGGTAATCATACACCAGCAACTGTAGTTCCTGCAGTACGATAAGCAAGGGTGCTTCATATAACCCTTCTTGGCTGCAGGGTACTGGATGACTGGGATGTCGACTAGGTATGGATATTCCTGACCAGTGGACTGGTACACAAAGGTGATGAAACACATCGGAATGCAAGTCTTTGTGGAGCATCAAGGGGACTTGTCATACATGCGAGTTCGGGTTGTTAGCTGAGCACCGGTGGTCAGCTGATGAGAAGAAAGGCGAATGAATGTGGAGGTGACATGTGAAGAAGAGCAAGATGTTCAGCCAAGATAGGTCAAAGGAGTCATCGGTTGTCAGCAACTATGACGGATCCGATATCTGAGTCATTATGGGGAGGTTGCATTATCCGAATATAGGTTGCATAGATGTAGACGCCCACAAGGGTGGAGATGCCAATAGAACATATCACAATCGTGGCGATGAGCTGGGCGTCAAAGGTAACCATGAGGATTGGGATGACGTGTCGGTCTTCTTCAAAATAGGAAAGTCGATCGGTCATCAGGCACAAGGCTATTCATTCATCTGTGACAGGCACAAGGAACCATGTCGGTGAATTGTGAAAGAACAATGACAATGTCATGAGCATATGGGTGTGGACATATGATCGGTCGGCGGAGAACCAGAGTATTCCGATTGCTGGGTATGATCGGTGGTTGGGTCATGGAGTATTCTTGTCTCCAGGTATGCACACCGGTCATGGGTTGTGACAAGAATGGAATGGTCAAGTTCGGATTGTATTGTCTTCAGGTTCCTTCAGCTTCTGGTTGTGCATGAATGGTTATGCACCGTCAAGTCATCCAATGAGGACATGGGGTCAACCCGAGAGTTCCGTAACAAGGTATCGTCCAATCAGAGCATGGGACTTGGCACATCTTCGTGGGAATGTATGGGTGTCACGTGCTGTCAAAGCAAAAGACAGGGGCAAAAAGGTGAAAATTGTAACAGTAAGGCCAGGTAAACAAAATGTGCTTTTGCCGATGAAATTGGCATCCGATTGAGCAGTGACTAGCTCAACCATCCCAGTGCGATATCAAGGGCCACTCTACGTCTGTTTGAAAGTTTCCAGCAAGACTGCCAATTTTCGACGCATGGGCTGTAAGAGGAAGTGTGTGTGTGTTTGTATGGAATTCTCATCCACATTTACTTAGGATGTTCTCTGCACTAAACCTACTAGTAAACGTAGCTGGCGACTTATTCACTTACTACAAACTTCGGAATTATTTTTGCCGACATGGACCCACAGGCCAGGCACTGCTGACACCGCACTATTTTGGGGGATGCAAAATGATTGCAAAATGATTGGGAGCTTGTTAAAGTTTTGCATATGATTTTAAGCCAAGCAAAATCCAATTAAAATTTCACACATAATAACCTGTGAAATTCTATTTAAACATAAAGATTTGTGGGGATTTATCTCGGCACAAAATTAATCAAATTCAAAAGTATTGCTTTAAGTGAAAATGTAGACGAAAGTGAAAGTTTTCCCACACCTTGTCAGCCGTCAAAATAGTTGCAAAAAATATCAAATTCAATCAATTTTGCAAGATGTCAAAATCTTGTTTATTCAACCTCACCAAATGCAGAATTTTGACAAAGGATTTTGCAAGTCACAACATTCCATCTTTCACAATAAGATTTAGCCATTGCAAAATATTTCGGAAATAAAGCATTTTGCATGGCCCACAATGCTTCGCGCACTCAAGTGTGTCACTTATCACACACTCAGCAAACACTCAGCAAACGCTGGGAGGACACTTTGAGTGACGTAATGATAACATTCATGCCAGTATGCCTTAATACTTAATGCTACCTCCGACCCATCACATATGACCCTTTGATTGGCCTAGAAACAGGTGTCAGCTGATCAATACACCTGAAGTTGAGTCAGAGCACCATTCAACAAGACAGAATGTGGCCGCTTACACGAGACATTGATATGACGACAGTGACATCCTGCCCCTCCCAGTTCGATAATAGGTAGGCGAAGTGCGCGTGGATGTGATTGACGGAGATAATTTCCAGGTCAGCCAGTTGCACCCCCCACATTCGAGCATGAAGTACTGGAAAGGCCTCAAACGGATCATCAACTGCAGGTACCGGCCTAAGGCGTCGGACAGCAACATGAGTAGCAATGCCTTCTGGGGTGTGCAGTTGCACAACGTATTCAATGCGAGCTGGAACTGGATTGCTTTCCACCTCCGTCTGCACAAGAATGCAGGAATTACCGTCGTGTTTAGACGACACCATGTAGGTGATGCCATGGATGGTCAGATGGGAGAGGAGCTGTCCTTTCTGTGGCGGGTCAGAGCCTAGGAATGCAGCCAGGGCGTGATGGAGGCTTGCAGGCATAGAACGGGCCGTATTTTCATTCCAAGTAGTGACTTATTCTTCATGGGTGGTGTCCCAGCCCGCGGATGCAGCGAGCATGTCGGTGATGAGCGAGTCGCAGACCTCGGGGTTCAAAAGCTTTTCAAACATTGCTTGGCAATGTTGCAGGGCTTGTGGACACTGGGATTTGCATAAGATGCTGCGTAGGTTCGCTGACCGAGTATATGACCTCGACATGGTCTCTTCTAATTCGCCTAGGAGTTTATCAGTACATTTGAGGCCCAAAGGTCACTGCCGTGCTGCTCACCCATTTTGCTGCTGGTAGGAATTCGCTGAAGTGTACCGATAATCCGCTCAAAAGGAAATGTCCACCATGCATGGAGAGGGCCATAGAGTAATAGGTACTCATGCAAATGTAACGCCATATGATGATTTGGGTGGAATTGGTATTCAGGGAACAACTCCCAGATCCCATGGAGGTATGACTGCAAATGCTGCAGGTACAGGCCAGCATGGCGGTGGGAAGTTACTTGAGAAGAAACAATGACAATGGCTGAAAGAAGGGATATGGTGGCCGAGAGAATCTTGCTGCATCGTTCTGATCGTTTGTTCCCGCTGTGGACTTTCGTCCAGAGGCGAATGAGGGACACCGGCAAATAGGTAGTTCCCAGTACACGCCATTGGTCTACCTTAACCTTTCCATGGGTAGAAGAGCCCAAATCCTTGGGAACCGAAGTTGCCCAGCTTGGCATCACCATATTCCTGATGTCAGACCAGATCTCCTCCATCTCCTCCGTTGTCAATACGTGGCCATGGGCGGTTGATGTATTGGCACCAGTCTCTCGCTTTTCTGATTGAGCTTGACGCTGTGGAGTGAAGGTAAGTAAATCGTTCAGGTCACCAGGAAGGGCAGCCTACCCAAGCAAGGATGGCATCAACCCAGTCAATTTTTGAAGCCTTTCGTTGCGGGTCTAAATGCACTGCTGGGCACTTAAGCTCGGCACATGCAAATTCAAGGGCACGTGCGTGGCATCTCATGAATTTGTTGGCGATCTTTGGATGGTTGGTGGCCAGTTCCGCTGCCATGGGGCCTTGGAGGTATTTCTGAAGCTTTTTGATGCTCTTCTGTTCATTGAGAGAGCATTCCCGCCAAGTGGAAGAAAATTCGATGGGCACCACTGGCAGTTCCTCTGTTTTTTTTTCAGGCGAATACCTAGAATCCCTTCAAAATGCTCTTTGATCAAGCCCAGGAAGAGGTTATGCATGCCATCAACCACCACACAGTGGGCAATGTCAAAATAAGGCAGTCGAAGTAATTCTGACCAGCGAACTGTCATGATCCAAAATGGTTTTGGATCAAAAACATGGTACAAGATTGAAGAAAGGATATTTATACAATTTTCCATTCAGCTGCAATATTGCAATTTCAGCTGGAGTATCCCTTCTCTCAATAGCCAGGACAACAAGTGGACAATATCAGGAATATAGCCCCAAGCACTAAGGGATGGTGCCCAGCCACCATCAAACCCAGCTTACAGTATCAGTAATGAAGGGACAAGGCCTTATCAGATTACAGGATTAGATAATAGCTGACTTATCCTTATCTTTACTAATAAGGAAAGGATAAGATCAACAGCCACAGCCTTACATCAGACATCAAGATCCAAGATCAGAGCAGCCACATTCCACAGCCACCTTCTTATCTTTCATGATAACAGATAAGATAAGAAGCACAGCCTTCCATCTTCTATTCTAGAACCTTGGAAAGGAAGCACAGCACAGCCTTCTATCTTCCATCAAAGAACATTGACAGAGGAAGCACAGCCTTCTATTCTAGAACATTGGAAAAGGAAGCACAGCCTGAAGAACTGATTCTAGAAGCCCAATTTGAAATTACATGTTCCAGCCTTGGTCCATGATTCCTGGAGAACCATAGACCACCCCAGATCTCAGAGAAGATCAGCCAGTGGCTCATCTCCCCTCAGATAACTCATTGATCAATCAGCAGCCCCACCTTATGACCCCATTATGACACCTCATGACACCATTATGACACCATCATGACCAATTATGCCCCCATCCTTTCTCACAGTACCATATGATTCTCAGTAATTGACTCTGCATGAGTCACAAACCTATGCCCCAATTTCCAATTGCCCTTTTATATGCCCACAAACCTATGCCCCAATTTCCATTTGCCTTTTATGTGCTTGCACACCCTATGCCCCATTTCAAATTACTCCCTTGTGATTCCTCTTGACTCACAAACCTATGCCCCTATTTCCAATGCTTACTCACCCTATGCCCCCTCATTTCATATTACTCTACTATGACCAGTTATGACTCACTAACCTGTACACTCATTTCATATTCCATCCTATGACTCTGAATGACTCCTGTAGTTGAAAAGGTATAAATAGGGCCCAGTTTCTGCAGGAGACATCAGTCAAAAGTTGATCCCCCCCAAGTCAAACTTGATCCCCCATTCCAATCATCCTTTGATTCACCCCTTTAGTATCTAACTACTTCTGTAGTAGCTAGTATACCAATTCAGTTACAGTTCCAGTCTTATTCTTGCTTGCTATTCCTTCTCAAATCAGATAGTCTTAATTGATCTATCAATATCTGATATATTGATACTCTTTTATTACTAGTTTGGGAAATATTCTGTGACATAGTGCCGTTACTATTGTCATTTATCTCAAGATATATTGGTCTTCACCAAGATATCCCAGTACATATTCTGAACCAGTAGCCAATGTGCGTTTGAAGCTTCAGAATATTGTCAGATACTTTGATCATCAATACTTCTTGACTGTTTTATTGTCTCATACTTTCATTATTGTCACATTCTGTTAGATAGTTTTGTCACACACACTTGTTTGACTTCCACTATCTCTTGCTCATCCCATCCTTGTTCATCATACACAACACTTGTCACTCTTGCTTGTGTATATCCTCAAAGTCTTTACCTTGTGTAGGAAAGACCTCACTGTTCACCCATCCTCTAAGTCATATAGCTTGACTTAAACTTACTCAAGGTAGCTGTTCACTGTTATCTTGACTACACTAACCTTTGTTTAGGACAATTCCCAGACAACACAGTTGTTGAGCACAGACCATAGGTGTTTAACAGTTGCTTACCATCCCCTGAAGAACAACAAGGTAATTTCCCGATCAAAGTCGCACTCCGGAAACCCTTGGTGCAGATTAGTTTTTTCATATAAACTTTTCTCACGAACAACAGAACGCCAGACTTGTCGAAGAGTGCTTGTCTTGCCTTCTCATCACCTGCACTATGATACTGTTCAGCACAAGCCCGGCAGTCGGCGTTGGAGTGTCGGATCCAAGAATCGCAGTCGGTGCTTCCATAGCCATGTGTGGTTCGAGTGCACTGACAGACAGAGCAGAAGTGATCATGAGAGAAGGCAGCAAATCCCCCCACTTTTCTTGCAGCGGGGAGGTCACAGATCACTGCAACCAGCGCACAGCGTACCAGTCTGCCGCCAGGATGGCGGTGAGTGCGCGAGAATCTAACCCCTGTCTGCCAAAAATCCAAGAAGTCATCGATGAGTGGGGTCAGGTAATGGTTGATTGCAGTGAGTGGAGGTTCCTGGGGGCCAGGAATGATACCGGCCAAAAACATGTTCTCTGGCTTGTAACGTAATTCAGGGGGGATGTTGAGGCACACCAGAGATATGAGGCTGATGGAAGCTTTCTTTCCAGCCTGTTTATTGGTATACGGATTGAAGAAGTCGACGCAAAGACTAAATATGTAGCGGCCTTCGTCACCCCCAACACTGAAATGCTGCTTGTCAGGGCCTTGGAATTCGCGAAGGAATGCGCCGTCAAAAATGTTGTGCATTTCATCCATACCACCGGCAGTGGCCTTCTTCCAGGCAGAATCCATGCAATCCTCCAACCCAGGTCAAGAAGTCAACCCAGCTACCCAGTCCTTGAAGTCGAAGGAAACGAATGTTTTGATGGGAACCTGGATCTCCTCACCCATGACCACCTGGGGCTTAGTCAAGCATTCCTTGCAACGTGGGCCGCCACGAAACTCCCTGTGAGTGCAGTATTTGGGGTATTGAGCAATGGGTGAGTCGCCTTCGATGGTCGGTTTGTACGTGCGGTGACATTTCGGATTCTGGCAGACAGCATAAATGACGCTCTTCCTGTCCAGATTAAAGTGGTCCACGGCTGAGCGAGGATCGACCGGAAAGTCCGACATGAGCTTTTGTTCTCGAGGTGAAAGGTGGGGCACTGTCCTCATCATGGTGAGCTGGACGATGTACTGCAGCATTGCAAGCATGAAATGGCATCCATGACACCCAACATTCAGCACCACCTGGCAGGCAACTACCAAAAAGAGGGAAACTTGAAGGACCGGGTTGACATGCTGAAGAAAGGGTGTAAAGTGATGGTCAGTTTTCATTTCATGGACCACCTCCGTGCTGTGCTGGGCTAATTTCTTGTTCCACTCTCGTTTGCCTTGATCTAGCTGACGCTGGACTTCGTCCAGTCGCTCGCCAATGGACCTCTTGGTTTCAACCACCGCAGCTTGCCTCCCTTTGACGGTGTCCAGCTGATTTCGGAGCTCGGTGCAGGCTGACGATGATATGCATCATATGATCCTATGCTCCGAATACGTGAATTGGATGTACTATACCTCTTCATCGACCACATCCCGATATCTTACGATCTTACGAATATCTGCGAACTCTTCCGACACCTCTCGACAATGATCAATTACTTCCGAACTCGTCGCAGCATTAGGACAAAGCCATCTCGTATCGGACCGATCCCGCCTTTATCGGAGGTTCATTCCCCCTATCCCATCCACCTCCTACCTCACTTTCGATCATTTTGGACGTATTTTCATATTAGTTTCTCTTTCTTATTCAATTTACCTTTCATCTTCCTTTGTTCTTTGTTCTTCATCTTATGTTTCACCTTCTGATTCCTTTATCCCCTTCCCCTTTTAGTATCATTACTACTCCTTTCTATCATTTTATACCGTTCCGATCCTCCAATCGAGGTAGTATATAAAGAGATGTAGTTTAGATACATAGAGAGAGAGACAGAACCCCCTCCTCCTTTACACAGAGAAATCTACGGCTTCCCTCCCCTTCTATCTTAGTCTCAGAGCTATAGAGCTCCCCTTTAGCTTCGAACTCAAGTTATAGTCTTGAGTTTGTCTATCCTCGTCACCCGATACCGATATCTTCGTCGCGACCATGTTCGCGAAGTCGCACAGTTGATCGCAACTGTCGCACATACGTTCGCATCGTTCGGAAACTTTATAGTAGTTTCTATCTCTCTCTATACCTTTCCACGTGTAGTAGACATCTTCGCATCCTCGCATTCACCTAATAGGTAGTTTGTTTGGGGATCTCCCCCTTTACAGCTTCCTTTAGCGTATCAACGACCACTGAGTCAAAGGAGGGGGCGAAGGCAGTTCCCCAGGATGATGTCGCAGTTCCATGAGTTCTAGGGAGACTTTCCCAGCTAAATCCACCACGGACGCCTCGATCCCAACCAGGCGATGGATGTGGGAATCCACTTGGCTTCGTTGAGAGGGTTGAGGACTGGAGGGGCTGGGCACTTTCGGAGCATGGGGGCGAACATGGGGGTGGACTGCTGCGATGGAGGGTTCTGATGAGCCGAGTGATAAATTCTGCAGCATCGTCGCCGAACCTTGTGAAGCTGGGTTGGGTTTGGACCAAAGCCGTCCACCTGGTTGAGTAAATGCCCCAGAAACTCGGTCTGCGAGGGCCATGGAGGCCATGTATTGGGCAATGTCGGCGTCACGGGCATCTAAGACGCACCTGGTGGCATCGTGAGCAATCGTGGCACGGTCTTGGAGCTGGTGGGATTTGAAGGTGCGGTGGTCCACTGGCACTCCTCATGGAGAATTCGTCGTGGGGTCGAGGCCTCCCTTGGTGGCACACCCAAAGGAGGTACAGAAGCAGGTCGGCATGCAGAGCTAATGAGGTGTAGGTGGTGGTTCTTGGGCGACTCAGAAGAGAGACCCCGACAACGCATGCAGCAACGGGAGCCCTCGGGAAGATTGGGGCAGGCAGATTTGCAGCTATAAGGCGGTCAGATCCCTTCTTCTGCCAGAGGAATAATGAAACCCACCTGGTCTCCAGGTTAATAAGCCACTGCTGCAGAGACAAGGGTGTCTTGTCCGGAAGTATCACAAGGCAGGAGAAGCGAGTATCCAGGAAACGCCGCCGGGCGAATGGACCCATTTGGTCAACGGAAGCGCCAGCGCCTCGAAAGACAGAGAATTCATGCCTGAGTAAAGCCGTCGGCGATGTCAGCTCAAGTTTGCAAGAAGCTGGTGGCTACCAGTGGAGCTCGGGGAAACCAGAGCTAGGATGCTGAAGCCATGTAACGAGGAATCCGGGAGGAGCACTGAAGGTAAAGGACCAGGGATACGTGTCTGGGAGCCCAAAACACGTTGGGGTGCATGCCTGGAGAAAAAGATTGTGAGCTCAGGAGCGGGACTTCAGCCGAGTATCTGCTGCGTCTCGAAGCTCGCAGGTCCACTCGGTCCCAGGGTTGATGCCTGAGTGGCCCAGCGAGCGGTGAGAGGCCAGCGACAAAAAAAGGACTCACGGAGCGATAAGACCAGTCCTAGGACGCCGAAGCCGCATAGGTAGGAATCCGGGGGCGCTGATGTGTAATGATGAATCCGGGGGGAGCACTGGTGGTAAATGAAGCGGGAAACGTGTCTGGGAGCCCAAAACACGTCAGATAGACGATGGAGGAGGCAGCGGGCGCGTGTCTGGGAACCCAAAACACGCTGAGGAGGAGGACAAAAAAAAAACCCCAATAAGGCGAGCCCACCCAAATAAAGACAAACAACCAAAAAAGGTCAAAACACCACCTCGCCTGCTAAGTCTTCTTCACCAGCGTCTTATGGGTTCCCAGAGACACTGAGCCTACCACTCATTCCCTCGTCTTTTGGGTTCCCAGAGACATTCACCATTCACTCCCGTTGAATTGCCGAAACCACTGGCCTTACGTCCTTGCTCACTGTGTCTTCAGCGTCTTATGGGTTCCCAGAGACGCTGAGCCTACCATTCATTCCCTCGTCCTTTGGATCGCCCAGGAACATTCACCATTTGCCCCCGTCGGATCACTCAAACCGCTGGCCTTACATCCTCACTCACCGAGTCCTCGGCATCTTATGGGTTCCCAGAGACGCTGAGCCGAATGCTCATCCCCTCGTCCTTTTCGCTCACCAGATCTTTTCCTCATTCCCTTGTCAGTCAGGTTGCCCGGGAATGTTCGCCAATCACCCCAGTTGAATCACTCAAACCACTGGCCTTACATCCTCGCTCACCAAGTCTTCAGCGTCTTACGGGTTCCCAGAGACGCTGAGTTGGCTCCTCACTCCCTCGTCTGTCACGTTGCCCGGGAACGTTCACCATTTGCCCCCGTCGGATCACTCAAACCGCTGGCCTTACATCCTCGCTCACCAAGTCTTCAGCGTCTCATGGGTTCCCAGAGATGCTGAGCCTACTCATTCCCTCGTCTTTTGGTTCCCAGAGATGTTCACCATTCACTGCCATCAGATCACTCGAACCGCTGGCCTTACATCCTCACCAAGTCCTCAGCGTCTTATGGGTTCCCAGAGACGCCGAGTCAGTTCCTCATTCCCTCTTTTGGTAACCTTTGCCTCAGTCATGCAAATGCTTTATTTTCATACGAGTTAGTAAACATTATTCAGAAACGGACCTACACCTCCACGGTCTCCAGTATCTCGACCTCTTTCTTCACCCCAAGCTCTTTCTTCTCTTGGTTCGTTAGCTCTGCGTACCAGTTCCGATCGTAGAAATTCAACGGCAGGCCAGGAGGTGCTTCGCGCCTGCTCTCCTTTCCTCCCCAAACAACACAATGGCAGGGGGGATTCCCAGCCCTGGTGTTGCCGTAGCAATTTTTCGTGTTATAATCCCTATTGACTAACCTCAGGAGTCTTGTAATTTCCTTATCACACCAAGCCTTCTTTCTTGCAACGTAGATTCTTCTGCCTGCTTCATCGCTATCGCTTTCGTCTGAGCTCATGCCCTGGGCATCGAGTTGGTCAACGACCTCATACATGCAATTCTAAGCCGGGTCAATCTCCCCAGAGGGTGTTGTTCTATTACTCAGCGTGATTTCGAGCCTGGTGTCGAACAGCTATCTGTTGATTGGCATTTATGCTACACCATATGTGAGGATTTACTCACCTGTTTGCGTCTCATGTTCGGCCTTTGCCGCCCCAAGGCAGACTTCTTGGCCTGGGCGAGGCGTTCCCTGGCTTGGTGTCCTCTCTCTCCAGATTTGGGGGATGCAGCTTGAATCTCCCGCTTGAGGCGATACAGGCGCCCAAAGAACATCTTGTGGATTTCGATGCAATTCTCCTCATTCAAGGTATATCCACAGCCATCAGGAGCTGGCGCTTTGAGATAAGCAATGAACAATTCATATAGTCGGTAGTTCCATTCTCCACGGAGATCGCCCTAGTCAGGGGTCATGGGGCATATGGAGGGTCCTGGTCCACCCCGGTCATCTTCATACCAGTCAAGGTCGTCTTGTGGTGGAGGAAGAATGCGCAATGCGTCTTTGTCGCGTTCAATGCCCAACAGCTTGTTCATGGCAGTTCGAACATCTTTCTGCAAGTTCTGGTTTGGCATTTCATCACCTGCAGTGTGAAGCAACTCACCAGTTTCCCGGTTCTTAAGGGGCTGCGATCCCTCATCGGTGCTGGCTTAAATCGGCGGGCTGGCAATCTTCGGGTTGTTCGAGGCCTAGGGGTGCCCGGCTAAGGCCATCCAAACTTTAGTTCTTGAACGCTGGCCAGCAACCAGTCCATCTTCTGCTCTAATGTTTCTGGCTATTGGCTAGTTCGTCAGCAGGGATTAATTTGAAGACCTGGTTCCAACCTGTTTCGGTGGCAACACATTCGGCTCAGGTGAAGGCGAGGGGTGAAAGAGTGGCTTTGGCTTGAACGTGGTATTGAGGGTAGGTCCTGCTCCTGCCCGTGGCCTTGAGAACCGCATCGGCGGCAGCACATTTTGCGCTGAATTATCATTCTGAGTTCCCTGGATCAACCAATAAGCCATGGGCTAGTTTTATTTCTTCGTTCTCACCATATCATTGTCGTCATCGGGCTCTACCTGGGGCTCCTCTCCACCCTGTGCAGCCTCTTTCATAACCACGTCGTCACCATCACGAATATTCGGTGGCATTTCTGCGCCGCGATGGATGCCCCTGGTCTGCTGAGTCTGAAGTAGCTTTTCCGCCTGCTGTGCTCGTTTTTCAGCCAGTTGAGCTGTGTTTTCTGCAGCCCTCAATCGTTCCTCAAGTGCATCAACGAACGCTGGGATGTCTTGCACGGTGCTTTGACATTTTTTTAGCTGGAGTGCCTTGATGAGTTGCCATCCCGAACACTGGATCACAACTTACCTCGAAACGCAGCTGTTCAATCGTGGCCTCATGTTCTGCCAACCGATTCTGGGTTTGTAAACACTCTCGTTTGACAAGCATAACCTTCTGTGCAGAACTCTTCCCCCTACCTTGAGCGCGGACTGCAAACGAACCAGAAAGACCCTTCTCACCTGACCACGTTGTTGGCCACTGCCATCGGATTCTCTCCATGCTGGGCTAGGGTGTCGAAGTTGTGGCCCAGCTGCTGGTGTTGCAGTCCCATTGCCGGGTCCACCATTGATTGGATCCGTCTGCGTGGCCTGGTGGCCAATTAATCCCTGACGGGTCCTGCTTACGACTGGCACCTACCTCGATGGGGTCGTTGGGCGGTGGTGGCTGCAGGTATGAAGACTGATCAGATATGTTGGATTTCTGGTGGATTCAATGGTTCTCACCTGGAGGGCGGTGTCAGGCCCAGAACTTGTTCCCATAGCCGGTGCAGTTACAGGTGTAGCAGTAGCAGTAGCAGTAGCAGCAGTAGTAGCGGTAGCCCAAAATCTCAACATGTTAAACATCGTGGATGGAGGATGATCCTGTCGTAAAATCACCTTTTTCTACAGCTGACTTATTGTGTTGCAAGTTAATTGTGATCAAAATTTTTCTTCGGAGCATTTCGGTGCCAGTTATTTGTGAGGAGAAAATTTTCTTCAAGCCAAAGGAATTGACAATAGCATCTGGTGGGCATAGTAATAATTGTTAATTTCAAGCTTATAGGGCCACGATAACAGGTCTGCAGGTTGTCATCTCCATCAATTAAAATGCCCTCATTCCACATGCCCACGTCACCCACCTGCAAAGTAAGTCACCGATGCTGCTCGTTAAGCCTGTCAGTACACAATACAGCGTAGGATCACTACTTCCAAATACGGGCACGTCTGTACGCGTCATCGTCACGCCATCCTATCTACACCAAGATCCCAACCCATGAAAGCGGCACGCACCGGTTTCCTCTGCTTGAAGGGGCATTAGCCCACTTACGAACCCAGCCATTCATCCATGACTGTCAGGTCACCATTTATGAAGCCAATTGTGCCTATACCTTCCAAATATTTTGCAAGAACCATTGACTTCTGCCCATCAATGAAGTGGTGGCAGGAATTGCACCTGGCTTTCCCTGGAGGGGCGACATCGTCATCATGCGACTTGGAAAAACTCAGACAGTAGTCAACATGCGCAGCAGAGATGCAGCCTTGGTGGATTTTGCAGTAAAGAGGTGAACTATTTTCTCCTGGTTAATTCACATCCACTCACCTTGTCACCTCAGCTTCGTGGAATGTGTTCAGCAGAAATGCCCCTTCCAGTTTCCAAAGGGGTTGGTGTTCAGAAAGAGATTTCTCCTTCGTTCAAAACGACTTTAATTAACTTCTAATTCTCATGAAATTGCTCTCATCGTCTGCTATTTTGAAATTTTTGAATTAATTACATGAAATCCACTGTAGTCAGGGTCAACGGTGATGAAATAAAACCAGTTGATTTCACCTACCTAATCTACCTGAGCCAACAATTCGTCCAGGGTGCTGAAAAGTCCAAGGCCCATTTCCCAGCAAGTTTTTTTTCATTTCTAGTGCCTGAGCCAGGGCAGCAGGATCCTCGTCACGCAATTGGGCCTCCGTTCGGAAACCATTGTCAACATAGCGAAACAGACCACCAGCACAATACTGGGTGAAGGATACCCGGGTATCACCAGGCTGTACTAGGACGTTCGAGTGCGTGAGAGTGGCTGATGGGACTAGAATCAGAGCACCAGGGGGAAATTCTATGACCAGTCCAAGATCCCACAGAATTAGGTGGCCTCCAGCTTTGGGATCAAAGTGACCCAAGGCCTGGATAGCACACCATCCAAATGGACAGTTCATGCCGTCCCAGTGCTTAAATGTCCAGACATTGGGTCCAAAATTGAAGGCCGCGCTTGGGAAGATGCTGCCATTGAAGTTCTGGCGGAGATGAGGCATCTGAGAGTAAAGTTGATCCAAGTGGCTTCGGTAGTACTGGTAAATTTTTGGTGCCCACAGGGCAAAAGCAGCTGGAGTATGGGGTCAAAAGGCAGTTCCCTAGATGACGGTCCCTGGGACTCACCGCTGGCAAAGCTTGCCAGTCGCTGGAGGTGTGGATTGCCTAACAGCTGCTCAGCCACCCAAGTGTACTCATGATTGTTCACCCTGACTGGCCTTGTTGTGCCCAGGCTATGTGTAATCCCCACATTGAGGACAGGAAATAGCCCACGAGCATGCACCGAAGGCTTGAGCTGGGCATTCTCAGCTACAAGTATGAAGAATAGATAGACGGCCTCTACAGCATCTGCATAGGTTGAATCACGCGGCTGCCCCACCAGGCATGCAATGATTCGCTTCTGCAGGTCGTAAATTGGCCGTGACTCACTGCAGTGCAATCAGCCTCCTATGACAGGGCAAGAGCGTCAAGTACTCACTAGCCATCCCAGCAAATCAAACGAAGCCCCAAGCTCATCAATTCCGGCAGCGTGTAGACTTTCTGTGCATCTGGGAAGCTCTTTGGGACCGCCTGGTAGCCACAAGAGGTCGCAGGAAGGCTCTCCGTTGCCAGGGCAGTGAAGACGGGGGTGGTGGGTTGCACGTGTGCTTTTAGGGTCTTGGCTCGTGGTACATGTCCATTGAGCTGGCGGCAGCGTTTCGCATGTTGCCGAGAGGTGGAGACTGCTGGCACTTGCGGGTCATTCTGTCGAACTCGTTTCGCCTCGGGCACTTCGAGCCTTTGGGGAGAGGGGGGCCATTTTGCCATGACTCCAATTGCATCGAACTCGGCGCCTTCTTCCTCCATTTCTTCCGAGTCGCGCAAAGTAGCCTCCTCCACAAGGCGGCCAAAATCAACAGAATCTGGGCAGGGTAGAGGGGAAATGCCATACGGAGAGAACAGCCTGCCCGAGCGGGTCTGCTGGAAACATCAGCTGGAGTTTCCCCAAGGGTGGCAGGCTTACCAGTCGAGCTCAGGGAAACCACAGCATCTAGGGACAACCATTGTGAGCTCAAGAGCAGGACTTTGGCCAAGTATCTGCTGCATCTCAAAGCTCGCCGGTCCACTCGGTCCCAGGGTTGATCCCTGAGTGGCCCAACAAGCGGCAAGAGGCCGGCAGAAAAAGGGACTCACGTTGGGGGAAATTAAACGGGGAAATCGATGAGCTTGGCAAAATCGGGGCGAAGAAAGAGGGCGCGTTTGGGAGCCCAAAAACACGGTTGGGAAACTGAGGAAGACCAGTCCTGGGACGCCAAATCCCCGTAGCGAGGAATCGGGAAGGGGGGCACTGCAGGTAAAGGAAGCAGGCGACGTGTCTGGGAATCCAAAACATGTTAGGGTGCGTGTCTGGAGACAAAGATCATGAGCTCAGGAGCGGGACTTCAGCCTAGTAGCCGCTGCGTCTCAAAGCTCGCGGTCCACTCGGTCCCAGGGTTGATCCCTGAGTGGCCCAGCGAGCGGTGAGAGGCCAGCAAAAAAAAAGGACTCACGCAGGAGGAATGGAGCGAGAAGACCAGTCGTAGGACGCCGAAGCCGCGTAGGGAGGAATCCGGGGGCGCTGACGTGTCTGGGAGCCCAAAACACGCTTGAAGACCAGTCGTAGGACGCCGAAGCCGCGTAACGAGGAATCCAGGACGAGCACAGAGGGTAAAGGAACTGAGCAACGTGTCTGGGAACCCAAAACACGTTCGGTAGACGACGGAGGAGGCAGCGGGCGCGTGTCTGGGAACCCAAAACACGCTGAGGAGGAGGACAAAAAAAAACCCCCAATAAGGCGAGCCCACCCAAATAAAGACAAACAACCAAAAAAGGTCACAACGCCACCTCGCCTGCTAAGTCTTCTTCATCAGCGTCTTATGGGTTCCCAGAGACACTGAGCCTACCACTCATTCCCTCGTCTTTTGGGTTCCCAGAGACATTCACCATTCACCCCCGTTGAATTGCCGAAACCGCTGGCCTTACATCCTCGCTCACTGTGTCTTCAGCGTCTTATGGGTTCCCAGAGACGCTGAGCCTACCATTCATTCCCTCGTCCTTTGGATTGCCCAGGAACGTTCAACATTTGCCCCCGTCGGATCACTCAAACCGCTGGCCTTACATCCTCGCTCACTGAGTCTTCAGCGTCTTATGGGTTCCCAGAGATGCTGAGCCTACCATTCATTCCCTCGCCCTTTGGATTGCCCAGGAACGTTCAACATTTGCCCCTGTCAGATCACTCGAACCACTGGCCTTACATCCTCGCTCACCGAGTCTTCGGCGTCTTATGGGTTCCCAGAGACGCTGAGTCGGCTCCTCACTCCCTCATCTGTCGTGTTGCCCAGGAACGTTCACCATTCACCCTCGTCGGATCACTCTGAACGCTGACCTTGCATCCCTCCTTTGCCTCAGTCCCACAAACGTTTCATTTTCATTCGACTTAGTTCTGAAACAGACCTATGCCCCTACGACGTCTGGTATTTCGACCTCTTTCTTTGCTTGGTTCATCAGTTCTCTATACCAGTTCTGATCGTAGAAATTCAAATGATGATCTCTAGAAATTAAGCCATCTCCTCGCCGTCATCGCCATCGCCATCCTCATCCTCATCCTCATCCTCATCCTCATCCTCCTGGTCTATCTCTGCCACTGCTCCTTTCCTTTTGGGAAGGGCCTTTCTCACGGCGACCACCTTTCCAACGACTTGCTCCACCTTCCTGGCGATGGCCTTCTCCTTCGTGCGTCGAGCCGTCTCTGAGGTGTACTTGAGGTGAAGTTTCAGCATAGACCGGACCGGCCAATGGCTGACGTATTGGACTAAAATCGGATACTTTTTGGAAGCCTGTGCAGTGTGTGAGCTCCTGAGGGCAAGTTTAGCTGAGGTTAGTTGCTTACTTGAAGACAAATGGCACGTATCGCGCTGTCTTTTTGACGTGCGTAGCTTTTATCTTGGTTCAGCTTCTCATTGGCTTGGGAGCGGACATATTTCTACGACTCGAAGTCAACTCCTTTTTTTCAATTCATCATGCCATATTCACACTACCTGCACTTGGTCAAATTCCGCCTTGGCCCATCCCAGTACATCCTTCAAGTTGTAACCGCCACTGCCTGGGCGGCCTGCCTCGCCTGGTGGTTTAGGGATTTTGTGACAGCTGATGGGTTCCTCATCACTTTCTAGAACAGATAATTCCGACATGGCTTCGTCGCTGCATTCACTTTGTTCCTTTGCCAAGGAGGTCAAGTCTTGTTCTTCTGCGTAAAAATCGATCCGTGGGGTGATCATTGGTGGGTCAGGAAGTCTCTGGGTTGTGAATATAATACGTCCTGTAATGAGTGGTAGATGTCGGCGAATAATACCAGCAGTCTGCATTATTTCTGAGGTGCACTTTCATGGAGTCTCTATTTATTATTTATGGTCCTTGTTCCCCTTTGAGTTGTTCTATGTATGATATTTCTCTAAATGGTGAACTATTTGTGTCCTTGTTATGTTCTCGTAAGCGTGCCAACATGACATCACAACAGAATGATATTGTTCATCTTCACAAAAGGATGGAGAACACAATTATATATTTTGAGTATATATACTGAATACTCCCTCAGTGCAAAAAATCCTAATACTCTTTCATGCTGTCAACCATTCAAGAAATTTGGGATCAAATTTTTGTGCCAAAAGGTGTACGTCTGGTTCCTCCAAGCTTATTCATTGCCTTATTTCCAGACAGCAATATCGACTAGCTAGACGGCTTGCTGGCCACACTGCGGCCGTCAACTGCTTTGCCTTCGCTCACGATGGTGAACAACTTGCAAGTGGAGGTAAGGAGACCAGTGACTTGGGAACAAAATGCTGATGACGTTTGATGTAGGAGATGACGAAGCCGTTCGGGTTTGGATCTTAGAAAAATACAAATGTATCCAGGTGATCCATGACAATGGAGGAAAGTGGGGGCAAATCACCTGTATAAAGTGGCTGGCTTCTGAAGCTGGAGTCGCAGGCGAAACACTTTGCTTCAGAACTGGAAGAGGAATGGTGTCAGTATATCACCAAAGCAAGTTTAGGGTGAGTATACCCCTCATTTCATTCAATGGTGGCACTGATGAAGGTCAGGGCAAGTTCTTGGAGTTGTCGAACACCCGCGCATTTGCTGTTAGCGACAGCGTTGAGGCCCTGGCATTTGATCCAACACGCAGCCGACTCGCAATCTCGAGTCACTACGGTCAGGTTCAGGTTTAGTGCCTGGAAAAGAATGGTGAGTTCCAAGTAAAGGAAATTTTGAAAGAATGCTGAGATAAATATAGGCACTCTCACTAGCCTATGGAATAAGCACTTGCTGGACGTGACCATCCCTCGCGCTATCCACTTCACGAGCGGCTATCAGAACCTATTGGTATTCAGTTTGGAGTCAGGAGAAGTGTGAGTGAACATATATACTGACCACGGCGTGCTGCTGATCCTCGTGTGTCTGTTACGATTTTCACCTTTTTGCCCCTGTCTTTTGCTTTGACAGCACGTGATACCCATACATTCCCACGAAGATGTGCCAAGTCCCACGCTCTGATTGGACGATACCTTGTTACCGAACTCTCGGGTTGACCCCATGTCCTCATTGGATGATTTGACGGTGCATAACCATTCATGCACAACCAGGAGCTGAAGGAACCTAAAGATGATACAATCCAAACCTGACCATTCCGTTCTTGTCACAACCCATGACCAGTGCGCATACCCGGAGACAAGAATACTCCGTGACCCAACCACCAATCATACCCAGCAATCGGAATACTCTGGTTCTCCGCCGACCGATCTTCCTTGTGCCTGTCACAGATAAATGAATAGCCTTGTGCCTGATGACCGATCGACTTTCCTATTTCGAAGAAGACCGACACGTCATCCCGATCCTCATGGTTACCTTTGACGCCCAGCTCATCGCCACGATTGTCATATGTTCTATTGGCATCTCCACCCTTGTGGGCGTCTATATCTATGCAACCTATATTCGGATAACACAACCTCCCCAAAATGACTCAGACATCGGATCCGTCATAGTTGCCGACAACCGATGACTCCTTTGACCTACCTTGGCCAACCATCTTGTTCTTCTTCACATGTCACCTCCACATTCATTCGCTTTCTTCTCATCAGCTGACCGCCGGTGCTCAGTTAACAACCCGAACTCGCATGTATGACAAGTTCCCTTGATGCTCCACAAAGACCTGCATTCCGACATGTTTCATCACCTTTGTGTACCAGTCCACTGGTCGAGAATATCCACACCTAGTCGACATCCCAGTCATCCAGTATCCTGCAGCCAAGAAGGGTTATATGAAGCACCCTTGCTTATCGTACTGCAGGAACCACAGTTGCTGGTGTATGATTACCAGTGTTCATTGCATTGCCCCCATCATGGTTCTTCCCCATTCAGTGATTCACTTTCCCCCCTGCCTCCAATGATGAAGCATCATGTTCACCTTTCCATCCCGATCCCGCATACACATACTCATAGTCGTATGCTGCTATTGGCCAGGCATCCACTGCCAATGCAAACCATCAGGAAGACGAACCAATCTCATCATTCCCAAATTAGGAACTCAGCCACATGACATCCACATGGCCGCCTCATGTTCATCATGTGCTCACTGACACATCCACTCATGGATTGTTCCACCTCCTTGCCATGAGGCAACCATGAGGCGCAGGGTCTGGACCCTTGATTGCTCCGAACCATTTCCTTGCAATCACTACTTGAAACACTGATGGACATGCTGTATCTGCAGGACAGCCTTATTGTTCTTACATTTCTCTCGGTTTGTACATACAGACCCGGTAGTCTGTCTTTCATGGCATTTCCCTAACTTCTTTGTATTTAAACCTTCATCTTCGAACTGTTCCTCTTTTTCCCTTCCCTTTCCTCACGTTTAGTCTGGTTTCCACCCCCTGGTTCGCTTACCTAGCCTTCCCCCCTCCCCTGGGCTGCTACTGGTTGTATAGTAGTAGTTGACCATGAATACACTTTATTCCTTGTGTTTCCTCTGGTCTGATCTCGACTCAGTTTAGTTGGTTGTTGCTGGAGCCCGCTGATCTAGCGATCCATAACAGTGTCTAGTTCCTGTCGAGATGCAGAGACGTCCGTCAAGAAATGGTCCAAGGTGTTAAAGTCCGGCATGTGAGTGATCTGATGTGAAAAATGTCCCGCAAACTGAGGTGAATTCCATAGAGGGAATGCTAGTGTCTGCCCATCAGAAAAATTCATCCTCGTTGACAACTTGAGCACGGGATTTGATTTATATAACATAACTCGGACTTCTCCTGTGCGATCCTTCAGTGTGGCAGTCACTCGAAGATACGTGAAGAAGGGGGTTTTCGCCGAGCAGGCCAATGTGGAAGTGATCACGGTAACATCTACCTCTTCAACACGAATTCAGAAGGGGTTGTCCAGACCTTGCATCACGACGGAGGTGAGTTGTTCATCAGTCAAACTGCACAGCAATAATGAATGACGATAAATTCAGGCCAGGTGTTGATTCAGACAGTTGAGGTACGTAAACCAATAAGAAGTCAATTTAAGTCTCTTCATTGGATTGGATTCAGGCCATCTCCTCTCCTGAGCGTCATCTCATTGCCTCCGGCTCGTCAGAAAATTCTTTCGACATATGCATCTGGGAGAAACCAGTAAGTATCCATGAATACCCATATGCGCTCAGTACTCACTGTCTCAGACCAAGCAGGCCACCAACAGACATAAGAAGGCGGACCATACGCTCTCAGACCGGTTGGTCATGCTAAATGGGTTGGTTTTGTTCCTGATTCTATACCTGACATCAAACTTTTGGACGCTGTCATTGGTGCAGGTACATTTAATCTATCTTACTCTTTCTTGATCTGATAGCTTGGGTAGGGTGCGGGATCGGTCGCCGCCGTCATTCAGGAGAGCCTCAAATTGCACAAAATCCCCATCTTCGAGAAGAAACTCGAAGACCCATGGACGCCATTCACCGACATGGATGAAGACAAACTTAGGCAACTGTTGGGACTGAGAAAGGTGATTGTTGAAGGAACAGCAGAGATCGTGGAGGCATAGAACGACTTGTACTAAAGTGCATGGCATGATAATGAAATGAAGCACTTGCGTAACTGAGGCAAAGGAGGGACATAAGGAGAGCGGTTTGAGTGATCCGACGGGGGTAAATGCGAACGTTCCCAGGCAACCCAAAGTATGAGGGAATGAGTGGTAGGCTCAGCGTCTCTGGGAACCCATAAGACGCTGAGGACTCAGTGAGTGAGGACACGTAAGGCCAGCATTTATAGTGATTCAACGGGGTGAATGGCGAACGTTCCCGGACAACGCGACAGACAAGGGAGTGAGAGCCGACTCAGCGTCTCTGGGAACCCATAAGACGCTGAAGACTTGGTGAGCGAGGATGTAAGGCCAACGGTTTGAGCAATTCAACTGGGGTGAATGGCGAACATTCCCGGGCAACCTGACTGACAAGGAAATGAGGAAAAGACCTGGTGAGTGAAAAGGACGAGGAATGAGCAGTTGGCTCAGCATCTCTGGGAACCCATAAGATGCTGAAGACTTGGTGAGCAAGGATGTAAGGCCAGCGGTTCGAGCGATTCAACGGGGAGCGGATGGCGAACATTCCCGGGCAACACGACAGACGAGGGAATGAGGAGCCAACTCAGCGTCTCTGGGAACCCATAAGACGCTGAAGACACAGTGAGCGAGAACACGTAATGCCAGCAGGTTCAGCAATTTGACGGGGAGCAGATGGCGAATGAAGGAATGAGTGGTAGGCTCAGCGTCTCTGGGAACCCATAAGACGCTGATGAAGACTTAGCAGGCGGCAAGGTGTTGTGACCTTTTTTGGTTGTTTGTCTTTATTTGGGTGGGCTCGCCTTATTGGGGTTTTTTTTTTGTCCCCCTCCTCAGCGTGTTTTGGGTTCCCAGACACGCGCCCGCTGCCTCCTCCATCGTCTACCGAACGTGTTTTGGGTTCCCAGACACGTTGCTCAGTTCCTTTACCCTCAGCGCTCCTCCCGGATTCCTCATTACGCGGCTTCGGCACCCTAGGACTGGTCTTATCGCTCCGTGAGTCTTTTTTTTGTTGCCGGCCTCCTCAGCGTGTTTTGGATTCCCAGACACGCGCCTGCTGCCTCCTCCATCGTCTATCTGACGTGTTTTGGGCTCCCAGACACATTTCCCGCTTCATTTACCACCAGTGCTCCCCCCGGATTCGTCGTTACACGTCAGCGCCCCCGGATTCCTCCCTACGCGGCTTCGGCATCCTAGGACTGGTCTTATTGCTCCGTGAGTCCTTTTTTTGTCACTGGCCTCTCACCGCTCGCTGGGCCACTCAGGGATCAACCCTGGGACCGAGTGGACCTGCGAGCTCCGAGATGCAGTGGATACTCGGCTGAAGCCCCGCTCCTGAGCTCACGATCTTTTTTTCCAGGCACGCACCCTGACGTGTTTTGGGCTCCCAGACACGTATCCCAGTTCCTTTACCTTCGGTGCTCCTCCCAGATTCCTCGTTACGCGGCTTCGGCGTCCCAGGACTTCGGTTTCCCAAGCGTGTTTTGGGCTCCCAGACACGCCCTCTTTCTTCACCCTGATCTCACTGCGCCCTTCAATCTCCTCACGTACTTTTCCCGTCATCCACTACCTCATCCCGCGTGTTGGTTATTTGGACGCCATGTCTACTCCACCACAGCCGCTAGACCACTCCAAAGGACGGGTGCACCTCCTGAACGGGGTGATTTACTACTCCCCCAATTCCTCCTGCAGTGTATCCCCTCCTCCACCCAAACCACCCCATTTTCTTACCAGCGGCATTTTCAATGTCCGATCACCCCGTCGCCTGGAGGATTACCAACACCCCCGTTGGTGGACTGCGGCGTATGGTTATTTGAGTTTCTTGCCCACTCACCCCTCATTCAGCAGCTATCCATTCAACCACCTCGCCCACATACCACCCCTCGAGAAGGATGAGGGGGGATTCCTGGTCAGTGCCTCCCTCGCCAGCAGTTGGCTCCGGCTCGAGCAAAAGTTACGGCACACTATCAGCGTGTTGGCGCAGAAATATCCTGCTGCCGTCTTACTACCTTGGTACCCCTCCGCTTGGGGATATGGGCAACGGCAACAAAGTCATTACATCGCACAACAGCGCGCCATCATATCGCGGGAATGGTTCGTCATCTTCATGGCCGGCCTCTCCTTTCTAATTGCAGTAGGAGAGTCGCTGATCCACGATGTTCCCATCCCAGACTGGTTTACCCGGTTGGCAGAGGCTGGGTTTGACCAGTCTTGGCTTGCTGGGGTTGCCACGTCTTCTGTGCGCACATTTCCACCGTTTGCCCCCCGCATGGGGGTCTTCCTGGACATATTGGATCTGGAAAAAATGCAACCGCCTGTGGAATGGTTCTATCACTACTATGTCCCCGTTTGGTATCCTTGGGGAGCAGATGAGGTACAAGCTCTCCAACGGAAGTCCTCGATCGCTAGTTTGGCTCCCCCGCCTCATAAATTACAAGAGGCTACTACCTTTATCACCCAGATGCCCTCAGTTTCTTCACCAGACCATGCAACGCCGGATATTTTCCACGCCCGTCCCGCCAAGGCCCACCCGACCTGGAAGGAATTCTTCGCTGAACGTGAGAAGTTGAATGCTCAGAAGTTGGGGAAGGAAACCCCCTCGGCCCATCAGACTCGGTTGAATCATGAACGTAACCCACCCACCGTCAGCACCAAAGTGTTCGAATGGGTCCCAAGCGATGAGATTCCTTCACAGCTCTTACGCAAGGCGGTCCTTCAGCGAGCGAGAGCAGAAACATTGGAGAATTATGGTGCGAACCAGCAATGGTATGATGCTTTCTGGAACGAATGGGACTGCTGCGAGGAGTTCGGGCCAGATGACAGGGATGATGACGAAGTCAACGGTCACAACAAGGATTTCTGGGGACCACGTCAAGAGGAGTGCATTCAACCGGATCCAGATCATGACCCCCCGATCCGAATTCAGAGGTCGCCATCGCCACCCCCCATCGCAGACGACGTGCAGTCAGCAAATGAGTTGCCTGACATGTATGAAATTGTGCACCTGCTATCCATGCATCATGGATTCGTCCTGCCTGTCCCGGTTCCCAGCCACGCTGACCGTATGGAACCCCAGGCCGTGCAGGATGTCCTGCGTGTGGTTGGATTGAAGCGAGGGGACGATCCCATCTTCAAGACTGACATCGGTGTGGTGGCCTTCAATTTTGTTCAAACCCTTGCCTCGGGTCAGCAACCGATAAAGTCTTTGTGGGACTTGGACCGGGACAGCCGCCAGCCTCTGGCCCTCACGGGTCGCATCAAACGCCTTCGCCATCTTCTGTCTGGTCTTTATATCTTCGACTTTGGAGGTGCTGCAACGGTCCCCTGGAAGATCGCGGTCCCAGAACCTGCAGATGTGCTTTACATCTGTAGGTTGGATGCTGGGTATCACGAACTTGATATCACTCGAAACCTGCTACAGAGAGGAATCCAATTCCGAACCCTTCAGCCCCTAAGGGACATTCCCCGTTCACGGTCCTCTGACCCCTTGATAGTTCCTTTTCGACTCTCTGGGTACAAATTTTCAAAAAGAGATTATGATGCTTATCTGCACCAGCAGGCTGTGGTCTTGGGTGGCCGTGGGGGTCGAGCAGCACTGCTCTGGGGGGGAATCTTGTGGCGGCTGGCTGTCCAGGAGACCAGCTTCGAAACCGTTTTACAAGGTCCATCGCCCTCGGTACTCCTGCATAGGGATGGGTTTTCAGTGGAAGATCGATGGTCAGCCAGTCATCTGTGGGATGATGACTTGAGTGAGGAGGAGATTCATTTAGTTTGTGGCACCTATATCTGTTACACAGGTACATTTCTACAAGTAATGCTCCTACTTTACCAGGTCTGATCTGTATCCTGTTAGGCCACAGTGACCAGACCACCTTAGTGTCTTGGTTCCCCCCACCCTCGACGTATGAGTGGAGTGGAGAAAACTATGGGCGCTGGACTGAGCTGGCCGAAGAAAGTTACCAGACGTGGCTGGCCAGAATTGATCGGGGGGAACCGCCGCTTCCTCAAAATCAATGGCGAGATCGGATGCGGGGGTTCCACAAAACTCGCAAGTTCAAGAAAGCCACATCGAAGTTTTCCGCTGCTTTCCTCCAAGCCCAGGGGCTATGATTTTTTATAAATTTTTGTATCAGTCGTGCTGTAAATTTATTTTTTTCGACATCAAGTGCCCCCTAAGTGTGTGCTGAGTGTGTAATAAGTGACACACTTAAGTGTGCGAAGCATTGTGGGCCATGCAAAATGCTTTATTTCCAAAATATTTTGCAATGGCTAAATCTTATTGTGAAATATGGAATGTTGTGACTTGCAAAATCCTTCGTCAAAATTCTGCATTTGGTGAGGTTGAATAAACAAGATTTTGACATCTTGCAAAATTGATTGAATTTGATATTTTTTGCAACTATTTTGACGGCTGACAAGGTGTGGGAAAACTTTCACTTTCGTCTACATTTTCACTTAAAGCAATACTTTTGAATTTGATTAATTTTGTGCCGAGATAAATCCCCACAAATCTTTATGTTTAAATAGAATTTCACAGGTTATTATGTGTGAAATTTTAATTGGATTTTGCTTGGCTTAAAATCATATGCAAAACTTTAACAAGCTCCCAATCATTTTGCAATCATTTTGCATCCCCCAAAATAGTGCGGTGTCAGCAGTGAGGGGAACTGTTTGGGGGTGTGGGCGCTGGTATGTATCATCACAACCGGAAACAGGACAATAAGACAGGACAATAGGACATTGTTCTTGAAAGGTGATATCAGAAAGTAGCGTCCAAGTCTAATCTGTTCCACCCATCTACTCAGCATGAATGATGGTCATAGACCGAACGACCGTCGCATTACTACCAGTGTTCCCGACATTTTGAGCCTACGTCTTTCGAGTTCCTCACTGGATCTCAGTCAAGTCGAGCGTAAAGGGGGAGCCGAAAAGCAAGTTGGTCAGTCATCCTTCCTCGCTACCTTGCAGTTATTTGAATGTCATTAGAACTTGTCGACAGGTGGGAGGGCCGCAACCATAGAAAACTGTCTGAGGATGGCTATAAAACGCTTGCGATCATAGTACGCCACTTTCAAATATTTATACGGCCAGATTTCACGCTGCCCCTTCACGATTAGGCTACATTCTTGGCTAGCACGCAAGCCCAAGTTCTCTCATCAACGCTCGCTGGCGATGGCATCGCTTACCATGTCATCAATGCATTTTTTATTGCTGGATTGCTCGCCGACTTATTCTCTGCAGTAATAAGCTTCAGCTCGGCACGATGGTTCGAGATGTTGACCCAGGATGAGGAGGATCATCTGCACAAGTGCTGGCAGAATGCCGAAAGACAGCAGAAGCTTTCAGTGAACAATTGTTCGTTCGTTGACAGATGGGTTGCAATGTCAGTTGTTATGGGTCCTTTTGCTGTCATATTGGGGATGGCCTTTTTCATCTTTGGCATAATGATCTTTGTCTGGGCTTATCAACCGCTGGTCGTCAAGGTCACCTCAACTATAGTTTGCGGCAGTTTATCCCTCCCTTTGGAATCAGACACAACCGGATACATGCCCTAACCCTCTTAGGGCTGAAGCGTCGTTCTGGATGACTTGTCCGTGAGTTTTGGACTTCTCGTTCGCTCCCTCTTTAATCCGAACCATGGCACTCATGTCATTCTCAATCCAGAAACACTACGACAATCCACATTACATGCCACATAAACAATATGTCATAGATATTTTCAGGAGTCACTGTAGATTTAATCACACCACCAATTATATATACTCTTACCAACAAGACTTCCTTATCCCCCCATTTCCAGCTCCAAATATTCAATAACCTTATCAATCCCGCTCTCATAAACTGAAGCCTCGCCGACCTCCCCCTGAGGATTCATCCTCACCACCCTCGCCAAGTCCAGCGCTGTCCGCCCATCCCCATCCACTACCCTGGGATCCGCATCCGCCTCTACCAGCAGCCTCACCATCGGCAGCTCCGCCTTCTGGGCCGCAAGATGCAGTGCCGTCCATCCCGTCCCTGGCATCTGGTAGTCCAAGTCCCCCTGCACCCGCTGGTGACGCACCAGAAACCCAACAAAGTCCCGCCTCCGACTGGGTGATATCTGCGGGGTCATGATCGCAAACTGCAGCGAGCTGAGGCTCTGCTCCACGTCCACAACCAGGGAGCAGTTGCTGTCCAGCAGAATCTGCAACACGGCGAGGTTGCTCACGGAGGTGTCAATTGCCAGACCGAGGGGAGTCCGCCCATCTTTTTCTACGGCATCGGGGTCCGCGCCGTGTTCGAGCAATAGCGTGCAGATAGCGATGTCGCTGTCGTAGAACACGGCCGTGTGGAGGGGCGTCCAGGCTCGGTTGTTGCGCGTGTTGACCTCCAGGCCCTTGTCGATAAGGAGGTATGCCAGGATGGCGAGGGTGTTGAAACGCGCTGCGTAATGCAGCGCTGTATCGCCGTCGGGGCCGGCTCGGCAGTTGAGGTCGATGCTTTGATCGACGAGCATTATGAAAAGCTTGGACTGCTGGGCGTTGTTGCGGTGGCCGTACACGAGCCAGTGCAGTGCATTGGCCCCTGATTCTGTCACCGTGTGTAGATTTGCACCGGCGCGTATCAGTTCTTCAATGGCGTAGTCGTCATGGTTAGTCTGGATATTGTATACTGCTCTGACTAGGGGGCAGAATCCAACATCATCGAGTTGTTGCCAGACTTGGTTATTTGTGTGAGATACATACGCCTGGACAGTGTCGACAAACGCAGCGCGGTGCCTCGATCCGTGGTGAAGCCAACGAACCCAAACAGGGGCTCCTAGTAGATAATGGGATGCTGGAGGATATGGTCCGCTGAGATGGGACGCACCCCTTCTGAGAAGCAGGGCTGTAATCTCCGCGAGGTTCAGGGCAGTGGCTAGGCTCAATGGTGTGTGTATGATCGAATTGTAGGGGAACAGATATCTTGCATTGATGTCGATGTTGTATTGCGGCTCCAGAAGATGACGTATGAGCTCCGTGTAGCCCATGGAAATGGCCCAGTGCAATGGAGATCCAACCAGCCGCGTCATGAGTGCTTCAACATACATCGGTTTGCTTTGGGCATTGAAGTCCACTCCGGTCTTCCTGAATATTTCCGCCAGATGTATGGCCTCCGCCATATCGAAATAAATCAGGCAGTGGGCTGGCGTCACTCCCATCGAGTCTGCTAGGGCGACATCTGCCCCGCGATCGATGAGCAATTTCGACAGTTGGAAGTTCGAGGTTTGCATTGTTTGGAGAAGAAGAGTCTCGCCGTTCTCGTCCAGCTCGTTAACATTCAACCCATTATTCAACATCAAATATAACCCCTGATCAAGACCTGCCGCTATCATGAAACTTGCGAATGGGATTGCCGAAATGTTCGGGTCCTTGTCTTCGAAAGGGACGACAAGAGCTCCGGACGCCTCAGTCCCTGCCTCAGAGATGAACTTGTATATCTCTTCCCCTGAAGAGCTTAAGCGAATCTCCTCGATAACAATCTCTCCTCCTTGAAGCAGCAGATATTTACACTTTCGGTGAGTTTGCATTATACCCTGAATGAAAACACGGAAAGCTTGAGCAAATGGAGCGCCATTATCGGTGTCCCGAAAGGGGGTCCCCCTCTCGAGAAGATCATGAACCGAACCAGTATGGTCATTTGCGTGTAATGAGTGGCCAAGAGTAGCATAGAATGTCGTCCATATAAAAAGTAAATCGTCAAGGTGCTCTGCTGCAATCGTAATGTAGTGCAGTGACTGGCTTGGATTTTCCACTACACCGAACCCGCAGAGGTAGCAGAAAGCGAGATCATATGCTGCTGAAGCCCGTGCTTCTAGATTAGGGTGGTCGACTGCCTGCTTTAGGCCTTCAACGATGTCGGTCTGGATTTTCCATGGAAGCGCTGGGGCAGCTTCTTTCTATTTGCACGTCCATCAAACTGACATAAACAGTGATGGAAGTTGGCATACCGTTTCAGTTGCCACAATCTCCTGAAGGTACCCACAGGAATCGAAGGTTGGAAAATACTCCCGTATATCAGTACCATCCCACTCATACTCGGATGTGATCCTAAGAGCACTGGTCAGCCTAATATAGGAGTTGTTACTTCAAGGATCTAGGTCTTACTCGGCGGAAACAGCATCCTCCAGCATTACTGCCAGGGATTCCATAGGAAGCCGAAGATGTGGCTCGTCCCGTAGACAGGCGTTGGCTGCTTTGAAGAGAATACGCAGATCATCCTTGTAGGAGGGATTCGACTCTAGCTCGAGCAGTCCAGAGATATCTTGGCCAAACCGAGCTCTTAAATGGCTACTGTTGAATGTATTCAGATACTGGAGAGCATCCTCCTCCGTAAAGCTGACTCCTCGGAAAGAAGGACTCTCCAAGAACCTGTGACCGCCGAGAACTACTTCCCATATTAGCAACCCAAAGGAGTAGGTGTCACACTGCATTTGTAACAGGCGGTGTCCTTCGTTATCAGGATCATGGGTTTCTCTCCCGAAACCCTCTTTCCGGACCTCTGGGGCATTTAACACTGGAGTCCCCAGGTATGGAAAAACCGGCAAGTCAGGAAGGTCCACAATGCTGGCTCCAAAGTCAGCAAGCTTTGCCACGGCCGTCCTTCCCGGCAGGTGGCATCGGAACACCAAAGAATTCTCGGCCTTGACGTCCCCGTGAATGATGCCGGCCATGTGAAGTGCTCGTAGCCCTTGGGCAACATCTGCACAGAGACCTCTGGCTTCTGATGGCGAGATACGTTGCTTCAAGAGATAAGATCGTAGGGTCCCTAGCTCTGCGTACTCCACGACAGAATACGGCCTGACCTGGTTCTCTGTGATTCCCAAACCGAGGGCTAGTGGACTGACGATATTTGGATGCTCGACGAAGTGACATCCAATGATCAGCTCTCTGAGCACGACATCGAATCCGTTCTCTAGGACAGGATCTCCCTGCTTCCGAGCATCAGCTTGTGAGATCGTGAACTTGGCTTTCTTCACAGCCACCAGTCTCCACTGGTCATCTGCTCTGTAGCTGTCGACCTGCCACGAGGGAGATCTCCGCTCTACTTGGCTGGCATACGCAGTCCATACTTCATACGTGGCGCCTTCTCCTAGGAGCGTGTTCTCGGTGTCGAGAATCTTCTGGGCACCATAAGCTCTAATCCTTTGGTCGAAGAATGGCAACCACCGGAAGAAGCGCAGCAGGGACGATTCGCCGTATGTGATCCCAGCATTTTTAGTGTCCTCGGGTTTTAGTGCCGTTCGTTGCATAGTTTCGATAACCAAGTCTGGGAGATAAAGATGTATAATTCAGAGAGTATGTTGTGAGTATGTTTTCGAATCTAAGCACGCGGCTGAAAAGATTGACTGTCAGATATGAAGGGGTTTTCATAACATGGCCACGTTACCATGACTTGGCTATCGCAGTGGGATGATTTTCTCGATCAACAGAAGCGTAACAACGACAGAAAATACTAGTCCATACATACCTTATATCTCACTGTCAGTGATTGCCATCGTATCCACTTTCAAGATCCGACTCACAATTTCCTGATGAAGGCGTATGTAGCGACATAGACGCCGGATATTCATCCAACAAACATGTCCGCCGAAACCGTCGCTATTGCAATCGCCAACCTAGCCCCATCGCTAATCACAGCCGGCTTCGTCGTAGCCGATACGATCAAAGACATCAACAAATTCGAGCACGATGCTGCGCTGCTCGAGCTGCGATTCGGCCAGTGTTCTCGGAAACTGGAAGCCACCCAGCGCCTCGTCCTAGATAGCGACAAGATTGTCAAAGGGAAGCTGCTTGATCAGCTTAGCCCGGAGTCGCAGAACTGCATCTACCGGATCTTCGTGGAGCTATACCTCCTCTTTATCTCATACACGCAGTCGGAGGCGAAATACAGACTGGAGCGTGCGAACCTTGCTCCACTGCCAGATATTGGACCTGTGGAGGGCGAGTCCTTGGCGACCTCTATTCTCGGTATCGATCAACCGTTGTATACTTATGCTCGGAAAGCTCCTTGGCACCGCCGGCTCGGATGGGGCATTTCGGGGAAGAAGAAGGCCTTCCTTATCGTAGCAGAGTACGAGGAATGGCTGAATAGACTCCGCGACGAGATCTTGCAGTTCTGGTGGCCACTACCACCGTTCAACAATATCGAGTCCATGGTAGCCTTGTCGAAGGACGCGGATGCCCAGGTCGCGGGCATAGCAGATCATGCTTCCACCTCGATGCTTCTCGTCAAGGACGAGCTCCCCCAAGATGCCAAGGAGATCTGGCTGCCGAGGAGCGCGGTGCGGCTTTTCAAGGCGTTCGAAACTGTGGAGGGTTCTCTAGCGTGGGGCAAATGGGAAGATGGCAGCAACGTGTGTGTCGAATATAAAGCCGATGGTCAAGATAATTCGGGGAATATCGAACAAACGACGCTTGATCGCTTAGCAAAGATTGGTTTGTTGTTGAGGAAACAGAACGACGAGAGGTTCAGAGTGCTCAAGTTATTTAAACTGGGTCACCAGTTCTTGGATCAAAGAGTCGGCTTTGTTTATCATTTTCCTGATGGTGCAGTTGGCGCGCCGAGAAGCTTGCTGTCACTCATTCCAGAAGAGCCATCCACCAACCGACCCCCCTTGGGTGTGAGGATGGAGCTGGCCTATCGGGTAAAAATCAACTCCTCCAATGCCTCGTCCAGCTAACTAACACAGGATTCGAAGCTATGCCAATCCATGTACCTGCTGCACTCTGTTGATTGGCTCCACAAGAGTTTTCGAAGCGAGAACATCATTTTCTTTCCAACGGCAGCAACGGAAGCTCTCGAAGCTGAACCAGAACCTCCTAGTAGTGTCGCGAAGCTAGTAGCTCCCGGTATGCGAATATTCGAAGCTCCTTGGATAATTGGGTTTGAATTCTCCCGCACCGACAACGACTTCTCCTCGCGCCGCCGGGAAGATCTCCTCACACGGAACATATACCGGCACCCCCGAAGATGGGGTCTCCCGTCGGAGAGACACACTAAGGTTCACGACATATACGGTAAGATTGAGATCCCAAGTCCAATGATAGGAGAATAGTTGGCTGATGTGTGTGAATTGCAGCTCTCGGGGTGGTACTTTTGGAGGTAAGTGAATCCCAGGCAATCTGTCTCCGTCTAATGCGCAGGGGTTGCTAACTCGATTCTTCGCCCTAGATTGGACTCTGGCAACGATGCAGCCAACTGGATGAAAGCGGATCGGGTTTCCAGAACACCGCTGAGCCATCCCAGGTCCAAAAGCTCCTCTTGGAACACACTAAGCGTAGACTCGGTTATACGGCAGGAGAGCGGTTCCAGAAGCTGGCTTGGCAATGCCTGCAAGGAGACGCCCAGGGAGGATTCGGAATAGAGAACGACGATAAGGCAGACTCTAAGCTGAAGCAGGCATTTCGGGAACATGTTGTCTTTGTGTTGGACGAGATTCATCAATGTCTGTGATCATCATAGACGGTGTCTCGTGTGAAATTCCGTCAGTGTAACACCTTGCAAAACTATCAGTCTTCCTCTTCACATTCTTTATTTGTTTCATATCCCCTGCTTTCATGATCCCGTTGAAAATTGTGTAGACACCCTATATTTCCATCAGCAAACCCTGATTTTGGGATAGCATGCATAGATAGCATTCTTTCGTAGTGGCCTCTTGCTCAACGACCGGCACCAAATGGCAAGACCCACTAATTTTTTCAGGGCCAAAAAGGAAATTATCCGCACTGAATTTGTTGTGTGACTGCGTGCACCAATATATTATGATTAAAAAATCACCGTCATTTATCAACTAAGGTGGACGTTTTGCTTGCCTGCTCAAGCGTATTACACATGGCTTACTGGTTGGGACTCGGCGCCAGTGGAGGATGACATGGGGACTTCGCCCGGTGCATCTGAATCATGCCTTGCTTCTCCATGAGCAGCAAATTCCTCGAGTAATCTTGTGATACGTGTCGTCGATGTTTCATAGAACATAACCCGACACCGTCGAGGCATTCTCTGGCATTAATCAGGCACTTCAGTAACCATCTTGACAAACAAGAAACGAGAGACCGACATGAATCCATTCTCTTGATTCAAGGACACATCTTCTGATATCATGTTGCTGTACTTTCACTACGTCAGTTCGCCATGCCATGAGCTTTGCGCTGTGTCGTGAACCAAAAGCACAACCCGTGGATGAAACCAACCGCAGACATTAAGGTTAAAATGAGCCCGGGCCGAGATAACGAATGTTCCTTCGCTTGGAAACCAAGACGAACAGTTTGCCCACCTATCACCATGCCACTAAGACAAACTAACATCACCACCCCCATCGGCGCTACGATCCAAGAGGGTTCAAAAGCACTGCGTCCAATTGTCAAAACCATGGCAAATAACATGACGGGAAGCCAACAAATAGTAGCTATCCATGGTGTGGCATTGGCAACATACACCACAACAATGGTCACCACGAGTCCCAGTATGGCCATCGAACCCAATATGACGATCAACAGTTTTGTACGGCGCCTTGCGCTTCGTGCCGCATGGTGTAGCATCGTATCTGTCTGTACAAGCTCCTGCTCCCGTGTCAACTCTTGGTTGGAAGTTCCATCATGTTGCACGTCCATCTCCGTGAACATACGCCAAGGGAGTACATAAGAATGGCAAAACACCTCCATCTCACTCATGAGGTAGCCACCAGTTGGGGATAATTCCGAAAGATGGGACGACCAATAACGACACGCATATCGTGTAGCAAGCCTCTTGGCCATATCAATTTGTTTCATATGTGCCATGACAGCATCCCAGCAGTCCTTTGGATCAGAAGAATGGCTGAATGTAAATTTGGGGATGGTCCGAATTCGATTCAGGCTGCACTTCGCGAGGTCTGTATGTATCAGGGAGGCGTCAATAAAAAAGTCACCAGCCCTGTCTCTGGATGTGAGAAATCCTGGCAACGAGATATGCACCGGAGTGACAGATCCCGAATCGTGATCCTCCGATATCAAGAGAATGGAATGGAGCCCGTCCAATACTAGGTGTAAATGATTAATATCCATGTCAAGAAGGTATCCTAGTTCTCGAGGACCGAGGGGGAATCGAATCAAAATGATCGTGCCAAGCACAAATCGAAGCTGGTCGATGTCCACAAGAGACACAGATAAGACCTTTTTGTAGAGCTGATCAAGATCTGACAGGGGAGGACTGTCTTGGACATTGAGAATTCTGTCCAACTGTTCGGGGGGAAGTTTTCCTTTTTCTGCGATAAACTTGACTGCGGTGGACGCATAGATGAATAAGCCTGATGATCTCCCAACGAGCGCAGCTAATTGGTCGCTAGAAGGCCATGGTAGATCGAAGAGAACGGTTGGCCGCATGTCACGAACACGGTGAAGGTTACGCTCCAAATATAAACGTATGTCATCATCAGCGGGGAACTGCGTGAGATCAAAGCGTGCATGTGGCGGATTGACATTCGTGTCCTCAATGACCCTTTGAATGGCAGGATCACGGCGGCTTGTAATGAAAAACCGCCAAGGTGGATTGGATAGACGCATCATAAGATCGGCCATCTTCTCGTAGTCCTCACATTCATCCAGGCCATCGGCGACCATAACAAAAGGAGAATCAGGTGGTGGCAGCAGTTTCAAAGGCTCAATGACGAGCTTCTGTAACTGAACTTCAACAACCTGGTCCAAAATGGTCTCGTCTTGTTTGAGAACATTACCAATGTGACGCTTTAGAACGGGGTTCGCGACAGCAAGCTGGTAGGCGACGGTTGGGACGACACGCTCTGTGCTGCAGCGCTCCTTCTCTTGGGAATTGAAGAAGAAACTGGCAGCGAGCCCACCACTCTCCGCAAAATGTTCCGAGACACTTTGGGCAATTGCTGATTTACCAGATCCTGCAGAGCCATAAAGAGAGTAGATTGAGTGACTTCCGGGCTCGGCTAAGTGGTTGGAGATCCTTTGAAGAATCTCAGTGCGAGTATCGGGATCGCATGGGGGAGGGTAACGATTGCGAGAGTTGTACTGGGCTTCCACGCAAATACGATTTCTTAGAGTCTTGAGAACTGTTGATGATACAAATCAATTTAATAAATATAAAGTAAGGTGGTAATGTACCGTCTACCACAGTTGTCAGATTAATCTGGCTACCATGAACCGAATTGAATTGGCTATCACTGACACTGGTATGCTGGGCTTCGTGAAAGAATGACATTGAAGCATAGAGGCTGCTATTGAATTGAGAGGTCCTTAGATAATGGTATTTATTTACGGACAAAATGAACACACTGAGTTATGATTCGTTCGCTGAGAGAAAAGTGACTGACTTTAGTATGTAAAACGTCCGCGTCAGGTACTGTTATAACGTGTTTTCAGTGACTGTACATGCCCACACAGCATTTTGCACTGCATAGTGTTGGCTTAACCAAAGTTGGGTAGACATTATATTGCCACGGTGCAATACTAAAAAATTCTGCAGTTATGTCGGAACCAACTCGGAACCAGCACGTGCAGTCACGCCCTTTCCCCACACTTAACGATGACGGAGAAATTCAACCCTCGCACAACCTCCTACGAGTTCCTTGGCCCTCCAGGCGCACTCTTCGTAACACTCGCAGTCCCAATCATAACTTATACCCTCTACTTCGCCTGCTCCGAGAAAACAGGGGGCTGCCCACCCCAACTCTCCCCCTCAGCTCTTACCGATAACATCGTCCATGCATTCACAAGCCCGTACTGGTGGGCATCACTTTGGGATACCAAAGCGTCGCTCATGTATCTCGCCTGGTACGCATTTTGCGTTCTCGCTTGGGTGATCTTGCCTGGCGATTGGATCCACGGGGTCCCTCTCCGCAATGGCCAGAAGAAGGCATACAAAATCAATGGTATTTCTCTATTTTGTTTCACTGCCTACTGTATTGATACATTGACACTTAAGCATTCTCGACGTTCCTCCTCGCCATGGGTGTGACTTCGGGGGTTATACTCCGTTATGGCCCCCAGTCCTTCACCTTCATATACGAGCACTGGCTCGGGTTTGTGACAGCCTCCCTGCTCATGGCAACACTCCAAGCAATATATTGCTATGCTTTATCATTCGGGGCTGGCAAACTTCTCGCTTTAGGCGGGAACAGCGGAAATATGATCTATGACGTATGTCTCCTGGCCGCTAATTATCATACTAACTGAAAACCCGTTCCATAGTTCTTCATTGGCCGCGAGCTGAACCCATCCGTGGGCTCATTCGATATTAAATCCTTCAACGAACTTCGCCCAAGTCTTATCCTCTGGGTTCTCATCGACATCAGCATGGTATGCGAGCAGGCGGTACGCCGCGGTGGCTTTGCCCACGTCACGGACTCCCTCTGGCTTATCCTCGCATTCCAAACGTGGTATGTCGCCGATGGGCTGTACAACGAGGTCCGTCCACCATCATTTATCGCCAGGATCAGGTACTTTACTGAACTAACCCGACTCCTTATAGCCAGCCATCTTCACCACGATGGACATCATCACCGACGGATTCGGATTTATGCTTTCTGTCGGAGACCTCGTATGGGTTCCCTTCGTTTACTCCCTCCAAGCTCGCTACCTTGCCTTCCACCCCGTGGAACTGGGCCCAGTATGGACTGTCGCCGTGATCCTCCTGAATCTCATCGGGTACTACATTTTTCGCGATGCCAATGGCGAGAAGAATGATTTCCGCAATGGACGGAATCCCAAGGGTATATAACGTTTTATTCTACCTTGCCAACCCTTGTTATCATTGACTCGACGTGGTAAAAATGCAGGTCTGAAATTTTTTGTCACCAAAAGCGGGTCAAAACTTCTCACATCGGGTTGGTGGGGCCTCTCCCGCCATCCCAATTATCTGTACGTGCCCTCTATGTACCGACAGTGATATACATACGGCTCACCTGACAACACAGAGGCGACCTCATCATGGGGCTCGCGTGGTGCCTGCCCACCGGTTTTCACACACCAATAACCTACTTTTACGTCGCTTACTTCACCATCCTGCTCGCACACCGCCAACTGCGGGACGATGAGAATTGCGAGAAAAAGTGCGTTGCCTCGGTTTTCTCTGACAATGACAAGTATTGTACTGATGGTTTCTCTCAATCTACAGGTACGGCGAGGACTGGCACAAGTACGTGAAGATGGTCCCGTACCGCATCATTCCGTACATTTATTGAAAGGCTGTGCCGGGGTTTGTGAATAGCCAATTTTATATTCATATGCTCATGTATGTTCATGACAAACTTAAAAATCTTGATTGGTCCCTACCTAAGCTTGCTCACGAGTTGTTTTCGTGAATGGCCTTAGTATAAGTATTAAAGTAACAGCGGATTCTTTTCATTTTGGGTCTTTGGCGAGTCTGGAAATAGTCGGGTGAGCATATCATCATCATGCCATCGCGACAGCTGGTGCGTGCCAGCCCAGCCGAAGTCAATCAGCATGACTTCCTCGTTCTTCGTGATCATGACATTGGGCGACCGAAGGTTCCCAAAGACAGACCCATTACTATGCAGGTGGTGGAGAGCAAGTCTGATTTGATGTTCCACGGTCACAAGAATCTGCCCTCCCAAGCTCTTCGCACAGTCCAGCGTCGTACCATCAATGTACTCCATCACGACCATATGAAGATCTCGATATGATGGGTCCCCATCTAGAACACCGACTTTGCCGAAATATAATAGCTAGATTGTGTTGGGCGAGTATACGGTGCGCTTCTGCCCCATAACGCTGGACGAATTTGACAACAAATGATTTCGGGGGATCCGTTCGTGTTTTTGCGAGAAAAGTGACACAGGTGGGATTGATTTGGAGGGGCTTAATATACGTAAATTCAACGATTCCGTTCTCGTCGCGGTATGCGCGGAAGGAGGGAAAGAAACGGGGGAGAATATCGCTAGGGCCTATGGCGGTAAGCGTGAGTCCAAGGTAATATTCACGGAGTTTAGCGACGTTTCTCCTCAGCACATGCATGATGTGCGCAACTCGCTCATAATGTGGCTTGTTCAGAGAAGAGTCCAATGCAAGCCAAGTTACTTAAGTCTGTCAGACGCTGAACAATGACTTTGTCAGTGAAGACTGCGCTGAGGATGACAAACCACGGGCCAGCATTGACGAAAAGAAAAGTTGGACAGCAAGTGTTGTTGCGCACTACATTGCGCTGAAATGGAAATGGAGTATCAGACAGTGGGATAAGAGAACGAGCGCATGGGGTTTACCTCTGGCTGAGCCCAATATCGAGCCATCAACAAGCCGGCTCGCGCAGATGGATCAGAGCCTACGAAACCTCTATCCTCCTTGAGTAGAGGTGCTACTGATTCGCGTCCGCCTCCGGGAGTTATACATCAATCGAGCTATCGGGTGATATTCCATGGATTGTGCTCATGTCCATGCCAAGGATGTCGCGAAAAATTGGACCAATTTTATGCTTGCGATCTTCCGAATCATATAACGCCGATGAGTGCTGCATATAGCGAACGGTCGCCTCGAGAAATTCGGGAGGCACAGGCAAGTCATTCGCTAGATCGTCGAGAAAGTGTCCAAAGACGGGGTGAAACAATTGGATCGGGGGGCGCGGAAGTTTCCAATAGGTTATTGACATTGTCGTAGATAGGGAGATCGTGTTGATAAACCCTGTATTCGCTGGAGAAGGCCGACTCCGCTGGCGTCCTCGCATTTAGAGCTTTAATAAGTGTTTTATTGTACCCTGTCGATCGTCAGAAGAGCCGCCAGTACTCGATGTAAGAAAGCATACTTATTTTTATTGCGGTCACGATGTCCTCATTCTCTTGTTCCTGCTGAATAAATGATAGGGAAAGTGGGTTATTAAGAGTTTTCAGACCAGACCATCTAGAAACAACTTTACCATGAGTACAGGCATCTCAGGCGGAGTTTTTACGACGACGTGTATGAAATGTTGAGAAGGAAACTCTGAGAAGACATCCAACAAGTCATCCATGGGTGATAACGGTCCTTCATTGAGGAGGTCGAGCTTGCTGAGATTGTCTTTGAAATCGCTGCCCCAGACATGAATGGAAACCCTCCAGAGCAGGAGTTTGTCGGCGTCAGTGTCTTGAAATAAATGCTCTTTCTCGTGCTTGATGGCTTCCTTCAAGGCAGCAACAGTCTTGATATTCGCAAACTCGACTGAAAAGATGTGCTCATCATATGGGCGGAGGACATAGTTGAGGCGAGACATGGAGAATCGTGTGACGACAACCACTGGCTCCGAGGTGATTTAATTGTTTTGCACTTCCAGAATCAGCGGGGTAATGTTATCGAGCTCTGCTTCCTGCTTTGCAGACAAGGTCACGTCCTTGTCTCGCTCCCCTCGGCGCTCCCAAATGTCAATGTCCATCCCATAGTAGCTGTTCTTCCCAAGATCATCGCCACTGTCGTCGTAGTCCTCGTCCTCCTCGGCAGGAAATAAGACATCGGGAAGGTTGGTAGTGTTGGAGTAGCGAGGTGTCCAGTTTAGTGGTCCGCTGTCAGGGGAGTAGCCTAGCCTCTCAGCCAGACTTGCAAAGGAAGACCTGACTGTCCCGTAGTCGGGAAGCTGATCGAATTTCAGGGAGCGGCTGTAAGTGAGCACCTCACCAAATTCATTTGGAAAACTGGTAGACAAAATCAGGCCTGAGTAACCCGATTTCATGAGTCGGACGACCTCTTGCGAAGGCAGCTGAGACTCCAGGCGCGGACGAGGTTTCCAAGGCAGGTTTCCGTGGAGAAGGAAAAGGGCAATGAGGGCTAAGGACTCGATGTCATCGCGCGGAGCAAGATCTACGACGTGTTGGATTGAAATAAGAACGAATGACGCTGCCCGGGGTGCACTAACCTACTCCATTGTGAGAATTCAGACTTGCCCAGTAAAGGGACCCGACAATGTGTTGACGATTCTTGAGTGGATCGTACTTGCTTGGCTGACCACGGGAAAAGGGTTTGGAGATACCGAAATCAATGATTTTGATCGTCGATGCATCGTCGAGGGCGCAAAGAAAGTTCTCAGGTTCGATGTCACGATGCACTATGCCGAGCGAGTAGATGTGTTCCAGTGCTGCGAGCTACATGCAGTTATTCTGTACTGTATGAAGCCCGGATTCGGATTCATACGCACCGCTTGATCCGCGACTCGAATGACGGTCTCCACCATCACACCAGCACCATCCTTCTGCTGCTCTGCTATGCTGAGTCCCAGAAGCTCCATAGCCATGTGCTCAAAATGCTCCAGTTGACCGTATCCATACACAGCAGGAATAGTGGCTTGACCTTTCAGAAATTGCAGCACACGGATCTCATGTCGGAGAGTGGGTCGCTTCACTGACCTCGAGACACGCGATTTCTTGATAACCACCTGTATTTTGGACCTTTCTTCAGTCGCCTTGTACACAATGCCCTGTTCATTGCTAAAGATGAGCGATGGGAGTGACGGGGACAGACTTGTGAGCTCACATAAGCACCCTTTCCGACCATTGCTTCACCATAAGGCGCAAGCTTGTATCTCAACGCAGCAATCATCATAATGATTGTGGTTTGGGGCTCGACGCATAATGGTGAACTTGAAGCTGATTCAACACTGGCGCTTATAACCTTGAGATAAGGTTTTTGCCCACGTACTTTTACTTCAAGCAAGAAATTGTATCATCATCCAGGCTTAGGCTATCAATCGGAAGGTGAACTCGTACTGAACATATATAAGTGGCAAAAGAAAAAGCTGTGACAACTTTTTCGGAAAGCTAGTTAAATCTGCACGAGAAAAACATGGATCGATACGGTAAATTGTCATGAAAAAAAATAGACATTCAATTCCTGTGATATGAATCCACCTTTTTAAGCCTACATATACCCTGGGGTTCCATGATTCGTTGGAAGTGGGTACGTCGGGAAGGTTGCAGGATTAGATGGATCCTGAGGAACAAGAATATTAAATATGGAAAGTGGGAAGGGACCCTAGAATACCCACATAAAGCACCAGTGGCGGCTGTGTCTGTTGTCCATAGCCTTGCGACACTGGTTGTTGCCCAAAGCTTTGTGACACTGGCTGTTGCCCAAAGAGCGGGGGAGGCGGCTGTTGCCCAGAGCTTGACGAAGGTGGTTGTTGGCCAAAAGGTGGCGAAGGTGGTGGTTGACCAAAGGTTGGCGAATGCGACTGTTGACCAAAACCTGGCGAAGGTAGCTGTTGGCCAAAGCCTGGTGAAGGTATTTGTTGTGGTCCAAAGACTGACGAAGAGGGTGACTGCACCCCCTCGCCATTCGAGTTAAAAGAGCTAGCGGGGTATTGTGGTGCGAATTTTTCCGAGGCAGAATCCTGAGGACGACGTTTCCGGAAACAGTAGAATAAGCCAACGCCTAAGACGATGAGCGCAGTACAACCAATCCCAACTCCAACTCCAACTCCAATAGAGATCGCCCGAGAGGGGTTGTGTGATGGTGTGGGTGTGGGTGTGGGTGTGGGTGTGGGTGTGGGTGTGGATGTGGGTGTGGATGTGGAACTGGTGCTGGTGCTGGAACTGATGCTCGTGGATGATATTAGGCCTGTGAGTGTAGTAGGTTGCGAGCCGCCCGGGATATCAGGTTGAGCTTATTGTTATGTGGCGTGAGCAGATTGTGGTGTTCACTTTTAATGCAGAAGAGATCACACACCCACTAGAGACTGCGCAAGGGCGATGCTCCAGGTGTTCCCGGATTCAGTGGGATCCAGGAATGCCCATGCAGGGACGCTAACGGTCGTTGGAAAGACCAAGGGAAATGAGCCTATGGTACTAGCAGCTCCCGTGCAGTTGAAATCCCAAAACGGCCAACTGTACTGAGGTGAGGCTGAAAACAGACTGTGAGGCAAGGTTCGACATGCCTATACCAATCGCCACCCTGGCAGTAGCCACACGCCGCATTAAGGGCATAGGTTACGGTGCTACACCAACAGCGGTTGGTTTGGTCGACATTCGGGCCAGAGTAGCTCCAGCCAGTGTAGGGAGGGGGCAACCCAGAGAAGTCAAACTGACCACCAGTGCATGTGCCCATAAGGGTGGCTGCGACTGATCATGGCCAATCAACAGAGCCCGCACCATGAAAGTGATGTAACATACCCTGACATGGACTCTGGCTTTTGTGGTTGAAAGTCTGCGAAGGGGTGAGCACCGAGCTTGGAGGGGCCGATCTCAGTCGGGATACTTGCCCATTGCGCTTGTGTACAAACGGCCGTGACCACCTGTAGCGGCAGATATTATTTCACTTATGTCTGCGCAAGGTAATATTAATATTGCGTACGATTTGAGCTGCGACTTCAATGTGTTGCAACAGAACGTTCAACGTGAGCAGAAGGGCAATGAACCGGTGAAGACTGCGCATGATCATGATGGGTGACAGTCGGGCGCCAATTTGGACGCGAGTTACTCATAACACTGCAAACACCTTTTTATAACCACGTGTTGTCCTAAGTTCAGAGTCGCTCGAGTTCATACCGTCCTTAGTCCTCTTTACAATGCCATTTTTCGACAATTGCCAGAATCCCGACCTTCGCAATTCCAGTTTCACTGACGTCCACGGCAATCAATACATCCAAAACGTCTACTCGACGGAAGATCGGGCGCTTGCCGCTCTGAAGCCTGCGGTCCGTGGAGGATATCATGTTCCCTTGTGTATGGAAGGAACCCGCGAGAGTGTGTTCAGAGAGATTGATGCCTGGTTGGGCGATTGCGGTATGCTCCTAATGTTGCGTGAACTTCGACGATTGTCTTTTCAATAGTCTTATCTAGAGTCCACACCCAACATCATGTGGATCAGCGGTAGTCCCGGCGCTGGTAAATCGGCCATTGCATCCACCTTGGTCTCGAACTTAACCCTTCGTGGACGTTTTTGCTCCTTCTTTATGTTCAAGCGAGGTGATGCCATCTTGAGCGACCCCGCTACCCTCTGGCGTACCGTTGCGTATGATCTTGCTAGATTCAGTATGGAGTTGAAGACCTACGTGGGTGATTTCTTGAATAGGACGGAGTTCAGGGATGGCGACATCAGGTTGCATTTCGAGTGCATGATCAAGGAACCTTTGGCTGGGAATCAAGACAAGTTCTCAACACCCCCTGTCGTCGTGATTGATGCGTTGGATGAGTGTGGTTTAGAGGAATCCCAATCGACTCAACGGCGAATCCTCCTCGATACACTCACTCGCTGGTCTCACCTGCCTCGATCATTCAAACTCGTCGTTACTAGCCGTAACGAGCGTTTACCAAATTCATTTCATGATCAGAGTGTCTGCCGCAAGATCGTACTCGAAACTGGAGATTCGGTAAATGCAGAGACGCACAAGGATATCCGGACATTCTTCAAGAAGAGTTTTGACGACATCTGCCCGGACCTCGGCATAGCATCCCCTTGGCCCGGGGAACCTACCGTGGATCGACTGACAGAGCGCGCCGCCGGACTTTTCATCTGGGCCAAGACTGCAATAGGTTTCATGAAAGAAAAACGAGGCAAACCTGCTGACAAGCTCAGACTCCTGCTTGCTGGTGATCTGGGCAAGGGAAATGAGAATATCGACATGCTTTACCGACAAATCCTCGATTTCTCCTTCAACGATGTCGATGACATCACATTCGAGCTATTCAAAGCAGTCGTAGGCACGATCATCACTGCTAAAGCTCCACTCCATCGTGACGACCTCAAGCATTTCCTGGGCAGGCATGACGAGGAGGATGAAAGGCAATTCCATGTCATTCTTCGCAGTTTGTCCTCTGTCCTGGAATTCGATGGTTGGCTTCGCCTGAGACATCTTTCGTTCGCCGAATTCCTGACTGACCCGAAACGATGTCATAATCGTCATTTCATAATCGACCAGAACGAGTTACATCATAACATGGCACTCAGCTGCCTACGGATAATGAAAACGGAACTCAAGTTCAATATCTGCAGATTGGAAACATCCTACGACCGTAACGATGACGTGGTGGATTTGTCGGAACGAATAGTGGCCATGGTGCCCGCTCGATTGCAATATTCTTGTCGTTTCTGGGCTGCTCACCTCTGTGATGCGGCAGCGGATACAGATGGTTTTGATTCACTATTGAAGGAAGTTAAAGAGTTCTTCCACGTCCGTGTCCTGTACTGGTTGGAAGTTATGAGCTTGATCAAAGAGGCTTCTGCGTCGTTGATAGCGATGCTTACACTGGCTCGGTCACTGGCGACGAGAGTGAGTATTTCGTCTCGCAGTCCATGCATTTTTCAATGATGTTGCCCTCACAGGACGTTGACGTGGAGGTATTAGATTTTGCAAGTGATACGAGCCGATTTATTGCAAACTTTTACGCTCCAATCTCGGAAAGTGCACCACATATATACTTGTCGGCGTTGCCATTCTCGCCACGGAAATCGATGATCTCGAGACAATTCAGTGTACAATGCCCAGAGACATTGGCCGTTGTCAAGAATAAGGATGATCATTGGCCTGCATTGGTCAATATATTGACAGGTCACACCGATCAAGTCCAGTCAGTTGCATATTCGCCAGACGGGAAGCGTGTCGTTTCAGGTTCCTACGACAAGACGGTGCGCGTGTGGGATGTCGAGACTGGTCAGATCGTGGCTGGTCCATTTGAAGGCCACACCGGTATCGTCTGGTCAGTTGCATATTCGCCAGACGGGAAGCGTGTCGTTTCAGGTTCCGAAGACAAGACGGTGCGCGTGTGGGATATCGAGTCTGGGCAGATCGTGGCCGGTCCATTTGAAGGCCACACCGGTATCGTCTGGTCAGTTGCATATTCGCCAGACGGGAAGCGTGTCGTTTCAGGTTCCTACGACAAGACGGTGCGCGTGTGGGATGTCGAGACTGGGCAGATCGTGGCTGGTCCGTTTGAAGGCCACACTGGTTATGTCTTGTCAGTTGCATATTCGCCAGACGGGAAGTGTGTCGTTTCAGGTTCCTCCGACGAGACGGTGCGCGTGTGGGATGTCGAGTCTGGCCAGATCGTGGCTGGTCCATTTGAAGGCCACACCAGTAGCGTCTGGTCAGTTGCATATTCGCCAGACGGGAAGCGTATCATTTCAGGTTCCTCCGACAAGACGGTGCGCGTGTGGGATGTCGAGTCTGGCCAGATCATGGCTGGTCCATTTGAAGGCCACACCGGTATCGTCTGGTCAGTTGCATATTCGCCAGACGGGAAGCGTGTCGTTTCAGGTTCCGAAGACAAGACGGTGCGCGTGTGGGATATCGAGTCTGGGCAGATCGTGGCCGGTCCATTTGAAGGCCACACCGGTTATGTCTGGTCAGTTGCATATTCGCCAGATGGGAAGCGTGTCGTTTCAGGTTCCCACGACAAGACGGTGCGCGTGTGGGATGTCGAGTCTACGCAGATCGTGGCTGGTCCATTTGAAGGCCACACCGATTACGTCTCGTCAGTTGCATATTCGCCAGACGGGAAGTGTGTCGTTTCAGGTTCCTACGACAAGACGGTGCGCGTGTGGGATGTCGAGTCTGGCCAGATCGTGGCTGGTCCGTTTGAAGGCCGCACCAATGTCGTCACGTCAGTTGCATATTCGCCAGATGGGAAGCGTGTCGTTTCAGGTTCCTCCGACAAGACGGTGCGCGTGTGGGATGTCGAGTCTGGGCAGATCGTGGCTGGTCCATTTGAAGGCCACACCGGTGTTATCTCGTCAGTTGCATATTCGCCAGATGGGAAGCGTGTCGTTTCAGGTTCCTCCGACAAGACAGTGCGCGTGTGGGATGTTGAGTCTGGGCAGATCGTGGCTGGTCCATTTGAAGGCCACACCGGTATCGTCTGGTCAGTTGCATATTCGCCAGACGGGAAGCGTGTCGTTTCAGGTTCCGAAGACAAGACGGTGCGCGTGTGGGGTGTCGAGTCTGGCCAGATCGTGGCTGGTCCGTTTGAAGGCCACACTGGTTATGTCTTGTCAGTTGCATATTCGCCAGATGGGAAGCGTGTCGTTTCAGGTTCTTACGACGAGACAGTGCGAGTGTGGGATGTCGAGTCTGGGCAGATCGTGGCTGGTCCGTTTGAAGGCCACACCTATTACGTCACGTCAGTTGCATATTCGCCAGACGGGAAGCGTGTCGTTTCAGGTTCCTTTGACCAGACGGTGCGCGTGTGGGATGTCGAGACTGGGCAGATCGTGGCTGGTCCGTTTGAAGGCCACACCTATTACGTCACGTCAGTTGCATATTCGCCAGACGGGAAGCGTGTCGTTTCGGGTTCCGAGGACCCGGCAGTGCGCGTGTGGGATGTCGCCGCTAGCCAGTTATTACCGGTTACCAGCAACCACCGCGTTGTTATATCTTCCGTCGGGGGTTCCAATGCCTTCAGCACATCTGACACGAACTCGGATGGCTGGACTCGCGCTTCTGGAGGTGATAACCGTTCCATCCTGTTTTGGGTGCCACCCTCTGCTCGGCAAGGCTTGTGTGACGGCCAGACCCTTCTCATTCTAGGTGTGCGTAATACTTGGTTGGACCTGAGTCGATTTGTACACGGCACATCTTGGACAAGGTGCCACCCCCGCCCTTTCACTTATTTATCCACTTCCACGAAATTACCGATTCAAGTCAATCCTCGCCCATATATGCAAACATCCTGGAATCATCTTCGCTTACGACATATTTCATTGATACTCATACCGTTGATTGCTATCTACCTCTTATATTTGACTAGTAACAGATAATGTATTATCATTACTCGCCGAGCATATGCTAAAATAATTTATAACACAAATGCATTCTAAATAAAGCAACATCATCCATTTATGGAAATAAAAGGAAGTTAAATATGTCTTTTAGCATATGTCAAATTAATTAGTTTTTCCAGAAAATAGTGACAAATAGCTTATATTTCCATTAAGCATTCTTAATGGTGAGCACTACCGTCTTGACTGAGCTCCCCACCGACCGCATTCCTCCAGACAGCATGCAACGACTGCGGTGGGACCGTCATCGAATATGACTCTGCCGCTGGGAACGGGTTTTGCATCAAATGTGGGACAGTGGTGGAGGAAAACACAATTGTGAGCGAGGTTACGTTCGGCGAGACAAATGCAGGTGCAGCCATGGTGCAGGGGTCGTTTGTCGGGCAAGGCGCAAGTGAGTAACATACAGCTGTGGCTACGTCGTTCTAACATTGTTGTCCTGAAAACTGCGTGCAGCACATGCGAGGATGAACGGACCATTTGGGAACAGAGGCAGCAGCGAGTCCAGAGAACAGACCATAGCAAACGGCGAGTCATTCCAGTCGTGCATTCGCAGATGGCCTTTTCATTCATTAGTTCTTTACACAGCAAGTAAAAAGATACAGAGCATTGCTACAGTCTTTCGACTCTCTGACGTCGTCTGTCTTGCGGCCACTCGTCTGTACACTCTCGCTGTCGAGCACAAGTTCACGAAAGGTCGCAAGAGCCTTAATGTTGTCGCCGTCTGCCTATATGTTGCCTGCAGACAGAAGGAGACTCGTAACTATATGCTTATCGACTTCTCAGATCTACTCCAGGTGCGACATATTTGGTAATCTCCTCTCGTTATTGTGCTGATACATCACAGGTTAACGTCTTTGAGTTAGGCCATACCTACCTCCAACTCGTGCAAGCACTCAACCTCCGCCTTCCCCTTGTGGATCCATCCCATTACATCTCACGCTTTGCCGCACTCCTTGAATTTGGCGACGAGACACATGCTGTTGCACATGATGCCGTGCGGCTCGTCCAGCGCTTTGATCGTGATTGGATGACCAAGGGGCGTCGGCCTGCAGGCATATGTGGGGCTGCCCTACTCCTCGCAGCACGCATGAACAACTTCCGCCGGAGTATCGAGGAAATCGTGCAGGTAGTGAAGATTGCGGACACAACACTGAAGAAGCGTTTGGACGAGTTCAAGAAGACACCGAGTGGCGGTTTAACATTGGCAGATTTCAGGAATGTATGGTTGGAAGAGGAGATGGATCCGCCGGCGTTCACGAAAGCAAAGGAAAAGGCGGAAGAAGAGGCAGGCGGGGGAGAGGATGCCGAAGGTACATCGAGAGGGAAAGGCAAGAAACGAAGCGGCAAGAAAGGTAAGCGGAAACGGGGCGAGGATGAACCGGCACAGGAGGAAGACATGGAATTCAACCCTCCACCAGCGCGCCTGCCAATTGATCCGGCGCTTCTGAACGAAGGCATCCTTGCGGGAACGGTGGATCCACCCCCATTATTCATCCCAGACTACGACCCCAACGTGAACATCGATCCGGCGCTTCTGCCATCCACATCATCGGATCTAGGAACCTTCGTTTACCCACCGCAGACAACGGAAGTGGACGAGTCGACCTCGATGATACTTGCCGACGAAGTGTCGGCATTTCTCCAGAACACGCAAGGGACTATGCTTAGTGAAGCCCTTGACGAGGCAGAACAACGGCGATGGGCACAGCCCAACGTCGTAGATGAGCTACAAGGACTCGACGAAGATGAAATAGACCGATTCCTACTCACGGACGAAGAGGTCAGAGTCAAGGAACGAGTCTGGGTTGAGCTGAACAAAGAATATCTGGAAGGAATTGCAGGTGGGGTATTCAGTGGGTGAATTGTTTCGACCTTATTTTGCTCAACGGTTATCCATAGCAAAAAACCAACAGCAAGATCTGGGTGTTGCCGCCAAAAGTCGGAAGGTTCGTACCTCCGCCATGACATTTTCTTTTTTATTATTAATCATTATTATTACATGTTTGGTTCCGTCTGTGTAGCGAAAGAAAAAGGACAAACCACGAGACACGTCGACGCCTCACGGGAGCACGGCGGCGGAGTCTGTTCGCAACCTCCTCAAGAAGAACCCCAGGTACAGCAAGCGAATAAACTACGATGCACTAAAGGATCTCTTTGTGGACGGTTGCGCACCAGGGCCGTCAACAGTGGTGGGGTTGCGCGCGGCTTCTGATGAGAAAGAAGATGGTCTATTCGGGATCTCCATGGATGACAAAAGTAACGGGGAAAGACCTGGAACGATTCTCAATGAGGAGGGTGGGGTCTTCGAGGTTCCGCCTGCGGTTGCACCTCCAGGACTGCCTTCGGGAATGCGTGACATGTATGAGGGTGATGCAGACGGTGATGGTGACGGTGACGGTGACGGTGACGGTGACGAGGAGAGTGACAACGGTGGTGAGATTTTGCTTGGGTGGGAGGATGCATATGAGCAGGAGGTGTGACTATCGGAAAATCGTATCAGCTATTATCTTTATTCTTTTTATTAATAATTCTGTGTACAAGAACCGTACATATGAAAAAACTAGTCCAAACTGATAATAAACATATTTGTAATGCATTCACTATTCTGAAACCCAAGTAACCCGTCTTTCTTTTGCCGTTCGCGTGCGAATGCAGGCGTTATATCTAGCGCGTTCGACAACTCCACTCGGCCTTCCATCCTAATCCCTCGTCGCCGCTCAGAACTTCGTCAGGATCAAAATCACTCCAGGCTGTATCCGATTCAACGGAGAGTTGAGACTTTTCATCGCCCTCCGCTACGTTGACCTCTCCACTGCCCTGCGTCACACTCATATCCTCTCCTTGCTCCACCCCCACCCCTCCCTGCTCAACTTGATCTCCCTGCTCTTCTTCTTCTTCGTCTTCTTGTTCCCCTTCCCATTCCCCTTCTCCTTCTCCCGTCTCGCTTTCCCTGGGTGGTTCGTAACCTGCATCAGGTACGTTTGCAGCTATAGCCCACCCAGAGTCGTACTCCATCTCCGTATCAACTTCATCTGCTTCGGACTCGTATTCGTCGGCTTGAATCAACAAGTCGCTTGTGTTCTTGCGGTGGGGATATTCGAGTGCAGCATCCGAGGCATCAAGCATCTCTTGATCCAGCTGGTAGTGATGAATGGTTGTTACACAATCATCTTCGTCTTCTTCACCGGAAATATCCTCGTCTTCTTCGCTGGAAATATTCTCGTCTTCGCTGGATCCATCATCTCGGACAGGCCGAGGACGAGTAGCCCATATTCCAGGCGATTCTTCGCTAGTCTCCCATTTAAGGGCCCGCCCAGACGTGACAGGAAACAGGAGGACATCCTCGAGGATACCCTCCAGGAATTGAGACCCGTCGTAATCGTCCGGGTCAAGGTTGATGCATCGACCGAGATAAATTTTCCAAAATTGTCCTTTCAACATGTCCGGACCACAGAAGGTCTCGTAAAGGTCGGAATCAGCCCAAGCGACGATTCCTGTTGCCTTAGAGTATTCAAGATAAAATGTCTCACACATGAGGGTGTTGGCACCGCGCCTGAGTAAGCTAAAGAATTCGGTGCGACGGTTCCGATACGGGTCGGGGACGAGAGACTTTTTTATTTGTCGGACAGGGGTTGTGCCACGAGGAATGAGGCAACGGTCGTACGATGTAGCATTGCTGCTGACCGATACAGTGACTTCCAGCCTTTCATCGTCCTGCGGCAATATGATGAACAACAAGGATGATGGATGAGCAAAAAAAAAGGTCAGCTAACGGGATCCCACGCATGCTCCTTCCCGCATTTGACACAGAATGCCTCTTCCACCTCAAAGTGGCATTTCGCACAACGGTAAACGCCATCAGTGTCGTCCCAAAGCGCTGAAGGTAGTGCAGTTTCCGAGTGGGATTCGTCGTCGTCGCCGCTCTCACTGTCGCTGTTATCATGCTTGTATGAAGCATCACCACAGGTGTCTTCGCTACCGCTGTGTTCCTCATCATCATCATCACCTAGAAAGTTTTGCAAAGCTGTTCGCAGTCTCTTTATTTCTGCCGCTTGCGAGGCGACTTTCTAGAATTTGGTTTCCAAGTTGGTACGAAAAAGAAGGGTGGTAGGGCGACGAACCCTTTCTGCTGCCTTTAAGTTCAATCTATGAATCCGACGACGAAGCCTTGCTGTCGCGTTGCTGGCCATGGATGAAAGGGAGAGGAGACTTCCAAGTCAGGGGTTCAAGTGAACACCAGCTGAAAGTTTCTCACACATGCGACATGGCACAATGTCGCCGCAACTCTGAATTTTTTTATTGGGCCGATCGACAACCTCGCAGCAGTCAGCGAGTCTTCGTTGTCACTGCCAGCCCTGCAACAGCAAATGAGATTCGGTTAGACGGAGTCCAGGACAAATCAGAAGGAAATACGAGAATGGCTGCAAACCGCCGATCGTGGTTCCGCAAACCCACTTCGCCATCGACTAGCACACCGAGCGAGTGCATCGACGACCACACAACCACACCGATTGTAAATCTTCCCAGGCACCTTGACGTTCCTCGCCAGCGCTATATATGAGGGGTCTTGTTGTATTATCTAGCTTTTAGCGCTTAACACTGCACACGCTAGCGAGCAAAGGCTGGCCGAAATACATCTCGTTTCATTGTATAAGTAGGATATAGTAAGACTGGAGACACCTACGCAGAATTTTGGATACACTGGGAAAGGCACCAGCTCGCACTGCCAATCCGGCAACGTGAATCCAGGCCCATGTCAATTGACATGGGTGGGGTGTTCACGAGGTGGGATGGTGGCGGTGGCTCCTCGTGCTGGTGCTGGCGGTGATGTACTCGCCGCCGTCATTGTAGCCTCGCTGCCTGCCTTCGCTGTCCCCTCGCCGTCCCCGCCGGGGTCTTCACTCAGTTGGGGCCATTATAGTGGTAATGTTGGAGCTCGGAGGTACTTAAGTTAGTAGGCTCGTCTCAGACAAGCCTAATAAGGCTTGTGGGAAGGTCAGGTGCACGTCTTAGCCACAGCTTTCCTTGGCATGGCGGCGTACTATAAACTCTGCTCCAATCCGTCCTTCTCCGCCTCCTCCTCCTCCTCCTCCTCCTCCTCCTCGTATGTCCCCTCCAGCGATGCACTTTGGTCCTTACACCGACACTCCCTTGCCCGACAACCACAAGCGCCCTCTGGATACCGATGCCGGTGACTGCCCCGCCCACTGCCGCCGGTCCCGTTGTCGCCGTCTCCTTGTCCTTCTTCCCGCCGTGCTCTCTCTCCTCGCCCTCGCTGCCCTCCTCGCTTTTGCATGCATGACCCAGTCCGGCATGTCTGCGCTCCACGACGCCGGACTCTTGCCCCGCAATTCCTCTGGTAGCAACACCTTCACAGACCACAAGCGTACGCTTATCCCATCCCCACCAACATAAATACACAACCTAAATAAATGCTATCCGCACAGTATACATCGTAGTCGCCGTCATCGGCCTTTTGGTTGTAGTAGTCCTAGGAATTATGCTCAGCGCTTGGTGCTGCAGAGGTACATTTCTCCTTCTGCGCGTCTCCTTGAATACCGGCTGACTGTTCCCTTTTCCCTTCCTGCGTAGGGTCATTCGAGAATCCCCTCTGCTGTCCATGCTATCTCTGTGCATGCTGTGGCGGTCTTGGTGAGTATCCTGATAATACGCTGCCGTCTCCGCCCTGACCGTGGTCCTTTAATGTACAGCTTGCCTGGAGTGCATTGGGTGTGGGCTGTGTGCAGGGTTAGACCAGGTGTAGATCATATACCAGGAATATTATCCATCCCACTAGATAATCGCCGGACTCTTGTTCGAGACCGTGGACTCTGTTGTTTCCGATGTTGTCTACATTTTTCTGTCGCCGTGCTTATAGGACTTGTCTTGGAAGGAAAATCGCAACCCATGTAACCTGCTGGTTCATTATTAATAATAGCATCGTCATTCTGCTGTAAGCAACAGGTTCCAACAACAAAGTTGCTGAGTATGATTGATTCTTGGTTGGAACCATGGCCCTCATACGCCACGATTACGGGCAATATGATCGTAAATCAAGCAGGCAGAGAATGGATGTTCAGATTTACGCAAGCTTTCGTTCCGATCGGCTCGAGGGGAGGTCTGCCACGCGGTGCAGAAGAAAATGCAAGCTTTGTCCCAGAGATCGTGATACGTTCAGCTGCGCAACAGATTGTCAGGTGATTGGAGTTTGTCCACAAAGTAAGGATCCTTGGTGTCATCGCAACGAGGAGATCGCCATTGGCTTCCTTGTGATCGTGTTCCATTAGTAAAGCTGGTCATTAAAAGTAGTTGAAATAAAACCCATGCCTACGATGTACCACTACTGGCATGGCTTCCAAGATGACATTTTAAATTCGGCAGTGTCGGGGAAGATTCCTTGACAATGTTGTAGAATTAGACAACGTTTCTCCGGGTTTTCTTCAGCTGTAGGACGAACGATAAGTGTGCGGGAATCCAAGCTGACTATGGCATACGTCGAACCATCCTGGCCATCGTGCAACCGCCTTGTTGGCAACCACCCCGTAATGCTAAAGTTGATAAGAATATCAGAACAAATAGAGCTCGATGGAGTAACCACGTTGTTCTGTGCTGACCATAATGCCCAGGATTGATCGACAACCCTCCCGCTGATCGCCCCTGCAGCTGCGGCTTGCATATCACCATGCGCCGCCGTCTCCATGCTTGTATGACAGATCAAAGGCGGTCCCCTAAATCGTTGTTGAGACTATGGGATCCCCAGTTTCAGTAGTGCTTACCATACAATATCAGAACCTGCTTCTACCAACGACCCTGTGCACACGGCTGTGTTCAAACACGGTCATTGAGCCCCCCCAGTAAATAGCTCATGATAAAATAAAAGGGATACGCACTGTGCTAAATGCATTGCCTTCGCGACAGCTCACTGTTGCTGACGAAGGTGCCAGTCTGAGTATGATTCTTAATACAGCCTCCCTCATCAGTCCCTGGCTTTGTCAAGCCATCCATGGACACGGCCATCTTTCACCAGTAGATCGCTGTGCCCCTTGATGAATCCAAGCACAGCATTTCACTGGCTTTTAAGCCAGCCTTTCAGAGCACCCAAACAGCAAGAAGAACAAGTTCGAAACAGACTCACAAGATCATGAAGCTCAACATTCTCGGTACGACGACACCAGCTCCAGATTCCCATCGCCCAACTATTGCTAACTATCATTTGGCTTTCACACAGTTATTCACGGATACGTCCAGTCGGCAGCCACGGTCGCTGCAAACACTGTGTCTCTGCGCCAGGAGCTAGCAGACATCGCTACGCTTAACTATGTAGATGGACCCCCCGTAGCGGGCAGCGGTAGTGGGTCCAGGCCGTGGTGGATTCTTGGTAGAAACCTCGAAATCGATTCATCATCCGACAGGTGGATTCAATCTGTAACCTTCTTTTTTCCTCTGCCCTATTGCCGCTCATGACCCCTTTCAACAGGTGAAATGGTGGGCTGAAGAATTGTCGAGGAATCAATACGATGGCATCATCGGTCTCTCACAAGGTTCCGCCATGGCGGCCTTGCTCGTTTCGATGGTAACATAATTTCCCCGGCTACGCTTCCCCCCACACCAATGTTATTCTGGACTGACATCGTTTCCTCTGCATACTCAGATCAACCACCCCGAATGTGTTCCTGGTTTCAGCCCTCAAAAATCCCAGCCGCTCAAGTTTGCCATCTTTTGTTCAGGTAACGGCCGTACCCCCCCCCCCCTTTCTTTATTTGCCTATTGAAACGAACTTCTTTTATTTACCTCTCAGGCTTCGTATCCCACAATTCTCCTCACAAGGGGATTTATGGCATCCCGGATTCGCTCCCAACTCTGCACAGTAAAGATTTTATTCATTCATTCATTCATTCATTCCCTTACTGAACTTTTGCTCGCATCTCCAGCTGTTGATGACAACGATTTCATTGTCCCTGCCTCACGAACGATCGAGTTGCAAAAGATGTGCAAGAAATCCGTGTTAGCCCGGCACGGTGAAGGTATGTACCTTTCTTTTTGGTACGAGAAATTCTTTCCCCACCGACAACACATGCACCTATGCAGGTCACGCCATACCAGTCCGAGGGACCTGGCCGAAGTTTTTCAGAGACTTCATTCTGAACGCTACCAGCATCTGACAGATGGATGGATGGGACATGATAGTGGGTTCAAGCAGCTGATCACAAGCATCATTGGGCGGCTGGCTGGACTTGTATGATGGGATCAGATCCAAATGGACTATTCATCTCTTCGGTTTTTATTGTTGATTGATCAACTTTAATATCGATTTACATTTTTGGTCGAGACCTTCGTGAATTGTGCGATGACCTCGTATACAACATATACGGCGGACAAGACTCCCAGAAAATTTATCACGTTTGGATGGTGCCACCTCCAATTCACGACGACGTGTTCTGGAACGACCTCTTAGGCGGATTTTGTCCATAAAAATGTGCCATCATATCCTCGCTGTGTGTAATGGTAAGATTGAAAAGCGGATGAGTTGCATTCTGTGAATCATTTATATTGCGGGGTCAGTCCTCGGCCTTGAAGCAATCGAGTATTAAACTTACGAGACGGTTGACAACGCCTCCTACATATTTCGATGTCCCCTCTTCCTCTATCCAGCTGAGTGCATCAACAAAAGCTGATTTGCGAAGTGCTTCGAAATTCATGTCTGGTTTTGATCAGGGTGACCACCCGCCACTTGGAGAAAGTTGTGTATCCTTACCTTCAGAAGATTTCCAAGAGCGTGACAATTCCGATTGTCGCTCCGAAGAAAAATAGACGTGGTGCTGTGCCGAGGAGAGGCCTGAAAGCGAATATAGGGTATGGTATGCGTCGGCGGCTCTGTAAAAGAGATTGTTGTAAGGACTCATCACAATCGTCAAACCATGAAACAACACGCTTTGGAGGTTTGTCCCTCAATCCGCCAGCGGGATGTTGACCAGCGTAAAGGATGTATTCTTGGAGCGCCTTGCGGTTGAGAAGAGAATCTATGACAGATTTAAGGCATTTGGTATCAAAACGACGCAACAAAAATAGTTGACCATCGATGTCATCCCATCTTTCATCTACGTCAGCCACAGTGGACGGCGTCTCTGATCCCTGAGTCCTCCCAACTTCCAAGGCCTCGAGAAGTGCAAAGCAGCCGCCAACCCACCAGGAATAACATCCATCGACGAGTTTATTGGTCCGACCCTTAAATCCACCCAGCTCAATCTCTGTACCCTGCATTTGCGATAACCATCGGACCAGGGTCTTGGTATTGATGTTTGGTTTGGAGTCCCCTTCGAATGATGAATTGAGGATGAATGGCTGCAACATAATCCACGAGGCAAGGGCACAGAATGTATAGCCACCATGGGCTTCGCCGAGCGGAGGACGAGGTGAGGACAGGAGGGCGGATTGGCCAGATGATGGAATAGAAAAGTAAGGCTGAGAAGCGGAGGAAAATCCGCCCTCATATGTCTGACATGACGCGATGAAAGCAGCAGTTCCGTCCAGAAGTTCAGGTGTCAGGAGGTTTAGCAGGTGCGCAGTTACCAGTAAGCAATAAATACCGCTGCAAAAATCTTTGAGCCGAAATGGAGGACGTAAGAAGGCGTGATGGACAAACCGAACGTCAACCTCTGCATGGTGTGTTACCAAAAAAGAGCCATCAGGTTGCTTGAGAGACATGAAGAACTGGTACAGTTTCTCTCTTTCGCCAGCAAGCGTCAACGATGCCTACCAAGCAACATGGTCTGACACACCTACCGATTTATTTGATCCCATCCACCCCCAGGACCAGGTCGTCCAACGTTAGCGAGAGAACAAACTGCAGCGTAAGTTGGCAGCAAGTGCGCTGATTGTCCAGGGCCACCACCAAAACCTCCTTCAGGATGCTGCCATGTCATTATCGTATCAATTGCTCTTGGCCCCATAAGTTCGGAAGGGATATAGAGAGACGATTAAAATCCCTCACCTCTGTTTGTTCCCTGGGTCCAGGCCTACTTGGAGTATACTGAAGCTCTGAATAGTCCAGAACATGAGCCAGGGTTGACTTGCATCTTGGCTAGTGTATCTTGATGGGAATCCCTGTATCAGATTCCGTGCAAGAAACTGGATGTGTTGATTCCGTTGTAACGGAGATGGTGGTTGAGATCCATCTGGGATATGTTTGAGTAGAATGTCCTCAGTTGCTGCCTGGACATCGGAAGTTTCGGTTCTGCAAGAGTCCGTGGGTGAATGTCGGGGAGAGACCATTATGGATGTCGAATACTAGTGCACAAGACGAAGTGGTTTTATTATTATAAATTATCGCTAGATGTGTGAAATGAAATGAATATGCACTTCCCGCCGGGCTTAAGCAGACTGACACGACAATTCGCCAGGTAATGATTGTACATTGCGGACAACAACCGATTTTCCAGTCCAAATATTCTCAGCAATATGTAAAATCCTCCTCATCCCAAACGCGCAATAAATTTACCTCTGTTTTATGAGAAGCCGGGACAGCCACGAGACTACGATTGGAAAGAAGATTAGCTGATGCAAAATGAAAGCTTGGTAATTCAGACCTATTCTGTAGGTCTCCAAGAGCTTTTTCGGTCATCTCATCTATAGAACGAGCATCGTCGCGAGCATAGGCTTTTGCCGCAGCATCCACTGCGAGCGTTAACGCTCTATTTGCATGTTTCTTAGCCTCCGTCCAATTCGGCGTACTCGCTCGTTTATCCTTGATTCCCTTTTGAACCGATCGTGCATCAACCCCGGCTACGTAAGCCGTAAGGAGAAAGTAGAAGAGAACCTCGCAGATAGGCCGTAGGCTACGAATAAAGGTGGACTCTGATGTAGCATCGTAATCTGCGATGGTGAGTCTCTGATGTGGTTTGGAACTAGGGGTGGTACGAAAAACACCGCGAGAGACGATGGGTGGTGTGGCACTTCCATCAAAAGAGAAGAACTCGAAGGATGTTCCATCACATAAGATTCCGTAAATCAAGGAAGGAGGGAAGGCGAGCTGGTCGTTTGCATAATCACAAGCTGGGATACATGAGTATTCGACACGAATTTGTAGTGTCCTGTACATACCGTCACATTCGGCAATGACTTGTGCAATGGCGTCGAGGCGTTCGTCGGGAGTTCCAAATACAAGCTTCATTTCAATAACAAGAACAGAAAGGCCACCAAACACCAGGAAATGATACTCGACTCGTCCTTTTGTCGTCATGCGGCCAGGAATGATGGACTCCGGAGCATTAAAAATAGCCAAATCAAAAAGAGCAACGGTACGATTGAACAGCTAATGGAAATGTGAACACCGAGCATCTGCAGAACGGGACCCCCGCTTGAGCACTCACAGGGGCAAGAAACCGTGACCTAGCTTCCTCGTTCTTATGACGGACAGGTTCTCCATACTGTTTCATGACGACTTGAAGATCGCCGATTATATCTTTGAACAGAGAGGTCGGAATGCGAGCGCGATGAATGTAAAATATTGGCATGTCCTTGCCCGCCAACTCGAACGTTAGACCAACTCTGGGAGCGATGTCTCGGTATTTTACTTTTGAGAAACTAATGTTGAGTCCTTTCTCTAGAACGATCACCTGAAAAATGAACCTCAGCCCAAAGATGTGTCATGGAAGAGTACAAACCTAGAAGAAGGCCATGCAAGTCATCAAGATCAATGTCATAGTGATCGAGTAACTGGAGGATGGCGAGTTCTGCGCTGCCTACAGAAAAGATAGCAGCGCCCACGGCTTCAACAAGTTGGCCCCTAGTCAACTTGACCTCACGTCGCCGTTTCTTAGGAGGGGGATTCATCGGTGTTGGCCAACGTGACGTAACGTGACGGCAAATAAAAAGATTTCCAACTTGGGTTCAAATGTGCCCTAAGATGGACATAGCACATCTGAGATATGCTTCAACAGGAGCTGTCCATGTGAGAAGAAGCTGTCCATGGATCAATACATCATAATAATTTTTTTATTCATTGATCTATACAGTTGTTACATGGCAAAGTGGAAGAGGTAAGAGATTTGAGCTTGTAGTGATATATTATACCAAGACCGTTGTATCAGCAGGGCCACACAGGAATTCTTGGCTGACAGTATCCTTGACTGTCTGGACTGTGGCCAGGTGATTCATGTTGGTACTGGTGGGGAAAGGAACCTAGAGATTCATCACTCCTCAAAGACATGTAAGGTAGAGGCCATCCATATCCCACCAACGTCACATGCCAAGCGTGACAGCGTTCTAAATAGGAAAGAAAGCTTCGGATAAACTATGGAATTGACTTTGTACAACACTGGGGATAAAATTAAGAATTTGGCTCCCTATCATTTGCTTTAAATACTATTTAGAATGAGATTCCAAAATTTTGTGTGGATCGGTGATGCGCAGGTGGGGGTAGTAAGAAGGGAATCTAACTATATAACTGCTAAGAAAGGTGCGAGGAAGTTTCGGAAAGCCTACTCTAGGATAGAAGAGGAAAGAGAAGAAATAGAAAGGTGTGAGACACTCAATATAAATGCTGCGATAAAAATCAAAGTGGTGCGATAAAAATCAAAGAGGTGTGATAAAAACAAGAAAGTCGCAGTGAAATGGAAGGGTCGGACAGTGAGAGAAGGTAATATAAAGCGAAGGGACTGGGTCTAGGACTAAGGATAGGCTCTGAGACGAAGGGGGAAGGACGGTGTATCTGGATTGTCTGGGGGTTCTCTGTGTTCTGTGTCTAGTGGTTCATACATGGAAGGACAAAGGAAGAGGGATGAAAGGAGTATACTATGTATATGGGGATATCATAGAGAGGGGTGCATGTATCATAAAGGAAGAGTATAGGGGACGATGCATAAGAAAGTATAACAAAGGAAACAAAGGAAATACTTCGAAATGCGATAACTAAAGATCTCTGAAGTCGCAGATGATCGGAATAGTTGTGACTTGATCGCAAGGTCAAAGAGTGTCGGATTGATGTGAATCGCATAGAATCATGAGATATATCGAATCGGAGGCCAGTGTTACAATTTTTACCTTTTTGCCCCTGTCTTTTGCTTTGACAGCACGTGATACCATTGACCTCTACATTCCCACGAAGATGTGCCAAGCACGCTCTGATTGGACGATACCTTGTTACCGAACTCTCGGGTTGACCCCACGTTCTCATTGGATGGCTTGACGGTGCATAACCATTCATGCACAGCCAGGAGCTAAAGGAACCTAAAGACAATACAATCTGAACCTGACCATTCCGTTCTTGTCACACCTCATGACCAGTGTGCATACCCGGAGACAAGAATACTCCATGACCCAACCACCAATCATATCCAGCAATCGGAATACTCTGGTTCTCCGCCGACCGATCATATGTCCACACCCATATGCTCATGACATTGTTATTGTTCTTTCACAATTCACCTACACGGTTCCTTGTGCCTGTCACAGATGAATGAATAGCCTTGTGCCTGATGACCGATCAACTTTCCTATTTCGAAGAAGACCGACACGTGATCCCGTGTTACGGATCGTCTACGGGACGGCTCCGACAACAAACAAACTCAGACTAATTCGAGCGAGGAAAGGGAGAAGGGGGATATTATTGATCCGGTGTGGTAAACCAGACTAAACGTAAGGTACATTGTACATACATCGACGATATATAAAGGGAACAACTTGAGGGGAGGTAATAACCTATCATCCAATAGCATAACTCCCTCTTATCTCTGACCAATGGCAATAAGCTCTCTAATCTCCAACCAATGGCAATAAGCCCTCTTATCTTGGATGAGTAAGCGCGACGTGATTGGACGATAACCAGACATGTGATTGTTCATACATGTGGTGATGTCAAAGCGCGAGAACCTGGAACCGAAAGAGTGGTAACCAATAGGATCGTGGGACTTGGCACTTCTCTGTGGGAAAGTGGCCGTGGGAATTGAGCGATGAGTAAGCAGGGCGAAAAGGGGCGAAAAGGTAACAATACCCCCCCCACAAGGTTCGCGTCCGCGCGAACAAGAACGGGGAAGAGAAAGGAAATCAAACAGAACGAATAGGGGGTATATCAGGGACGGACCATGTGCCATACATGGCGGCCAGCAAGGCTGCTTGGGGCAGACTGTGTCGGGGGGTCGCAGATCTGGCGGATAAGTTATATCGTAGCCAACAACAGAAAGGGGGTCTCCAAACCCCCGACTCTGTACATCATAGTTTAACGTCGTCGCGGACGCACGAGCATCAAAAGATGCGGAGGAAAGGGTTGACGGGGTGATCGGAGAGGAGACGGGGTGGCACCACACAGAAACGGAGAGGGGGCAAAACGTCGTACCGGTCCCACAGCAAAGCCGAAGGAAGGGGGGCGCGCATACGATGCATCATGGCAATCGGATATGCGTATGTGGACAGCCGGCCATCATTGAAGGCGAGATTGCTGAGACCACCTGCAACGTCACGGAGGTGACCACGGGTACTCGGTATACCGATGGTGACGACATGGGTGATAGCGTTCACTTCACCAAGTTCGAACAACCATAAACGACGGACTGAGGTCGGGAAAGCGAACGACCGAAAGTCATGATTTTCTTGTCGCGAGAGAAACGAAGCGATGACTTTGGGCTCGACGGACACAATGACATCGGTAGCAGGAGAGCGTAACGGAGAAGCATCGACAGGACGAGGGATGATCGAGATACGGAGATTGGCTGACGTGGGTGCACGAGGATGTAGCCGATGAAATTCAGAGACAAGTTTCTTACAGTTCTTAGTCTCTGACGCGGGTATCCATGAATCCTCTTCGCGGGGATATCCCAACCAGTGGACAAGGTAAAATAGACGATTCCTTCGGACAACGGAATCGATGACTTCCTCTATCTCGTATTCTTCCTGTCCATCAATGATTTCTGCAGGTGGTTGTGGTAACGTAGCTGCTTGTTGTGGGAAAGCGGGTAGGACGTATGGGGACAAGAGAACCTCATTGAAGATGGGATACTTCTTCGACCACGTGGAGGGAAGTTTCAGTTCATAGGATGACCGTCCAACCTTCTGTACGATGGGGAAGGGGCCGTATCGTTTGTCATCCAATTTCTTGGACGGACGGAGGGAATCGATATTCGTAGATTCCAACCACACCATATCACCAACCTTATAATCTGGTGCAGGACGATGTTTTTTGTCATAGAACTTTTTCATCTTTTCTTGTGCGACAGCCAAGGCATTGGTTGCCTGTTCCTGTATGCGGTTCATTCGGTCTACAAAGGAAGCGGCAGACTCATTGACGATTTCTTCCTTGATCGGTTCCTTTCCTTTCCAGGGATGGAAACCCATCGTTGCATAGAATGGGGACATGCCAGTAGACGAAGATTCGTGATTGGCTAAGGCGAATTCTGCCAAAGCTAGCCATTCGGCCCAGTCATCTTGTCGTTGATTGATGAACAAACGGAGGTATGTTTCGATCTCGGCATTAGCTCGTTCCGTTTGTCCATCTGCTTGTGGATGATAAGCGGTTGTTGGATGTCCGATGATTCCCAGTAAGCGATTCAGTTCCTTCGTGAAACCGGATACAAACTGCGTTCCGAGATCAGAGATGATGACACGAGGTAATCCAAATCGTTTGAAGACATGATCACTTCTGATGTCAATGTAGTGGTGGTGGGGATTAGGACAGATTGTTTCTTCAGCTTATCCATCACTACTAGGATGGCGTTGAAGCCCTGTGATTCAGGTAAGGGGCCGATCAGATCCATTGTGGCGGTGTGCCATGGATACGGGGGAATCGTATGAGGATGTAATAATCCCGGTTTCTTTCCTCTATGGACTTTCTTCTGTTGACACGGTAAGCATGCTGCGACATATTTGTTGACGTCTGTACGGAGAGATGGCCAAGTGAAATGTCGTGCGATAGCCCTGAACGTATTCTCTTGTCCAGGATGTCCGGACAAGGGAGTATCATGATGTTCTTGTATGATTTCACCCCGGAGATGGTCATCTTTTGGAACATATAACAGATCGTGGTGATAGATTAAACCATCATCCGTACATTTCCAAGGAGAGTTGGGATCTTGCAATCCTTTGGTGATCTGTTCGTCTAGCTGGAGTCCATGTTTGATGAACTGTTCTTGCCATTGGGGACTCATCGTGGTGGTATCGAGGAAAGCCATGAACAAGGAGTCAGGGAGTGCAACAACGTTTTTATTGTCGTCAAGACCTCGATCGTGGTCAACACGCCGTGAGAGCAAGTCTGCCTTGCGGTTTAGGGTGCCAGGACAGTGATGAAGTTGGAAGTTATAATCTTGGAGAAATGAGATCCATCGGGCTTGTCGTCGAGTCAGATTTTGTGGCTGTCTGAAATACGTGAGGTTTTGATGATCGGTGTAGACATCGATGATTTCCGGTGTACCAAGAAGGAAATGTCGCCATTGTTCAAAACATCGGATGATCGCGAGTAATTCCTTATCGTGGACATCGTAATTCCTTTCCGCAGGGGACATACTGCTTGACAGAAATGCCACTGGATGCCATGTGCCGTCGTTCTGTTGTTGTGACAAGATAGCACCTGTAGCAAAATCTGAGGCATCACATTCGATTTTGAATTTCCCATGATTGTTAGGAATAACGAGAACAGGATCCGTTGTGATGATCCGTTTCAATTCTTCGAATGCGACTTGCTGTTCCGTATTCCATTCCCAATTTTTTTTGCCGGTTAAGGAATTTAAGGGTAATGCAACCTGTGCGAAATTCCGAACAAATCTTCGATAGAAATTGAGGAAACCCAAGAACGACTGTAATTCCTTCTTGTTCTTTGGGATCGGCCAATCGGTTATTGCATCAGTTTTGGTCGGGTCCATTCGTACTTTTCCATGTTCGACAATGAGACCTAAATATTCCACTCGTTGCGTATCAAAGGTACATTTTCCAATCTTTAGGAATAGCTTGTTGTCCCGGAATTTCTGTAATACTTGGCGCGTTCGTTCCTGATGCTCTTCCAGATTTTTGGAGAAGATGATGACATCGTCCATATAGATATGTAGCCAACCGGCACGTATTTCATATCGGAAGATGTGATTCATCATCCTCTGAAACGTCGGAGGAGAATTTCGCAGACCAAAGAACATCACCGTCGGTTCGAATAACCCTTTTGGTGTCAGGAATGCGGCTTTATGCTGATCGCCTTCTTTGATCCGTATGTTGTTGAAACCCCAACGAACATCTAGCTTCGTAAAGTACTCTGCACCATCGAGTTGATTTATGATATCGTCAATCAACGGCAACGGGTAATTATCCGGAATAGTATGCTCGTTCAGTTTCCGATAATCTTGTACACCACGTAGTTTGGTCGCATCCTTCTTATGCACATAGAAGAATGGTGAGGCGTAAGGTGATTTTGACGGTCTAATCTTGCCAGCTTTTAGATTTTCATCGAGGAACTCGTCAAGTTTCTCGCGTTCTGGGGGTGACAGCGGATACAGCTTGCAATTCAGGTGGTCGGGGGCGTCCGGTTTTAGGTTGATCGCATGATCCCATGGTCGTGATGGTGGCATTGAATCGGTGGCTTTGGGATCGAAGACGTCGGCATAATCTTTGTATACGTCCGGTAATTGATCGACGACGGACTGTTCTGGTTTGACACCATCATTGGTCATCTTGGCGCGAGCCAGTTCTGTCGATTTTGTCTGGAAGGCGCGATACCAAGCGGGCTTGTCGTAGATTGCGGTTTTGAACATAACACCTTCGATTTTACCAGGGGTATGACCACAGACAGAAAGACAACGAGTAAAGTCGACCGTCTGGGTCGGCCAATTGATCTCAGGATTGTGTTTCTTTAACCAATCAAAGCCGAGATAGATGTCGATCTTTGCAAGGGGAATTACCGTAAGATGTATCCGTTCTATGTGTTCGCCAAGCCGTAGGTTCATCTCAACGTATTCCGTGATTAATCCATCTTTGGACATCGTACCATCCCCATTATAACTAGGGAAAGGTTTCTCGTACTTCTGTGTCGTAAGATGATGTTGTTGTACGAAACCAGAATTGATGGCCGAGACGGTACAACCAGAATCCAATAGACAAGTGACGGAGAACCTTCGCTGATCGTCAATAGTGGTGAGTTGACCTTTGACGCTGATTGACATCATCATAGTACTATCGTCTTGTGATGCAACCAATTGTTCGATCCGTTGATTGACTTCTCGGAGTTTCCATTCTGCGGATCGTTTATCAGCTTTCGTGATGAGGGGTTCCATCTGACGCATTTTATGGATCTTGACTGCGGTAGGTTTCACGATTGGTTCTATCTCTTGTGCCAGGGGTTGTTGATATGTTTGAGGGAGCTCCGTAGTCAGATATTCGATGGCTTTGTCGATGGGCATTCGCCGTAATTTTACGACTAATCCTGGACCGATCTTCATGGTGTGTTGTCCATGAATATCCCAATCGTTTACGAGGTCGAGAGCACTATACATATCGGTATTCATGATGGCGACCATTGTTTCTTCGGCGTTGAATTCACTTTCTATGACTGGTTTGGATGACGCGACCGTAACAGATACCGATTTCCTTTCTACTGGCGTCTCAGTGTACTCGGGTCGTATAATTGGCATTTGTTGTTTCTTTGGTAGCTTCGATTGAGGCCACCGTTCCGTTCGTTTCTCTTTCATTTCTTTCTGCATGTCTTGTCTCATTGTCTGGAGTTCGGATAACACACGATCAAATTCGATGATAATCGGTGATATAAGTACAGGGGGGACGACAGACGACTGAGACTTGGTCAAAGAATCCATGCGTTTCTTCGACCGTTTTAAAAATCCTTTTTTGCGGCAGCAAGTTCATCCTCGAGCTGGGCGCAGCGAACCTCAAGCATCTGGATGATGTCTTGACCGCTCGACGCGGGCTCGGTATTCATGGAGCGTACGTGTTGCTCCTGTTCGACATTCAATACGCGCACACGTTGTACGCGGGATGGGCAATTGCGAGAGAGATGTCCGGGTTGTTTGCAGTTGAAACATAAGCCGGCTTTCATCAACTCCGTTCGTTCAGCAGACATAGGCTGCTTCAGTTTCTCGGCCGCGACAGCAGCTCGGTCGACGTCCATGGCGTCGGGGTCTTTCAATTTTGCAGGCGCTACGGCAACTGCAGCAGGAGTGTAGGTCGTCTTTGACCTCTCACCCTTCTTCGTCGGGTTACTACCACCCGTAAGTCGTTCGATCTCGTTTCGACGACGCCATTGGCGGTCTAACAAGATGGTCTTTGCCTTCCACTCGGCTACGGTGGTTGGCATTGTCTCCAGACCGAAGATTCGGTCAACGAGAGGTTTGTTCAAATGGTTTTCGAGGAGCGGTATCAACTGCTCCTGTTGTACGACCGGATCCCATCCAGCACGTTTGTACAGGATCTCGAACTGTAGCCAGAATTCATCGGCTGTCAGTTTTCCTTGACGAAGCGCGTTGAGCTTGATCGCTGCATCTCGTCTATCGTCGGGTTTGTCGAATTGCGCGGACAACAACGCGGTAAAACTATTCCACGTTCCCCAGTTCATCTGTGGGGGGTTCGGCTCTCCTGTCGTATACGCAGCCAATCGAGCGGTGAAGTCATTCGCGACGGTGTCGCAATAGTCGTTGGCCCATTCGGATGCGACACCTTTGTCCATCAGAGACAAGACGAGGAAAATCTTCCTCTCATGCCGAGTCTCGACAGGGACAGGGTCGTCGGTGGTCCTGAACTCATTGAAGTACTTGGCGTTCGCAGAGATGAAGACGGTAATGGCACGACTAAAAGAACGGAATTCTTCTTTATCGCCGCTGTATTTTGAGGGAAGAGGAATGAGGGACTTGAGGGCGGACATGGTTCAGGTGGTTCGTCTTTTTCGCCGACAGTAATGATCGTAAGCGGGGCTGGTGGTCCAAGCAGAAGTATACTTTCTTTTACTTGTGAAGATACGGAGTAATCGTCGTATTCCTGCGTCGTTCTTCAATTGATTCTCGATACAGCGACGTGTAACGTGTTACAGGGTCGGCGAGTAGTTGAACTGAATCACCGTAGTCGGAACGTAGGGTGAAGGGGAAATGTGTCGGTGGGATAGGGTGGGTTCGTGGAACGGTAGAACGGCCAGACTCTAGGTCGATCAGGCGTTACAACACGGACAAGTTCAACTATCGTTTCGATGGGTACGGTTTCGATCAATTCTTCTGACCGTACGGAAGGTGTTGGTGTAGGTGTAGATGAGGCGGATGGTTGGTGATGGTAATTGTAGTCGGGATGGTCTGGGTCGTAGAGGTAGGGAGGGAAGGAATTACAGGGTAAATGGTATTCAGAATTCTCGTAACCGTCCTCGAAGTAAAAGTACTCCGCCGTGGTGGGCTACCGGGTTTGGGTTTGGGTTCGGGTTCAGGTTCCTTGCACAGGCCTTGTATCGGATAAACCGATTACAAGCGCAGCAACTGTGGCCAAGGTTCTTCGTGACGTGAGTCGGTTTGTCGGGGGAGAGAGGAACGTTTAGTCTTTTGTTACGGATCGTCTACGGGACGGCTCCGACAACAAACAAACTCAGACTAATTCGAGCGAGGAAAGGGAGAAGGGGGATATTATTGATCCGGTGTGGTAAACCAGACTAAACGTAAGGTACATTGTACATACATCGACGATATATAAAGGGAACAACTTGAGGGGAGGTAATAACCTATCGTCCAATAGCATAACTCCCTCTTATCTCTGACCAATGGCAATAAGCTCTCTAATCTCCAACCAATGGCAATAAGCCCTCTTATCTTGGATGAGTAAGCGCGACGTGATTGGACGATAACCAGACATGTGATTGTTCATACATGTGGTGATGTCAAAGCGCGAGAACCTGGAACCGAAAGAGTGGTAACCAATAGGATCGTGGGACTTGGCACTTCTCCGTGGGAAAGTGGCCGTGGGAATTGAGCGATGAGTAAGCAGGGCGAAAAGGGGCGAAAAGGTAACATCCCGAACCTCATGGTTACCTTTGATGCCCAGCTCATCGCCACAATTGTCATATGTTCTATTGGCATCTCCACCCTTGTGGGCATCTACATCTGTGCAACCTATATTCGGATAATGCAACCTCCCCACAATGACTCAGATATCAGATCCGTCATAGTTGCCGACAACCGATGACTCCTTTGATCCATATTGGCCAACAATCTTGTTCTTCTTCACACGTCACCTCCACATTCATTTGCCTTTCTTCTCATCAGCTGACCACCAGTGCTCAGTTAACAACCCAAACTCGCATATATGACAAGTCCCCTTGATGCTCCACAAAGACTTGCATTCCAACATGTTTCATCACCTTTGTGTACCAGTCCACTGGTCGAGAATATCCACACCTAGTTGACATCCCAGTCATCCAGTACCCTGCAGCCAAGAAGGGTTATATGAAGCACCCTTGCTTATCGTACTGCAGGAACCACAGTTGCTGGTGTATGATTACCAGTGTTCATTGCATTGTCCCCATCATGGTTCTTCCCCATTCAGTGATTCACCTTCTCCCCTGCCTCCAATGATGAAGCATCATGTTCACCTTTCCATCCCGATCCCGCATACACATACTCATAGTCGTATGCTGCTATTGGCCAGGCATCCACTGCCAATGCAAACCATCAGGAAGACGAACCAATCTCATCATTCCCAAACTAGGAACTCAGCCACATGACATCCACATGGCTGCCTCATGTTTACCATGTGTTCACTGACACATCCACTCATGGATTGTTTCACCTCCTTGCCATGAGGCAACCATGAGGCGCAGGGTCTGGACCCTTGATTGCTCCGAACCATTTCCTTGCAATCACTACCTGAAACACTGATGGACATGCTGTATCTGCAGGACAGCCTTATTGTTCTTGCATTTCTCTCGGTTTGTACATACAGACCCGGTAGTCTGTCTTTCATGGCAATTCCCTAACTCTTTTGTATTTTAACCTTCATCTTCGAACTGTTCCTCTTTTTCCCTTCCCTTTCCTCATGTTTAGTCTGGTTTTCTCTCTCTGGTTTGCTTTCCTAGCCTTCCTCCCTCCCCCAGACTGCTACTTGTTGTATAGTAGTGGTAGACCATGAATACACCATTCCTCTTGTGTTTCCTCTGGTCTGATCTCAACTTGATTTAGTTGGTTGTTGCTGGAGCCCGCTGATCTAGCAATCCATAACAGCCAGGATCGTTGTCATGACCCTAAATGACTTTAGGTGTAATGTCATGGTTTCATTAGTAGAGCACAGAGATAACCACTCATACCTAGTATACATAAGCACACCCCACATTCATTAACATTTATTCCATATTTTTCTATAACACGTTGATGTGCAGGTGGGGGTAGTAAGAAGGGAATCTAACTAGGAACTGCTAAGAAAGGTGCGAGGAAGTTTTGGAAAGCCTACACTAGGATAGAAGAGGAAAGTAAAGGAAGAGAAGGGTGTGAGACACTCAATATAAATGCTGCGATAAAAGTCGAAGTGGTGCGATAAAAATAAGAGAGTTGCGATAAAAATCGAAGAGGTGCGATAAAAATAAGAAAGTCGCAGTGAAATGGAAGGGTCGGACAGTGAGAGAAGGTAATATAAAGTGAAGGGACTGGGTCTAGGACTAAGGATAAGCTCTGAGACGAAGGGGGAAGGACGGTGTATCTGGATTGTCTGGGGGTTCTCTGGGATCTCTGTCTAGTGGCTCATACATGCAGGTATATAAGCTGTAAGGACAAAGGAAGAGGGATGAAAGGAGTATAATATATGGGGATATAAGAGAGAGGGGCATATGTATCATAAAGGAAGAGTATAGGGGACGATGCATAAGAAAGTAGAACAAAGAAAACAAAGGAAATACTTCGAAATGCGATAACTAAAGAACTCCAAAGTCGCAGACAATCGCAATAGTCGCAACTTGATCGCAAGGTCGAAGAGTGTCGGATTGATGTGAATCGCATAGAATCGTGAGATATATTGAATCGGAGGCCAGAATCATATGGTGCGTATCAACGTATGCAAGTGAATAGGCATAGTAAAGTATACCCTTACTGCCTAGCATTAGCTTTGGATATTTCTTTATAGTGCTCCTACTTAGGCCCAGGCTTAACCACTTGGTGCTGGCATTCATAGACACTATCCACACTCATTTACATTTATTTCCTATTTTTCTATGATCTGTGTGCAAGGGAACAGGCATAACAAGGATATGTTGTGCACTATTATTGTTGGAAGGAAGATGACAAATCATGTTGGACTTTGTTGATTGTTGTTAGTCTTGTTGCCACTCAGCAGACCAAACAGATAAGGAGAGAAGAGATAAGATAGAGAGGGATAAGATAAGACAAGGAATTGGAATAAAGGATCAATTGTTTTGTACCCACTTCCTAAATGGGGATAACATAGCAGGGTTATTTGAAATTGCAGCAGATCTGATGCTGATCTGTCCTAATGGAGTTAACACAGCCTTGGAGCACTCCCTCCATTGTTCCTCCTTACTCAGCCCCATTGTTGTCTAGTCCCCATTGTTCTCAGTCCCCCATTGTTCTCAAACAGTATATATAGAGCCCCAAATTGCCCAGTAGTCAGTAACACTTCTCTCCCCCCAATTTATACCTTCCCCTTAGTGTTCACCCTTCAGTCTTATAGTTAGTGTTATTAAGTTAGTGCTAGTAGTACTCAGTTATAGTAGCTAGTATCTTTATAACAGTTCACTATCAGTTTATCATTCTTGCTTATTGAGTCTGTGGGTCTATCTTTGACCACTCAATAGTTGCATATCAGTCTGTCAGTTTGCTGTGCTTAGTCAGCTATTCAGTTAGCTAGGATTAGTCAGCACCCATATTTGGTAGTTCATATTTGTCTATCATCATTCTTGCTTGTTGAGTCTGTGGATCTATCTTTGATCACTCAATAAGTACATATCAGTTATCATTCTTGCTTGTTGAGTCTGTGGATCTATCTTTGATCACTCAATAGGTGCATTCTTAGTCTGCCAGTCCATTTTTGTGCTTTGCTTAGTCAGCTATTCACTTAGCCTGCCTTAGTCAGCATCCATATTCAGTAGTATTAGGGTTAAGGTTACTTCTATTCAACAGAGTATTGAAAAGATATTAAAGTATATCCCTGAACTAGTAGCCAATGTGCGTTTGAAGCTTCGGACTAAGTAGATAATTCAATATCCAGAAGATACTCTTGTTGCTTAGCTTCCTTACCAGTTCATTCAAGTCTGTCAGTAGTCATTAGTATAGTCCATTATCATTGCTAGTCTGTCATCATTGCTAGTTCATCTATAGTGGCTGCTTATCATTTACTGCCCATTGCTCATTGCTTGCTTGCTCATTGCCCATTGCTTGCTTGCTTACTCAAAGTCTCAGTCCCATCTAAGGAGAGACCTCACTGTTCACTGCTCATTGTTCACTGCTCCTTGATTGCTTGCTCACTGTCTATTGTGTGCTTGCTCACTTAAAGTCTCAGTCCTATATCAGGAGAGACCTCACTGTTCATCTGTTCACTGTTCACTGTTCATCTGTTCACTGCTCACTGTTCATCACTGCTTGCTTGCTCACTGTTCATTGCTCACTGCTTGCTTGCTCACTGTTCATTATAGCTTGCTCCCTGTTCATTGTTATTCTATCAATACTTGTATAAAGGTGTGTTCAACCTTGACAATAACTTTAACAAATTTAGTTTAGCCTCAGAACAACAAGGCCTCTGTCTGAAAAAAGTCAATTCCACAAGCCTTGGTGAAAACATTCATTTCACACAACATCGTACGGTGCGTATCATCGGTAATGTCTGAGCTGAGTTATTTGGCAAGGCAAGGTCTGATCGGTGCACCTCTAATCACCCATGCTGGGTTACATAATCCCTTCCTTTCCCAGCCATTCTCTGGCAGGATTCTGTGCCCTATCTCTTTTTTGCCTCTTTGATACTCCTTTTCCATTTTGCCAGTTTGCCAAGTTTGTATTTGTAATAGAGGAGAGGGTCTATCTCTTTTTTCAACCCCTGTAGTTGACAAAAGATGCAGCTGGGTTGGTATTATGCTAACTGAGTGAACTCAGCATTCAAATCATGATGATTTTGTGATTAAAACTGATATTTACGTGACATTGATATGTAACTAAAACTTATAGGGAGCACAATTGCAATATTTATCCTCAATCTTTCAAAAACTGTGTTTATTAACGTGTTTTGACGTTGTAGTAGTGGATAGGAGGGAGATCACGTGATAGGATCCCACGCTTCGTTGGATTACTAGTAGACTACTTTGTGTTGTAGAGACTTAGCTTATCACATCATGATGCACCCATGACACCCTGAGTGGGCACCCCCTGCCCACTCCAACATGTACTTTCCTAATTTGAGCGGAAGTGTCACAAAAAGTATCACATCATGTGACGTTGGTGGGATATGGATGGCCTCTACCTTAGGACAAAAATTGCAGAACAAAATGCACAAATCAAACAAAGGCCAGATAAATCATTCCTCACATTCTTCAGACCCAAGCTTGCACTCAATACACTGTCCAATGGCAGGGCCAAATCAGTAAACAGCTGGCCCTAGGCATCCACATGGGTAACCCCCAGGTATTTCCCATGGACCTGTACCCAATCGGAGAAATACCCGTACCCAGATTATGGGTACAGGTCAGGCAGTTTGCCTTGCTGGCAGGTTGGATGGGTATGAGATGGGTTGTGGGTAACCCAACGACCTGTGTATTACAATAGTATTGATACATTTTATTAAAATAAAATAAAAAGAGGGGAGGGCAAAGTGCCCTGCCCTGCCCATCCTTTGTGTTCACTGACCCTCCTTGTCCTGCTGTCATGGCCCCACCCTGCTGTCCCCATCACTCCTGTGTGCCATCATTTGCCATTCATCCACATCATTGGGTGTGGGTGTTGGCAGCCAGTGCCTGAACATGGGGAGATGGGCATTCCCATTCCCACTCCTGTTGTGTTGTGTGGCTGTTGCCACTGGTGTTGCCATTGCTGCTGGTGTTGCCATTGCCACTGGCATGTTGGTGGTGGTAAATATGGTGGATGGTGTTGGGTGGTGGTGGTTTGGATTGTTTTTGGATTGGATGCTGTTGGTGTTGGTGTTGGTGCTGCCATTGCTGTTGCCAATCAAGGTTGGTGTGGGATGGTGTTGGATGGTGGTGCCATAGCCTAGCAATATTCAACTAAAACAGTTTTAGTTAGTAAAAGTATCAACTTTCAATGAAAAAAGAGACTTACCTTGAGCAGAATGGTTTGTGATTGCAAACTGTTCTGCTCGTGTTGCTGTGTTGGGTGGTTGTGACAGGAAGTCACCATTCAGTCACAGCTACCTGTGGGTTGACCATGGGTCACGGGTTTCTTGTGGTTCTTGATTTGGCAACCCGTACCCGTACCTGATGGTGCCAGGGGTCCAAACCTGCATGGGTTGAAAAACCCCTGCATATGCCTGCTGGCCCTGAGGGTTGGCCTTGGCCTGACCCTCTTAGAGATGTCAGGGGACATACTGACTGTAAATTTACCCTAGTAATTTATTCTAGCTTCACCTTTTTTTAAATGATGTAAACATTAAATTATATCATGCATGCTTGACATTTCCCAAAGCAGCAGGCTAATCTAGTTAATTCTCATAGTTATAGATCCTTTTAGCCTTTTATCTTTGAGACCCCCTGCAAGTTTGTAACTCCACATCTCATGAGTCAATAGAGCTAAATCATACCCTTTGGGATCACCTGTAGCTGAGAACAAGCTAGCACTACCAGCAGTAGCCACAACAGCATAAAATGCTACCAAAATGCCTCATAAATATTTAGCTGTACTGTAAGAATATGTATGTCTGTAGGAGATTGTGAAGAAATATGTTGTAGATTTTGATTTTAATGATGAGGACTAGGTTAGAATACTGTTAATGGAGAGATGTATGTACAAATTTTTGAGATAGTCATTGGGCCAGGGCCAGCCTGAGATGGCCTGGCCCTAGTCTAAGGGTCAGTTGGGCCAGTCAAAAACAGGCTGGCCCTGGCTCAGCCTGGCTCCTGGACAGTGTAGCACTCAACCAACCCACAGGTAAGTCTTCCAGTATCCAATTTGACCTACCCTGGACTGACACTCTTACCAGTTTCATCTTGCATGACTACAATTTTGCTCCATGAAACTGGGTGTGTCTGAGCTGCAAACTGAATGGTACCAAGCAGCACCACTAACAGCATGATATATTACAGTATCTTGAGAGATATCTAGATTGGTTTGTTGCAAAATATATATACATGTGATCTAAACATACCCTATATGGAAGGAGGAGGGTTCCAAACTGGCCCTTAAAATAAAAAATGAGTGTATATTGGAAATTCCCATTCTGCCACCCCCTTGGTGACACTGAGGATGAAATTGGGATGGCAATGCATGACATTGCCTTTTGCTATCTTTGTGGCATGCTGTTGATCAATCAATGTCTCTTGAAGGTCTCTTGAAGGGGTAGACTGGTTTGGCAAACTAGTGAAACAATGATATTTTTATGTAAATCGAAACTACTGCATCATTTCATTCCATTCATTGGTCATGCATCATGCACCCTCCAGAATTGGCAAAATGTCACGTGCATCACCACCATCAAGAACAGTGAATTCATTTATACATTTCCTTTGATGGTATGGTAGACAGAATTTCACTTGACATCAGAATTCTCACCATCTCAATGTCGCATGAAATCTGCCAAGCTGTACAGCTTGTTGGCAGTTTTCTGTTGCTTTCCTGCTTTCTCTCTTGTCTTCCACTGTCATTGGCAACTCATCCAAACTCTCTGCATTCACAATCAAGTTCAGGCCACCTTTTTGTTGACAGATACAGCTGCATAACCCTGGGTGGGTTCTTCTCAGTGAGTTGCTACTAAAACATCATGGTGGCTAATGTCAGTGTCATTGAGCTTTTGGCTAGGCAGGTCACAGTGGAGTATATCTGGTGAGATAGTGGTATTGATGCTTAAAATTAGTTTATGTCACACATCACACTCAAGTCTGGTGAATTGAATGAAATGATACAGGAAAATCTACATGATATTTCTATTTAGCTTAGACTTATAAGGAAGGATTTTGCAATATTGAATTGCAATCATCTTGAAAGTGCATTTATCAATGCAAAGAACTGTGTTCTTTCCATATTGAGACACTGTCATGCTTGGCATGTGATAATAGCAACATCTGGATGACCCCTACCTTATTTAAGTTTGTTTGATGTGGTTATGTTTATTTGCCCATGTATAGGTTTTTAAACTCAGATAGGTCATATTCAAGTTCACACCACACCAAGCCATATATCAGGAAAATGAGCTATACATCAGAAAAATGTTAGCTGAGCCTTTGCTGTGTTTAGCAAGTAACCCTAATATACCTTCATAACAACTTTGTCTATTTATATAGCACTAGTAGCAATTAGTTGCAAAATTTGTATCAAAATTGGAGGTGGGTTAGACAGAATTCATTCAGAAGATAGATTGAGAGTTGTCATGTGATGGGGTTAGCCAAGACAGATTTGGACAAAAACAGTGGATATAAAAGGCAATTGCTGACTAATTTAAGCAGACTTGAAGTGTTTGTGCTGAGCACACTAGCATTGCTCATAAACACCAGTGGCACAAAAGGTGAGTAAGTTGATATGTGAACAAACATGAGTGGCACAGAAAGCATTGCATATAAGAAAATGGTGAATACATGCATTCCTGTCTTCCTAGCACTTTAAATCTTGTAGTTACCCTGGGATTATCATAGAACCCAATGGGTCCTGAAGCTGGTCAGAAGATAAGAAGAGAGTGGTTCCTGTGTTTTCCACAGGTAGACCTGTGTCATTCACTAGAACCAGCTACAAGTACCAAGCCAACATTGATTAGATAACTGTTATATCAGATTAGATTAAACTTTCTCTTATCTGTTCTGAGTGAGCTGATTCCTTTCTTCGAGCTACTGTATTCTTTGTCCAGATCCTTCCCTTGTTCATGAATAGGATATAAGATAGATTCTATAGCATAGAGACCTCAGTTGCATATCATTCTCACACTGAGGTCTGTCACTTGTTCTTTCACATTTTCTACCTTTCATTGACTTTACATAGACAGCATTGTGTCTATCTAGGTAATAATAAACTAGTTGTGTATCATTCTTGCTAGTGTTGCCTTGACCAGCTTTTAGGTTTTCAGTATTTTTGGAATAACACTTGGGAAAATGATCAGATCACTTAGATCCAAGATATAACCCATCAACCTTTGAGCTTTGTCATGATCCAAAATGGTTTTGGATCAAAAACATAGTACAAGATTGAAGAAAGGATATTTATACAATTTTCCATTCAGCTGCAATATTGCAATTACAGCTGGAGTATCCCTTTCAGGACAACAAGTGGACAATACCAGGAATACAGCCCCAAGTACTAGGGATGGTGTCCAGCCACCATCAAACCCAGCTTACAGCATCAGTAATGAAGGGACAAGGCCTTATCAGATTACAGGATTAGATACTTATCCTTAACTTTACAAATAAGGAAAGGATAAGATCAGCAGCCACAGCCTAACATCAGATATCAAGATCCAAGATCAGAGAAGCCACATTCCACAGCCACCTTCTTATCTTTCATGATAACAGATAAGATAAGAAGCACAGCCTTCTATCTTCTATTCTAAAACATTGAAAAAGGAGGCACAGCACAGCCTTCTATCTTCCATCAAAGAACATTGATAGAGGAAGCACAGCCTTCTATTCTAGAACATTGGAAAAGGAAGCACAGCCTGAAGAACTGATTCTAGAAGCCCAATTTGACTTTACATGTTCCAGCCTTGGTCCATGATTCCTGGAGAACCATAGACCACATTATGACACCATTATGACCAGTTATGCCCCCATCCTTTCTCACAGTACCATATGATTCTCAGTAATTGACTCTGCATGAGTCACAAACCTATGCCCCAATTTCCAATTGCCTTTTATATGCCACAAACCTATGCCCCAATTTCCAATTATCTTTTTATATGCCTACTAACCCTATGCCCCATTTCAAATTACTCCCTTGTGATTCCACCTATGCCCCTATTTCCAATGCTTACTCACCCTATGCCCCCTCATTTCATATTACTCTACTATGACCAGTTATGACTCACTAACCTGTACACTCATTTCATATTCCATCCTATGACTCTGAATGACACCTGTAGTTGAAAAGGTATAAATAGGGCCCAGTTTCTGCAGGAGACATCAGTCAAAAGTTGATCCCCCCCAAGTCAAACTTGATCCCCCATTCCAATCATCCTTTGATTCACCCCTTCAGTATCTAACTACTTGTGTAGTAGCTAGTATACCAATTCAGTTACAGTTACAGTCTAATTCTTGCTTGCTATTCATTCTCAAATTCAATAGTCTTAATTGATCTATCAATATCTGATATATTGATACTCTTTTATTACTAGTTTGGGAAATATTCTGTGACATAGTGCTGTTACTATTGTCATTTGTCTCAAGATATATTGGTCTTCACCAAGATATCCCAGTACATATTCTGAACCAGTAGCCAATGTGCGTTTGAAGCTTCGGAATATTGTCAGATATCTTGAACATCAATACTTCTTGATCATTTTATTGTCTCATACCTTCGTCATTGTCACATTCTGTTACATAGTCTTTGTCACACACACTTGTTTGACTTCTACTATCCTCTACTCATCACATTCTTGTTCATCATACACAACACTTGACATGCGTGCTTGTGTATAACCTCAAAGTCTTTACCTTGTGTAGGAAAGACCTCACTGTTCACCCATCCTCTAAGTCATATAACTTGACTTAATCTTACTCAAGGTAGCTGTTCATTGTTATCTTGACTATACTAACCTTTGATAGGACAAACCTCAGACCATACAGTTGTTGAGCACAGACCATAGGTGTGTAACAGTTGCTTACCATCCCCTGAAGAACAACAAGGTAATTTCCCAATCAAAGTCGCACTCCGGAAACCCTTGGTGCAGATTAGTTTTTTTCATATAAACTTTTCTCACGAACAACAGCTTGCGCATCTGCTCAAATATTTCCATGATTCTATGTAATTTATTGTTTGCCCATTTTGGGTTGAGGCCATTTATATATCAGATAAATTATGTAAAATCATGAAAATATCTGAGCAGATGTGCAAGCCCAAAAGCTGATGGGTTATATCTTGGATCTAAGTGATCTGATCATTTTCCCATGCATTATTCCAAAAATACTGAAAACCCAAAAGCTGGTCAAGGCAACACTAGTTCTTGCACTGAGACAGTGTTGTGTCCATCTAGCTTCTACAGCTCACAAACACCCTTAGCATCCCATATGAATTTACTCACCTTTTGCCCATATGCAATGCTTTCTGTGCCACTGATGTTTGTTTTCAGTGCTTACAAACATCTGTAGCACCCTGTATCAAATTATTCACCTCTTGCACCACTGAACTACAGTCACCATTCGCTCACAAACACCTGTGCCACCCCATATCTGTGCCACTGAGGTTTGTTTGCTGTGCTTACAAACATTTAAAGTCCACCTACGTCAGCAGCGGCAACCACCTGCACCAGGGTGCTCCAAGAAGGGTACAAATGGATACTAGATACCACTTCAAATGGGAAATAACACCAGATTTTCAACATTGCATTTGGTCAAAATGTGTCCAAAAGCATCAGGATCATCACTTGCCATTATCCAGAGGTTTTTTACATATTTGGCATAAGATTCAAGTGGTTTGCAATTAATTTGGCCAGGTAGTGGATGTCCAAGATGGTTTAGTGTAGTTGTTAAGAATCACTATTTCATATAGAATCAGATCAATTCTGAAAAGAAATTAGGACAAGGACTCCACATTGTGATAAACACATACATAATGCATAGGTTCTTTTCCATGAGACCAGAAAGACTTCTTGAATGGGGAAGCAGATTGATCAAATCAGCACTGTTAATCCCATCCAAAATTCATTCAAACATCAAGGATCAGTGAAATGCATCAAAACACACCTGCTGTGCTTTTTCAGCTGGTTTATATCATTTGTCAATTCAGCTTTTCATCACAGCCAATCAGAACAGGCAGATTTGCCAGTTGAGAATCCCATACCTTCCTGTCCACTCCAGTCTTTCCCCAATATCCAGTTATCATTGTAGATAAAGTTGTGATCCAATCACAAGGATAAACCCCACTGTGAGAGGATGAGTTCAGTTAAAGGTCAAACTACTGTCTTAAAGCTTACAAGCCAACTCATCCCAGGCTAACTCCTTTACCAAACTCACTTCATATGATCCAATTGGTCAACCAAGTTGCAGAAGAGACAATGGCTGACATTGTTGACACTTATGTACAGAAAACAGAAAAATTATGGGGAAACCTTGACAAGCAAGGTAATTTTCTAAGCGGATTCTCTGATAACCAGATTCAATCAATAATTGAGCTGAATGTCATTGAATTCTAATTTGAAATTTCCACCTCGACTTTACAAAACCTTTTCAACAAGCCCGAGACCTTCACTTTCGAGGATAGTTCGGATAGGATCACAGATGTCTTTGTCGTAAGGGGCATGGATGCCAGGGTCTTTCAAAACACCATCCAGCACAAGCTGAGCGGCGATCCCACAAGGCAAGCCAACGGTCAATGCCATCGCAGAATGCCCGTGTGGAATTCCGTACCGTTCCAGAGTCGATGTTAGTGTTTCCTAAAGAAACCTCTTCGTAAGCAAGTGACCCAGAAGGGAATAAATAAAGTATACCTCTTTGCCATCCTTCCACTCAATCACGAACTTGTGCTGTAACATTACGAGATCCCGTTCTCCAGGCTCATATTTCATCAGCGTCTCAAGTTGGGCGCAGAGTGTATCAAGGAGATTGCTGTTCCTCGGTTTTACAATTGCGTCGGAGAACAAGCCGAACCATCTTAAGCCTGAGATGATCCGAGTACTCTCTGCTTCATTTGCGAATTGACAAACGGATTTGACGCAAGAGATTAGAGAACTAGATTAAAGCAGAGGTGGAGTTAAATCATCTCTATCAGATTCAAATTCCATACCTTTCAGTAGGCTCATTGGCCCCAATTGCCCGTTGCAAGACTTGCGCCCAAGTCATGCCTTCCTTCAGCCATTCCTTCTCAGTTGCGTCCAGCCATCCCAACTGCACAAGTGCCTTGATAAATTCTGGGAAGCCCTGGTATCGCAACGTGCCGCGGACCACAGTCTCTGCTTCAGGGATGCGATAAAATGTTCTGAATGATACTGAATCCCGATTTGGGTAGGCCACAAATGCAAAAGCGGGGGTGATAAAGTACGGCTTAGCATGCGCCATGAGGTCTGTCCCGGGAATATCGAGCTGTTTACCACCCGAAAGATAGGATGCTGAATTGAGCAGTGCGAGTAAGACCCCCCGCGAGGACCAAGAAAACTTATAGCCTAGTGGGTTGTCAGAACATTCAGGAGCTGGCAGACCACCGCAATAGGACAGAAATTGCTTGATCTGGTGAAGGAGTAGAGGTCACAAAAAGGAATAGCAATCGATTACGATAAGGATACCTTGCCGCCTTTCTCATGAACTTCATCAATTGTTTTAACAGCGTATAGGTGGTCGATACCAGGGTCGAGGCCAATCTCATTCATGACGATGATCCCCGCCTTCTTCACTTCAGGCTCCAGCTCCCTCATTGCGGGAGATATATAACTAGTAGTAACAACATTGGTCCTTCCTTTGATCGCAGACTTGATGACAGCAGCATGAAGCGTGTACGGCACGAGGGAAATGACGAGATCGTGAGCGGCGACCTGGATATCAAGGTCCGAAGTAGAGGTAATGTCCAGAGATATTGCCGCTGTGCTAGGTAATCCGGATGCGAGCGATGTCGCACTCTCGAGGGTTCTGCATGCTATAATGCGGAAGGTAAGAGGCTATGCAGCAGCTCAAATCGAATGCTTAGCTCACCGATGGTCAACTCATTGGAGGGGTCGCGAACGATGTACTCTGCACAGGGGCGAGCAACAAAGCCACTACCTAAGAGAAGTACTTTCTTGGTTTTCTTGCCAATCAGGTTAGCGGCGGCAGCTATCCGCCCGAATTTTGGTATGATATCTTTACGTTCTTCCAATATCGCGCGTCCAAACTCGGGGAGGGTGAATGCAGATGTATGCAACATATGATTGTAATATTTGGTGTCCTTAACTTTCCGCACTGGCGTTCTAAGGTTTCTGCCGGGTTCCTTTGAGCAGACCATGAAACCAATTTGACCGGAAGGATACGTTGGAATAGTTGTATATGCGTATTCTGATACAGGGAAGAGACTACCCGTCATGTTCTTGAGTTCTGAGATCAGCGGGAGGTGAAGCCAAAGACATTCCCCTTGAGTGGACATGTTTCCACCTGGGGTCAGCGCATCATGGAGTAGCTGGAAGTAAGGCTTTTGGAAGAGAGATTCAGCCGGGCCAACGGGATCGGAAGAATCTGTGATGATAACGTCGTATGTAGCTTCGTTTTCGGCTAAAAACTTGAATCCATCGCCGATGAAAACTTTGACTTTCGGAGAACTCAACAACGATGACATGTGAGGAAGATATATCTTGGAGACACGAACGACAGCCTGGATGAAAGTTGGGGTAAAATTGAAATGGATTAACCATGATCGCACCTCATCGATATCGCAAAGCACAACTTGCTCCACAGTCTCGTGCTTCAAGACCTCACGCACCACGCCGCCATCACCGCCACCAATGACCAAAACTTTTTTTGGATTGGGGTGACTTGCAAGAGGAAGATGGGCGATCATCTCCTGATATCTATGTGCAACCATCGATAATCCAGGCAATTGCTGCATTCACGAGATACTCACGAAAATTCATCACGTTCAGTACATTGGATAACGCCATCCAAGACGAGCACGTTCCCGTAGGTCTCGGACTCGAATACCAAGACGTTCTGGTACAGAGATTTCTCGACGTGCAGAATCTTCTTGACTTTGAGAGACATTGCCTGGCCAGGCCACTGGGAGGAGATTTCCCGGAACCAACCATCTAGCCAATAAACTGGAATTTCAGTGCTAGCAGGTATTCCTGGAGTAATACAGACCCTGAATAGAGGGGTGACTTAAGGGAGCCATCGTGTAACAGTTCAAGAAATTTTAGTTATGCATCACGTGTTCGGTGTATGTATATGGAAACCCTGAAGATATTCCGTCACTCAGGCCGTCAGTCTTGGTGGACGATCCAGCTCAACAGTCGACAGTTGCTGGTCCGTAGAGCCTTTTCTACGCCTGCTCGTCGAAATATGGGGAAGAACAAACGAGCCAATCTCCCCAACGAAGACCATCTCCTGTTACCTTCACGATCTGGCGTTGGATCTGCTTCAATCATCGACACTCACACGCACGTAGCGTCTACCTTTGCACAGTACAGGGGTAAATACAGAGAGGGAAAGTATGAGAACGCCTTTGATTTCATTCGGGCGATGTTCAAAGATCGAAATATCGAAGCTGTCATCGATGTCTGGTGCGAGGCGCCGGTACAGAAAATTTGGCGAGAATTTGCAGACTCTGCCTTAACGGCAGAAATCAGAGAGAGAAACTGGGCTGGAACACAGTACTGGTTCGTTATGGGTAAATTTTCTTTAAACTGCAATGGCGACAGGGTCATGTTATTTTCTTCTTCAAGGTGTTCATCCGTGAGTGGGGTATCGGTAACTTCGGGTGGCCCCTATTTTACAGTTTCTAGGCACGAGGCGAAATTGTATTCAGATGCAGTGGAGGCGGAAATGTTCGTTTCTTTTGCATCCGGTTACGTCGATGGTTTCAGACGAGCACACACAGTTTGAATGCCATGGCACATCCGCGATGTGTTGGCTGGGGTGAGATCGGACTCGACTACCACTACGATAATTCTCCTCGAGACGTCCAACGAGCGGTGTTTAGCCAGCAGCTGAAACAAGCAGTCAAGCTCGGCAAACCTTTGACAATACACACCCGGGAGGCCGAGGAGGATACGGAACAAATACTCAAGTTGTTAGTACCAAAAGAGCACAAGGTGTGCTTCTTTCCGAGCTACCCACTTGTAGTGCCGTTTTCGCTGATATGGCTGGTTAACCAGATCCATGTCCATTGTTTCACAGATTCGCCAGACTTCGCCCAGCGCTTATTGGATCATTTCCCGAATCTGTACATCGGAATTACAGGTAAACTAATTTAATTGCTTGGTTTCAAACCCTTAAAATGATTTGCTTCCAGGCGTTATCACATATTCCACCAATCTGAATACTTCCATCACTATCTCTCAGATGTTCTCAAAAGCAGAACCCTTCCGGTTTCTTTTAGAAACCGATGCCCCGTACATGGTACCAGCCAATCTATACTCGACTCTTACCGATGTGAAGGGGAAACTTCCATTGTCTCATTCGGCAATGATCCCATGGACAGCAGATTTCATTGCTGGAATTGCGGGTGGCGAATGGGATGCAGCGAAAATTATGAATATAGCCAGGGAGAACGCGAAGAAGGTGTATGGTGTTTAGAGCACAATGATTAGCGACATCGAAACCGTGGTTAGCTTGTTGAGGTTGAAGACGTGATCAAGTTTCAGCCGATGTACCCACAATTTCGTTTGTGCAGTGCAGTTTGTCAAACTTTTCATTCGATGGAGAGGAACGCTCTGCTTTCAAGAATGTTCAATACTTGCAATGCAAATTTTCATACTGTACAATTATCAAACCAGACACTCGCGCAAAACGCCCTAAAACCTTGTAATTCCAAAGGGGATACATGCTGAAGTTATGAATCAATCTCCATCTGCATACTACTCCCCTCCTTGAATTCCTCCTTCCGTCCTTCGTCCTGCATGGCAGAACCGTTATGTTGTTCGGTGGCATGTGAACGGTTTAGGTCTGAAGATTGATCAGGTGCTGATGTGACCGTCGTTGAAGGATGTTGAGGTCGCTGATGACCGGTCAACGGCGACGCGGGGGGCGAAAGAAGTGGTAGTGGAGATGCAGACTTCTTTGGGGGATTGAAGTGACCACATTTCGGACAAACGTATTCTGGGGGTAAATATGAGTAGATCAGTGGACAACATGACACTGCAGATACTCACGCGTGTATTCCCACATGCTTTCTTTCACAAGTCCATTGTGAGCAAAGCACTTCTCGCAGATAAGTGCGTATCTGGACGAGACTGCGTTTGCCTCATGATCATCATCACCCAACAGAGCATCCGCGAGTTTGTCGTACCATTGCTTGCGTGGCGTCGGAAATTGTTGGGGAGAGGGAGAAGCTGAAGCTGAAGCTGCATGTTGATTAGAAGAGATGAACGAAACGAGGCAAATGAAAAGGGACGTACAAGGGATATGTGATTTGAGTGCACCCGGAACGGGTGGTGTCTGGAAATCGGCGTGTGGCAGGCGTGGTAGACGCTGGGGGGTGCTTGGCGGCGGAGATTGCGGCTGAATGGGGCTTGTTCGACGGTGAAGAGGCGACGTCGATGGGTCATCGTATCGTTCAATCAAGTTCCTTGTAGAGTAATAGTTCGTCTTCTTTTTGATCTCTTCCACTTTGGCCCGTTGTTGCTTCAGCAATGTCTTCAGTACTCTCTCTGTATCTCGCAGTCAATTGAAATGAAAGGGCGTGAGGATGTAAATTTCTACCTTCAGCATCGCCAATGTTATTATACCATATCTGCACAATACGTCGAATGAACAATATTCTGTAATTTGATCATTGGATGCATGAGCGTGTTCGCTCGAAAGGGTAGACATACGCGATTGGGCCTATGATCACAGGTGCGGCTGCGAGTGCCTTCCCAATGTGGGTCTCGCGCTGGTCTCGACTGATGTACGGAATGACGTTCATGTACCACATACTGACGTACGCAGCCCACAAAGAAAGGGTGTATGCAGTGGTCAACAGTGTTGAACGTCGTTCCCGCAAGCGGATTTCAGAGAGTTTTGTCTGTCGCTTCTGAATGTTGTTGGCGAGGGCCGAAAGAACCTGCTCGTAGTCCTCGTCGCGGCTCTGAACGAGAAAAGTAAGACAAGTAGAAAATCAGAGAAGGTGAAGACGGACTTTCTTGAACCATCGTGTAAACGGGAGCATTTCAGGTCAACGCGGCTTCAAGTTTGCTAAGGTCATGCGGATATTATTAAATTCTTGTCCCACGGTTCAAAAAGCGATAAAATTCAAAAAATCATTTGTTCTCTCAATACCGCTCACTCGCCATGGTTTATCGCCATATCAGCGCTAAACAAGAGAGTTGCAGCTATGGCTGGAATGCTGGAATATAGACAATCCTGTTGAATCTGTTTGTGTGAAATGACAAACCCCAGTCTTTCAGGCCTCGAATTCTCTTACGGTCCATGATCGTGATGACTCCCCACTCGAAATGCCACTCGATAGTCCTGCCCCTGGACCAAACCTGCTTGTAGAAGCTTCGAAAGCTACGATGAATTTCAATATTCCTGTCCTCCTGCAGCATGCCGAGCGTTCGAGGAATGGCGCTCACGTTAAGTCCTTTGTACAAATTGCTATTGGAGGCTTTCACAGAGTAAGCATCTTCCTCTAGCATTATACACGGCTGATTTGAGATAACGTTCGACTCCGGGGAGCCCTTGATTGCTCGAACTCCACTTCCCATTTCTGATCATTCCATAATTCGTCGGGATGGGTGGATTGAACAAAAGATGAGAGGCGAGATTGCAATCCTTCGCCTTCTAGCTCAAAGAGCACCCCGTGTACCCATACCTAAAGTCCTTGCATCAGACGTACGTGCCAGCTGTGACGGGAATTTGGTCGGTGCTCCGTGGATGCTGATGGAAAAGGTGCTGGGGTCGAGCTTTCACGGGTGTATAACAATCTTTCTCTCGCAGCAAAGGTTCGATTGTGTTATCCTTCCTATATATCATCCTTTTCTCACTTGCTTTCAGAGAAGCCTCGTGATCGATCTTGCTGAAATTCTGTCTATTGTGTCAGGAATCACTGCCGCCGCTGCCGGCAGCGTCATCGATATTGACGAAACAGGTGATCCAGTCTTAGGCTCCATCATCATGTCAACCTCGTCGGTCGGCCTCGGCCCCGGAAAGCTTTCACCCCGTGAGATTTTGGAAAATCGCCCCACTACGAGAATTGAGACGTCTGCTTCTCTGAAGCATTCCGCCTCACCCTTTGTCAGTGACTCCTTTCATCGCATCACCCGTTACCTCGACTCTGGAGATCACTCTCTGGAATTCCGCCTCACACATTTGGACCTCAGGATGTCGAACGTCTTTGTTACTCCAGGACCAGATGGGCTTCCCATAGTCTCTGGCCTTCTTGACTGGGAATTTCATGCTTTTCTCCCACCTTCGCTCGCGGCTTCTTTTCCCATATGGCTCCGATGGGTTCTACGATTCACGTTTCAACCCCATTGATTCAACTCTCAGCTGGTACTGGGAAGAAAGGCGTGATGTGGCCCAGGAGCTACGCAATGTTTTTGTTTGCTGTGAGAGTTTCTCCTTATCACCATGGTCATTTGAGACAGACCCCTTTTATTTTATTTAACTTTACAAACAGACTATAATGAGAATGGATAAGTCGATGTTCAGCTCATATGAGCAGGGCGCTCTGGCGCGTCAGTTGTCATATTGGCTTGACCACCGGGTGGATGATAATAGCTATTACTGTGGTTTCTCCAACTGAATGGCAGCCATGTTGTAATCTCTGGAAAGCTTTTTCAATCTAATCCATTGTTCACATGTACTATGAAGCATCATGACAAAAATTTGACTATGACTAGTATGAGCGGCGGCGCGTGCTCAGCTGCCTCAGCCGCACATCTTCAACTTGTAGTTAAACTGCCATCGGTGGGGGAAGCTAGGCTACTTCTATGTAAGGTTTCCACTTGCAATATTTTTTGTAGAGACTGTAACCTCAATTTCCTAGGTGCAACCTAAGCTGCCGGGACCTAAAAAATCACGCACGCGTGCGACTGATTTCTCAAGCATCTTCGTCACATAGCCCACATTATTGACTCGGCATGAGCTGGCTGAGCGGAAAACCTCGACGAGTGCTTTCTCTGCATTGGCCTGAGGACGACCCTATTATTCAGCAAGCACCCGAGCATTCTTCGGGAACGTACAGTGTATTGGATGACCAAGTTTTGCATGCTTTTACAATTCGTAATCCCAATGAGCGGTCTTCCGTTGTCTACTTGGCCAAGATCCACGAGGCAATTGCCAGCGGAGGAACTGCAGCCATTTTTGTCAAGATCGCTGAACTGTCCGACGCAGTCCACAGGGTCGCTTTGTTACCTGACAGAGTAGGCTTCGCATCCTTGCAGTATATTGAACGGTACATAATTTAGTCATTTGGTGCATAATGGACTCAGGTTAATCTGAACAATACAGTATACCGAGCATCACGTTGCGCATTCATAATTGGGATGGCGCCGTCGCCAAGGAAAAGACTGTCCACGCTGCAGCCGCTTACGGTGATATCATCATTGGCCGGCATGCGCTAGCTGTTTGCATCAGTTCTGGTGAACTGGCTCCATCGGAAATGTTTCTTCAAGGAAGCCCAAGCGAGTATCGTAGAGTCGATGCCCACAGTGGTCCTGTCCCACCTGCATCTAGAGATCTCACTGGTGATCAGATTATGGTTTGGGTATTTGAGTCAGACACTGTAGTGAACGCGCGAATCCCACAAGACGAAAATGCTCCTCTTACTGTCAGTCTAATTTTTTGTTACTTAACGTGCCAGTTCGTCACAAACTGAATTATGTACATAGCATCAAGCTAGCTTTCAATTCGTCGATCATGGTTACTGTGCCTTGGGCGGGCAAGTGTGCTCCGCCTTTGGCACACCATCTGCTCTCCTCAAATCATTTCACATCAATAATCCAAACGAATTCACGCGCACATTCACCCATGGACAAAACTTTGAAGCGGAAGACGACATCGGCGTGATTGCAAAATCGGGATCTTCTGGTGGCAACGCTATATTGGCAAATTATCATCATAACGGAAACCGTCTGACTGTAGTTGACAACAAACTCCTCACCGGGGATATCGATGTGAGTGGTTTAAGTCCATGTTCCATTATCCATGCCTTGATCTAAGATCTAATATACCTCGATAAGTCTGAACCGAGTTCTGAAGATCCTTCGGGTTTGCACGCATTCTGGGATCATCCAGGTTTTTCAAGGACCATCGAAGGGACCATTAACGAGTTTCTACCCTCCATTTCCGATAATCGACTACTTGTTGCCCGCACTATCGAGGACGATAGCGAGGAATATAGGAAGTTTGCCGTCAAGGCGGAGCATGAGATGTATGGCAAAGTTCTGTTCTTTTATGACTTTGATCAAGCACGTTGCCGCGAGCTGTGCAATCTAACTGTGGAGGGGCGCGTCTCATTTGAGTCCAAGTTAATTGAAGAAAATATAAATGCCCAAGTACGCGTCGTCGAGCGTAATTTCTACGCCTCCATAGAAGGAGAGGAGGAGGACAGGGAATGGCCTCCCGGGTCCCACCCCCCGCAAGAGTGGATGGCGCATTTAGATAAGCTGTACAACGAGGCGGTGTCGCGAAAGGAGGGAACAGCAGATGTTCATGTTTTGGAATTTGACGAGGCACCTGATGCGAAAAAGAGGAACCCACGTATCTTGTTCACGCGGAGTGTTGTTTGGCTTCCTCAAAATACTCGAGATATTCAACTCGACCACTTGGCGCTAACGACTTCGGGGATTGTGCATGTGCCTCCCCCAGGAAAAACAGGACACTTCTTCTGTTTCGGTGATTGATGGGTTTTTCAGACAACATTATATTATTTACTTCTATCTTGCAATCTTGTACTCACCAATAATAACAATTGTATCGGAACTTGGCAACACAGTATTAGCCAGGTAATAGCAATAACGGTACGTTCGTGCTACTGATGTCTAACTAACTTACTAACTTAGGCCCTGATCAGCACGGCAGCCACCTAACTTTCAAACACAAGAACTACTTTATATAGAAGTGAGCCAAATAGATGCATGCATCAGAGGAAGAACCAATTAAGATACCGCTAAGTGTGGTCTGGCTTGCTCATGGCCTCTGATTTGTCCTCTGATTTGGCATCAGAATTGATGATACACTCGTCATCAGTTCGATTGTCGCAGCCATTGGTTCAGTTGTCCTCATTGCAGCAGAGCTGTACTACAACAAGCGCCCCCAGCATACCTCTGTGCTCACTGGACTTCAATGGGTGGATGAGTTGATGAATGGACATCCTGATCATATCCAGACTGCGCTGGGTGTGCGCCTCCATGTCTTCAAAGCCCTCCTCAAGACACTGGAGAAGATGGGCTACTACAATTCGAAGCACGTCAAGATTTGTGAGCAGCTTGCTATTTTCCTTTACACTTGTGTCACTGGGTTGTCACTCTGACATGTTCATGAGCGTTTCCAATGCCCAACTGTAATGGTTTCAAAGTGAGTTCTTTTTTTTTTTTGATTGCTGGTCTCACATATATCTAGATGTTTCCGCAGAATGCTCAAGGCCTTCGCATTGCCTCCATTCTACACAAAATATGTCAGACTTCCCAAAACCACGGACCCCTGCCCTTCTGAAAAATCCAACAATCTGAAATTCTATCCATACTTCGCTAACATGCTGGGTGCTATAGATGGTACCCACATTACTTGTTCCCCTCTGCCACCGATGTCATGACCCTAAATGACTTTAGGTGTAATGTCATGGTTTCATTAGTAGAGCACAGAGATAACCACTCATACCTAGTATACATAAGCACACCCCACATTCATTAACATTCATTCCATATTTTTCTATAACACGTATGCAAGTGAATAGGCATAGTAAAGTATACCCTTACTGCCTAGCATTAGCTTTGGATATTTCTTTATAGTGCTCCTACTTAGGCCCAGGCTTAACCACTTGGTGCTGGCATTCATAGACACTATCCACACTCATTTACATTTATTTCCTATTTTTCTATGATCTGTGTGCAAGGGAACAGGCATAACAAGGATATGTTGTGCACTATTATTGTTGGAAGGAAGATGACAAATCATGTTGGACTTTGTTGATTGTTGTTAGTCTTGTTGCCACTCAGCAGACCAAACAGATAAGGAGAGAAGAGATAAGATAGAGAGGGATAAGATAAGACAAGGAATTGGAATAAAGGATCAATTGTTTTGTACCCACTTCCTAAATGGGGATAACATAGCAGGGTTATTTGAAATTGCAGCAGATCTGATGCTGATCTGTCCTAATGGAGTTAACACAGCCTTGGAGCACTCCCTCCATTGTTCCTCCTTACTCAGTCCCATTGTTGTCTAGTCCCCATTGTTCTCAGTCCCCCATTGTTCTCAAACAGTATATATAGAGCCCCAAATTGCCCAGTAGTCAGTAACACTTCTCTCCCCCCAATTTATACCTTCCCCTTAGTGTTCACCCTTCAGTCTTATAGTTAGTGTTATTAAGTTAGTGCTAGTAGTACTCAGTTATAGTAGCTAGTATCCTTATAGCAGTTCACTATCAGTTTATCATTCTTGCTTGTTGAGTCAGTGGGTCTATCTTTGACCACTCAATAGTTGCATATCAGTCTGTCAGTTTGCTGTGCTTAGTCAGCTATTTGGTTAGCTTGTATTAGTCAGCACCCATATTTGGTAGTTCATATTTGTCTATCATCATTCTTGCTTGTTGAGTCTGTGGATCTATCTTTGATCACTCAATAAGTACATATCAGTTATCATTCTTGCTTGTTGAGTCTGTGGATCTATCTTTGATCACTCAATAGGTGTATTCTCAGTTTGCCAGTCCAATTTTGTGCTTTGCTTAGTCAGCTATTCACTTAGCCTGCCTTAGTCAGCATCCATATTCAGTAGTTATAGGGTTAAGGTTACTTCTATTCAACAGAGTATTGAAAAGATATTAAAGTATATCCCTGAACTAGTAGCCAATGTGCGTTTGAAGCTTCGGACTAAGTAGATAATTCAATATCCAGAAGATACTCTTGTTGCTTAGCTTCTTTACTAGTTCATTCAAGTCTGTCAGTAGTCATTAGTATAGTCCATTATCATTGCTAGTCTGTCATCATTGCTAGTTCATCTATAGTGATTGCTTATCATTTACTGCCCATTGCTCATTGCTTGCTTGCTCTTTGCCCATTGCTTGCTTGCTTACTCAAAGTCTCAGTCCCATCTAAGGAGAGACCTCACTGTTCACTGCTCATTGTTCACTGCTCCTTGATTGCTTGCTCACTGTCTATTGTGTGCTTGCTCACTTAAAGTCTCAGTCCTATATCAGGAGAGACCTCACTGTTCATCTGTTCACTGTTCACTGCTCATTGCTCACTACTTGCTTGCTCACTGTTCATCACTGCTTGCTTGCTCACTGCTCACTGCTTGCTTGCACACTGTTCATTATAGCCTGCTCACTGTTCATGATTGCTTGCTCACTGTCTATTGTGTGCTTGCTCACTTAAGGTCTCAGTCCTATATCAGGAGAGACCTCACTGTTCATTCTGTTCACTGTTCACTGCTCACTGTTCATCACTGCTTGCTTGCTCACTGTTCATTGCTCACTGCTTGCTTGCTCACTGTTCATTATAGCTTGCTCCCTGTTCATTGTTATTTTATCAATACTTGTATAAAGGTGTGTTCAACCTTGACAATAACTTTAACAAATTTAGTTTAGCCTCAGAACAACAAGGCCTCTGTCTGAAAAAAGTCAATTCCACAAGCCTTGGTGAAAACATTCATTCACACAACACCGAACAACAAACAGCTTGAAACCACAAAGGTTTTCTTTCACAGAACTGCCTCATGGCATGCACTTTTGACATGAGGTTCATGTATGAGCTTAGCGGTTGGGATGGAATTGCTGCAGATGCAGCACTTTACCATGATGCTCGTTTCCATGATTTTTGCATCCCCCCTGGTAAATTTTATCTTGCCGATGCTGGCTTCACCCTTTCAGATGAGCTACTCGTTCCATATCGTGGTGAACGTTATCATCTTGATGAGTGGAAGCGTGGTGCCCACAGACCTAATTCGAAGGAAGAACTTTATAATCTCCGTCATTCCTCTGCTCGCAATGTCGTTGAACATATCTTTGGAGTCCTCAAACGTCGCTTCCATATTCTCAGCCTCCCCCCCAAGTTCAGCATGATGATTCAAGTGCTGATCCCCCCCGTGCTATGTGCTGTTCACAATTTCATACACAAGTATGACCTGGCTGAAATTCATGAACTCAGTGGTGATGACAAGGCCATGCTAGTCATTGTCAACCCACAAGTCTTTGGATCGTTAGCGGAGAAGTATCCAACACGTTGATATGCACTGTACGATCCTGGCCTCCAATTCGATATATCTCACAATTCTATGCGATTCACATCAATCCGACACTCTTCAACCTTGCGATCAAGTTGCGACTATTGCAATCATCTGCGACTTCGGAGATCTTTAGTTATCGCATTTTGAAGTATTTCCTTTGTTTCCTTTGTTATGCTTTCTTATGCATCGTCCCCTATACTCTTCCTTTATGATACATACACCCCCCTCTCTTATATCCCCATATAGTATACTCTTTCATCCCTCTTCCTTTGTCCTTACAGCTTATATACCTGCATGTATGAGCCACTAGAGAGAGAACACAGAGAACCCCCAGACAATCCACATACACCGTCCTTCCCCCTTCGTCTCAGAGCCTATCCTTAGTCCTAGACCCAGTCCCTTTGTTTTATATTACCTTCTCTCACTGTCTGACCCTTCCATTTCACTGCGACTTTCTTATTTTTATCGCACCACTTCGACTTTTATCGCAGCATATATATTGAGTGTCTCACACCTTTCTATTTCTTCTCTTTCCTCTTCTATCCTAGAGTAGGCTTTCCAAAACTTCCTCGCACCTTTCTTAGCAGTTCCTAGTTAGATTCCCTTCTTACTACCCCCATCTGCGCATCAACGTGCGGCCCGTCAAACTGGAGTGAATGTACAAGACAAAATTGCCCAGGCTATATGGGATGATTACATACATTATCTCAAAGTGATGGATGAAAGGGTGATGGGTTCCGCATAGCAGCGAATTATTTTTCTCATTGAATGTACCAGTGCCAATTTTTTTTCATAACAACACCACCTGCATTTGAAAAAGTCCATGAAATACATGAGAATACTACATATAAGAAACATAAAAAAAAGATCTCCAAGATACACAAGGATACTGGTACATACACGAGAATATTGGTACATACACTGGAACCGAAGAAAAGGGGGCGCGTAAGGATGTCATTTGGGTGCAATAATGTCACTCGTGAAGTCAGGAATGTGGCCATGCTTCTGGAGTGTCCTCTGGATCCAGAGTTTGTGCAGACTGTCCTGCTTGATCCCTATGTAAGTTTTCACAATGGAAATAGGCTCCTGGTTAAAAATGTCAAACAAAGTGATCATGGAATCATCGTCCAGATAAGTATCTTTCGTCTGTAATAGTTCTCGTGCGTCCAGGGGAAGTTCTTCCTTGGCTGCCAGCTTCCTCTGCTCCTTCCTCTCACTTGAGCGGATCTTATGGTCAGTCGCAATGCAAAGAGTACCGCCAATACTTGATAATTCATGTCGGATACCATTGATTGCGACAGGCCCACTGACATGCATGCGCTTGTTCTCACTCTCAGATCCAACAAGGGAAGGGGTTAAGGATGAAGACGGAGGTCCTTGAACTCGTACCGCGTGGCACCCCGGCCGGGACCCCAAAAGAGTTCTCTGCATATTTGGGCGCTCTTTCTTATTACCTCTACTAGTAGTACAAACCACACCATAAAACTGATAAGTAAGAAAATATGAGTCTTCGACAATGGACGACCAACGAAGGCACATCCAAAAGCAAACGTGGCAAGCAATCGCAGACAGTAAACACCTCCCCCCCAGAAACTAGAGCCTCGAGAACCGCCGCTATTCAAGAACAGAACTTCAGCAGTAATAATCCTCCACAAGCCGAATCCGAACCAGAACCAGAATTGGAACAACAAGCCATCAACTTCCTCACCGCCAACTCACTCCTCCCCCATGAACAAAATCTCGACATCCCTACGCTCTCGGACTTACTCATACAAATTACTACCATGGAAAGCTGCCCCATTACACTCACCACCGCCAGAGCCATTCGATCGGTAGCTATCCTATTGAACTCCATAGAATACAACATGAGAACTAACGCTTTGGTGGACGCTGTCACAACTGAGCTCAAACGACAGACGGGAGACTTCCATGACTCCCTTGGACGTGCGATGGAGCCCATCCTGGAATCCATCTCTGAAAAAATCACGAAACATATCGAAACCAGCCTAACGGACACCAAAGCCCAACTCCAACAAGCGGTAACGCATCTCACCAAAACCTCGACCACCCTCGAATCCACAACCACCTCGTACAAAGACGCGGTCCTATCACAGAATCTACATCCCGCCCACTCACAAAAGGACCCGTGCATAACAGCCAAGGAACAATTACAAGCCCGCCAATTCCTCCTCGACGTCGAAGACACGCCAGAAACAAAAAAAGGCGCTAGACATCAGTCTAGCAAAACTAACGGAGAAAGCTAACACAGCTCTCCAATCCACAGCCCCACCGCCGACGGCCAAATTCTTAGGTGTCACCAGACTACGAAATGGGGGAATCTTATTGGAAGCCAACTCAAACGACACTGCACAATGGTTACGCAACGATCAGCATCTCACCCTCTTCCTCATCAACTTTGGACACGGTGCCTCGATCAAACGCCGTACTTACACCACCGTAGCTTACTTTGTTCCACTAACCTTTGACCCAGATTCACCCGAACACCTCAGAGAAATCGAGGAATCAAATAGCCTACCCAACAACTCCATACAGCGCGCAAATTGGATCAAACCGAAGGACCGTTGTACACCTAACCAAACCTGCGGCCACGCCATATTCGCTTTCGATACCCCCGATACAGCCAACAAAGTCTTAGCGAATGGCTTCTACGTCTGCCACAAGAGGATTAATACAACTAAATGCAAGAAAGAACCTATGCGCTGCCTCCGATGCCATCGATGGAACCACACCGCAGCACGTTGCCCGGCCGACACCGACACATGCGGCACATGCGGAGACAACCACAGAACATCAACCTGCGACAATCCTTCACGACCCTATTGCACCCCCTGCAGACAACGCGGCCACACCAGCTGGGATCGTAACTGCCCCACTTTTCAACAAAAATGCAAGGATGCAGACAATCGCAACCCAGAGAACCTCCTACCATACTACCCCACAACCAATAAATGGACCCAGTCCCTATACCCCGACAGCCACCCTAACACCCACAACTCCTCTCATACCGCCGCCCCCATGCAACCTGACCCTCGCCTTCCGACAGATCACCACCCAGCGACGCCGATCAGACAACGCTCCCCCCACCCACTCCCTCCTCTCTCCCTGGCCACACGGCACTACTCCCCACCCCACTCCATCTTCGACCAACCGCCGCCTCTTCCTCCCCCCCGTAATCAACCCTCTTCTTCTCGACAACAAACCAGAACCGCTCGACAAACCACCATCAATTTCGAAAAACAGCAGCCACCTCACACCACTCCCACCCCCTCACTACCATCTCGTTCATGGGCAGACGAACCGCTGGTAGCCCCCGTCGACCCACTACCCCCTACACTCACACAGATTAACGATCGTACGGACAACACCCCCCACCTGACACCCTTGAATAATGCCTGAACAACTGGATCCACGGCCGACACAGCTAAATATCTGGCAAATAAATCTCAACAAATCCGCTAAAGCTCAATGGGACCTCATCAACTCGCTAATTCATACTAAATGTGACATTCTCTTAATTCAGGAACCCTACTTCGACTTCTATGGTAATACGAAAGCTACACACAACTGGAGAGTTATTTACCCTTCCGATCGTTTCACTTCCGACGCACCCACTCGATCAGTAATATTTGTCAACGTCAGACTCAACACCAACTACTGGGAACAAATCAAGATCCACGGCTCCAACGACCTCACGGCGATCCGAATCAAATGCCCAATAGGTAACTTTTCCATCTTTAATATTTACAATGACTGCCACCACTCCGACACCCTCAACATTCTACACACCTTTGTACGAACCCATGAAGCGACCCTCCACCAACGGGATGACGATCATATGCTATGGTGCGGCGACTTCAACAGACACCACCCCCTATGGGACGAAGAGCGCAATCACCACCTATTCACCGCCAACGCTCTAGCCCAGGCAAGGATACTCATCGAAGCCACAGCCGACTGTGACATGATAATGGCACTGCCCAAAAACCTCCCCACTCTCGAATCCATGGCGACCAAGAATTGGACTAGAACAGACAATGTATTCTGCACCGCCAAAACGAGCGACCTAATCCTCTCCTGCGACACTAAGCCAGAACTGCGCCCAACCGGTACTGACCATATACCCATATCCACATCCATCACCCTCCCCCTACAATTAAGACCTCAAAAGACCTCGTGAAACTTCCGCAACACGGACTGGGATGCCTTCCGTGCCCATCTCGACGCCCAACTACAACGACTCCCACCAACAACCCCTATCACTTCCCAACAGCAACTGGACGACGCCATATCTACATTAACCACCGCACTTCAATCAACAATCACGGCCATAGTCCCCATATCCACACCGTGCCCACACTCGAAGCGTTGGTGGACACCGCAACTTAACCAGCTCAAGCGAGATAAAAACAGGCTAAGTCGTCTATCATACAAACACCGTTCGGATGCCGCTCACCCCAGCCACGATGAACACAGGATGGCATGCAGCCTATACGGCAACGAAATACTCAAGGCCAGAGAAAAGCATTGGTTAGCATTCCTAGACGAAGCGAGCGACCACGACCTCTGGACGATCAACAAATGCGTGTCCAACCCCATTAGTGACAACCCCAGAGGAGACGGTAGCAAAAGTTCCATCCCCACCCTGGAAGTATCCCACCCAGACGGTCGCAAAACCTACGCAATCTCAAATGAGGACAAAAGCCGGGCCATCGCCAGCTCCTTCTTTCCCCCCCCACCTGAACACTCCTCGGTACCACAAGATTACGTATACCCGAACCGCGTCCCCCACACGATACACGTCTCCAAAGACCTTATCACCAAACATCTCGCCAAGGTGCTCCCGTTCAAAGCCCCGGGACCAGACGGCATCCCAAACATTGCACTCAAGGAAAGCACGTCACTCATTTCGGACCGTATTTACGACATCTTCAACGCCATCCTCACACTCAGCATCTACCACGACCCATGGAAGGACTCCATCACCAGCGCTTTACGCAAACCAGACAAACCAAGATACGACATCCCCAAAGCTTACCGCCCCATAGTTCTACTTAATACTCTCCCAAAACTACTGACGTCTATTATCGCAGAAACCATAACGTCCATGGTCGAAGATAGTGTTGGGGAAGTTCGGTCTCAGACCGACCCAAACCCGGTTTAGACCGAACCGAAACCGGCGGTTTCGGTGATACACTATAGGAGACTGTAAAGGGGGAGATCCCTAAACAAACTACCTATTGGGTGAATGCGAGGAGGCGAAGATGTCTACTACACGTAAAAATGGTATAGAGAGAGATGGAAACTACTATTAAGTTTCCGAACGATGCGAACGTACGTGCGACAGTTGCGATCAACTGTGCGACTTCGCGAACACGGTCGCGACGAAGATATCAATATCGGGTGACGAAGATAGACAAACTCAAGATTATAACTTGAGTTTGAAACTAAAGAAGAGCTTTATAGCTCGGAGACTAAGATTGAAGGGGATGGAAGTCGTAGATTTCTCTCTCTGTAAAGGAGGAAGTGGTTCTCTGTCTCTCTATCTATGTATCTAAACTACATCTCTTTTATACTACTTCGATCGGAGGATCGGAACGGTATAAAATGATAGAAAGGAGTAGTAATGATACTAAAAGGGGAAGGGGATAAAGGAATCAGAAGGTGAAACATAAGATGAAGAACAAAGAACAAAGGAAGATGAAAGGTAAATTGAATAAGAAAGAGAAACTAATATGAAAATACGTCCAAAATGATCGAAAGTGAGGTAGGAGGTGGATGGGATAGGGGGAATGAACCTCCAATAAAGGCGGGATCGGTCCGATATGAGATGACTTTGTCTTGGTGCTGCGACTAGTTCGGAAGCGATCGAAGTTGTCGAGAGGTGTCGGAAGAGTTCGCAGATGTTCGTAAGATCGTAAGATATCGGGATGTGGTCGATGAAGAGGTATAGTACATCTGATTCGCGTATTCGGAGCATAGGATCGTATGATGCGTATCATCTTCCTCCATACTGAAATTTTGACTGTCCTCAGTCAATACGTGAGAGAAGGAAGCACGTGACCTTGTTGACTACAACTCCGCAACTCGTGAGAAACTTCTCAAAAATTTTCTCCATATTGTCGACATCACCTATCCGTCAATAACTCATCTATCGTCATGTCGTCCATCATCGGAATCTCGGGTGCCCTCAAAGACAAGATCAAGGGGCTTGTCGACACATTGCCTAGTGGTTCGATCGCGGGGGCTGAGGAGTATGAGGCTTGGGGTCGTGTCTTTGTCGAGGCTGTCGTAAGTACATTGCCAGAGAGTCTGGTTGCTAACCAAAGGATTTGGATATCTAGGAACAATATCGCGAGGTGATCGAGCTGTGGGAGGAGACCGAAGATGAAATTGTCGCAAAATGGATCGCAGAAGCCCAAGTCATATATGAAGGGCTCGGAGAGGAGAGGTGGCTGAGTTGGGGAGGAGCGATTTTGATGCCGAAGCTTGCAAAAGCTGTTGAGGTACGGGAGATCGAAAGGAAACAGGTGGAAGAGGAGGAGCAACATATGCGACGGCTGTTCGAACAAGCGGAGGAGGAGAAATGACGCGAAACTGAGAGACTGCGATTGATCGAAGAAGCGGCAGCCCTCAAGGCCAAAGCCGAAGAAGCTCGACAAGAAAAACTGAAAGTCGACCAACTCAATTTGTATCATCGATACCAGGCGAAGGAAATCTCTGCAAAGGAACTGAAGACTGCTCTCGAAGCGATCCTCAATCCAGTAGAAGATGGCAATGTCGATCGCGAACAAGACAAGGACAAGGAGGAACATCTGGGTGGGAAGCGAAAGGCTCTTGAAAGCGACGACGAGGACAACGGTCTCTTGGCTGTCGAAGGCAAGGTATGTTGTCGAAGGTACTGCTATGCTGTCAATCTAAATAATCTGTAGTGCGATCGATGCAAAGGCTTCAAGGTCGAATTGCCATGCGAATACGGAGATCACGATGCGAAATGTCGCAAGTGCAAAGATGATCGGAAGGGCTGCTTCTGGGATGGAATCGCTAGGTTGGGCCATAAGCCGAGGACGAAAAAGGCGAAAATTGTACAGGCTAAGGATGTCGAGAGTCCAATTCGTAAGTGATCTAATGTTCGCATGTGGTACACTAAAAGAACTGTGTCGTAGCGAAAGCCTGGATTGGAAAACGACCACCAAGCGGTGTCGCAGGATCATCGAGGGTTGGTTCTCGTGCAGTGAAACTCATCGCGAAGGGAAAAGGGAAAGAGAAGGCGATGAATCGAGGGGAGATCGAGGCGCAGATGTCGTCAGCTGAGGAGGAGATCGCACGGATGAAATTGAAGATATTGTTATGGATCGCTAGATCAGCGGGCTCCAGCAACAACCAACTAAACTGAGTCGAGATCAGACCAGAGGAAACACAAGGAATTAAGTGTATTCATGGTCAACTACTACTATACAACCAGTAGCAGTCCAGGGGAGGGGGGAGGGCTAGGTAAGCGAACCAGGGGGTGGAAACCAGACTAAACGTGAGGAAAGGGAAGGGAAAAAGAGGAACAGTTCGAAGATGAAGGTTTAAATACAAAGAAGTTAGGGAAATGCCATGAAAGACAGACTACCGGGTCTGTATGTACAAACCGAGAGAAATGTAAGAACAATAAGGCTGTCCTGCAGATACAGCATGTCCATCAGTGTTTCAAGTAGTGATTGCAAGGAAATGGTTCGGAGCAATCAAGGGTCCAGACCCTGCGCCTCATGGTTGCCTCATGGCAAGGAGGTGGAACAATCCATGAGTGGATGTATCAGTGAGCACATGATGAACATGAGGCAGCCATGTGGATGTCATGTGGCTGAGTTCCTAGTTTGGGAATGATGAGATTGGTTCGTCTTCCTGATGGTTTGCATTGGCAGTGGATGCCTGGCCAATAGCAGCATACAACTATGAATATGTGTATGCGGGATCGGGATGGAAAGGTGAACATGATGCTTCATCATTGGAGGCAGGGGAGAAGGTGAATCACTGAATGGGGAAGAACCATGATGGGGGTGATGCAATGAACACTGGTAATCATACACCAGCGACTGTGGTTCCTGCAGTACGATAAGCAAGGGTGCTTCATATAACCCTTCTTGGCTACAGGGTACTGGATGACCGGGATGTCGACTGGGTGTGGTCATTCTCGACCAGTGGACTGGTACACAAAGGTGATGAAACATGTCGGAATGCAAGTCTTTGTGGAGCATCAAGGGAACTTGTCATACATGCGAGTTCGGGTTGTTAGCTGAGCACCGGCGGTCAGCTGATGAGAAGAAAGCGAATGAATGTGGAGGTGACATGTGAAGAAGAACAAGATGGTCGGCCAAGGTAGGTCAAAGGAGTCATCGGTTGCCGGCAACTATGACGGATCCAATGTCTGAGTCATTGTGGGGAGGTTGTGTTATCCAAATATAGGTTGCATAGATATAGACGCCCACAAGGGTGGAGATGCCAATAGAACATATGACAATCGTGGCGATGAGCTGGGCGTCAAAGGTAACCATGAGGATCGGGATGACGTGTCGGTCTTCTTCAAAATAGGAAAGTCGATCGGTCATCAGGCACAAGGCTATTCATTCGTCTGTGACAGGCACAAGGAACCATGTCGGTGAATTGTGAAAGAACAATAACAATGTCATGAGCATATGGGTGTGGACATATGATCGGTCGGCGGAGAACCAGAGTATTCCGATTGCTGGGTATGATCGGTGGTTGGGACATGGAGTATTCTTGTCTCCAGGTATGCACACCGGTCATGGGTTGTGACAAGAATGGAATGGTCAAGTTCGGATTGTATTGTCTTCAGGTTCCTTCAGCTTCTGGTTGTGCATGAATGGTTATGCACTGTCAAGTCATCCAATGAGGACATGGGGTCAACCCGAGAGTTCGGTAACAAGGTATCGTCCAATCAGAGCATGGGACTTGGCACATCTTCGTGGGAATGTATGGGTGTCACGTGCTGTCAAAGCAAAAGACAGGGGCAAAAAGGTGAAAATCGTAACAATACCCCCCTTTCAAGATTCGCGTCCGCGCGAATAAGCAAAAGAACAAGGAGGAGAACATAGGGACAATGAAACATCATCAAGAGGGTTCCATGTCATAACAGCGCACGTTTAACGTCATACCGGACGTCGTAGACCATTGTCATGTGCAATATACATGACAACAATCAAATCCATGATTATTGGGGGTCAAGATCCAACAAAGAGGATGGGGCAACTGATTCGAACAGTTAATCGTCATAGATTAAAGTCATTCCAGACTACAGCGGGGGTTGAGGATCGATTTCAAGTTATACTTTCGATATTCGGGGGTTCCATCGGTTACGTCCAAGTTATACTGATAACCACAGGTCGGCAAGGGTGGTGGGGGTGGGGAGAATCACTGAAAACCTTCCACGAAGGGTTTCAACCGGGTTAAGGTCATTCATGATGCAGAGATCTCCACATCAAACAGCATCAGCAAACATATGCATCAGCTTCAGAAGTTTTACATCGTTACGGATGGTTCTTCTAGTTTATTGTCTATTCAGACATCGGGGTCCAAAGGGGTTGGTTTGGAGGATTAGAAGTTTTACATCATTACGGATGTACGGTCTCTAGGGGTGATGGGATTTCGGATTCAAGAAGTTCGTAGATTACAGTCATTTCAGACTTTTGGTTTGGCTAGTTTTATATCATTCCGGATATTTGAGCATGGGCCAGTGTTTGTCGACTTAGCGTGGATTCCTTGCATTTGAATAATGCCTGAGGTTTCTTCATATTCCATGAATGCGACAGGTTCTAGTTTATAGTGTCATTTCGGACAATCAAGGTCAAGAGGGAGTTTGAGGGTTATGGATTCTTCAGCTGTGTTCAAGTGCTACTAACAGCATCAGGTGTCAGAGAGGGATATCTGGGTTCGGTTGATGTCATAACAGACATCAGGTACTTCGTAGTTTTATAACATTCCGGTTATTGGGTCAGGGTTGAGGATTCAGGAGGATCGACATCCAGTTTCAGGTTCCATGTGCTGGCATTGTCTAGAGTACAACTCAGAACAATCACAGCAACTGTGGACAAGTCATTGAGGATGGGGTCAGCGATTGGGGTGGGTGTTCATGTCCATCTTCAGTTTGATGCCATGCAAGACATCAAGGGTTTCGAAGTTTTATAACATTTCGGTTATCTGGTCATCACAAAGGACTTGGAATGATCACAGTCCTGAGTCAGGGGTGTTTCTAGTTTCATGTCATTCCGGACATTCGAAGTTTTAAGCTCTCCAGCTCGTCTAGTTTTATATCGTTCCAGATATCGGTCTTGTTGACTGATCGTGGATTTCCTACACTCAAGTGGTGTGCGAGATCTCTTCATATGCCATGAATGCAACGGGGTCATATTTCGAGAGGAGGGAAGTTCAGGGTTCCGGGATGGGTGACTAGTTTTGTGTCATTACGGACATCCAGGGTAGTCATGATAGTTTATTGTCATTACAGACATTCGGGGGAATTGTCATCATAGTTTATCGTCATTGCGGACACTCGGGGTGCGGATCAGTGTTTTGAGGTTATAGGATTTCGGTTCCATCAACTGGGTTCAAGTTATACTGGCAGTTTCTGGATGGAGGTATGGTAGATTTCAAGAAGCTGTCAATTTCAAGTTATACTCTTGACAGGAGTCTGGGAGAGGGGAGGGTTTTGGAATTCATCGGCTGGTTTCAAGTTATACTAACAGCATTTGAAGGGTAAAAAATATCAAGGGGTGGGATGTTGGAGAACTGCCAATTTCAAGTTATACTCTTGGCAATGAGAATTTCGAGGGGGGAAAGGGAGGGGGTTCGTTCGATCCATCATTCATTCTGATGCAAACTGCTATACAAGTCAGTAGCATATGAGGTTCATCATAGCAATGAGAACAAGGTGGTTGGTTTGCACAGTGTCCTTCTGTTTTGGTTCAGATGTCAACAGACATCAGGTTCTTTTAACGGCTTATAGCGATCATGCATGCGTTCTCTGGGTCTTGCTTTGTCATACGGTTGGCTCTGTATCCAGGAATCAGGACTTTCGAGTTCGTTGGAGCAGGCATCCTGCTTTGGGTTCGTATTAGTTTATCAAGTCATTTCGGACCATCAATTTTTTGTCATTACAGTTTAATGTCGTGCAGGACATCAAGGTGGGTGCAGATGCCCCAGCATTCGGGGTTGGTAGGGTTATGGCCAACAGAGAGATGTTCGATTTACAATACCCAAATCATCACAATTACCCAAATGTCATAGTTGAAACCCCTTCAGATGATTCATGAGGGGAAGGGGGAACCTTATTCTTTGAGATACACAGAACAGAGGGTATGCACCTTGGACAATCCAAGTTATACAGTCCAAGTGACCCTGAACCATCACAAGTCTTTTTAGGCATCAAGAACAACAACCAAGAGTGTGTGGGGATGGTGGGACAATGATATGGGTGCTGGTGGGGTGCATCATGTTTCGGCTTCGATAGAGAAAATCCATCTTTGGGTTATCCAGGGGCTTGCACAGGTTTTACTTGGGTTATGTCCTTCTAAAACATCTTTTCCCATTCTGTGATATCCTCCCCCTTTCGTCTTTTCTCAAACAACTTCTCCAACATTGCATTCATCAATGCCTCTCGTCGATAATCCGGTTTCACTCGTTTTCTTCTATGGGGATATCGATGTTCTCTGTGGTCGGGCAACTGTTGTTTGATGAAAGTATGTATCATTTTTGGAGAAGGGGGAAGTGGGGGATTTAGCCATGAGCAGGATTTGGAATTCATGTATCTGTTGAGATCATCAAGGATGGGACGTTCAACACCTCGAATGTAGAGTGAACCATAGTTCATCTCATTTTGTGGATCGATAACCAGTAAACCAGATTCATTGTATGCCATTACTGATATTTGAGACAACAATGGCATCCAGGATTGTGGATTATATGAGTACTTGATGATCCGGGGGGAAGTATAGTGACACAAGGGCCAAAGCACGTACAGTAGTACAGCAATTCGATATATGGATGATTCTCCTGGTATGGGATGAGGGCTTTGGTCCTTTCGTATAGTCTGTGGCCTAATCCAGAGTCAGTACATATTTCCATAGAGCCAGTATCATGTATCCTCGGAGGACAAGGAGTTGGAGGATACCCATGGATCCCATTCAGTCATGGCATTGGTCAAAAATAACCCAGACGTACGAATCGCGTTATCAATGGTAATTGCGATTCCAGATATTGACGGTCAAGATGACAACAGCTCAACAATGGTGTATGGAGCAGTGCTCTGAGGAAGCACATACACGTCAAGGGATTAATTGTCGAGCAAGTAATGGGAATATGCTGGATGTTTGCACGTGGGTATGCCTTATCTGGTGTTCGGCGGTGTTATCGAAGTCCCCGCATTAAACAGACAGGTCTTGGCTTCTTCCGGATGTTATTTGGTCCCCGGTAGAGCCTATTCCATTTTAGACTGTGTGTGTACCTTAATGAATACAACAGGGATTCGAATTCTTTGAAAAGAAGGGTGGCACGCGGGATGTCACATGAGATGCCGATGATTTGTCATATACATGAGACGAATTCTCAAGGGGTAATATCCATATATGTGTGATCGAGTCCTTGTTCGGTTCCGGGTCGATCGGGTCCTTGTTCGGTTCCGGCCTCCATTCAATTCCGGCATTCTTTTAATTCCGGGTTCTACTTTCATCCCCACACGTGGTCAGAATTCCAAACTGTGGGAAAAGGAAGGCGATGCGTAGAATGTCTTAGGAGACAAGGGAAGATCATCCATTTATGGTCATATACATGTCCGAGTGACTTCAAACAATGTATTTTGTCAATTCCTGCATGGCAACAGGATTCTAATGAGCCTAGTAGCCACAATAAGGAGGGTCCCCGTTCTTCTGTCTCTCAGAGCAGAGTACTAGGATCAACCACTTCTCCTTAATTGACCAATAAGTCATTCCTTTTCTGCAAATCGAATATTTCGAGGTTCGGGCGTGTGTACTGGCTTTCTCGGGGCTTTCCACACTTGAGATGTTTGAGAGGGGTGAGGGAGGGCGGTTCAATGAGTCCATTCGATTCGATTTGACAGAGGGGAGAGGTCGGAATATGTCTGGAACATCCAAAACATATTTAATTCAGGGGGACTACTATTGTAGCATGGTTGGTTTGTCAAGCAGTGTCCTTCTGCTTCAGGTATTGCATTGGATAAACCCATTACAACATCGATTGCTTGTAGCAGTGGTCCCATGAGGTTGGGTGTCAGGTGAGACTTGTCTTTGTACAACAAGTACAAGTCTCAGTCATTCATAATTCGGATCATTGGCAGGACGGCCAGTTCGTGTGGTGACGTTAGTCAAGGATTGTCATTGATCCATTTGGATTCGAGTTCGGTCTGTGCAGGCTTTGTCCTGGATAAACCAATGACAAACGCAGTAACTGCAGTCAGAGTCGGGGGCTTGCGCATGTATTGTCCAAGACTCAGTCTCAGAGAATCACAGGTAACGCGGTCAAGCTTCTTCATCAAGAGTTGGTCATTGGGGGAGTTGGGAAACGTTTAGTCTTTTGTTATGGATCGCTAGATCAGCGGGCTCCAGCAACAACCAACTAAACTGAGTCGAGATCAGACCAGAGGAAACACAAGGAATTAAGTGTATTCATGGTCAACTACTACTATACAACCAGTAGCAGTCCAGGGGAGGGGGGAGGGCTAGGTAAGCGAACCAGGGGGTGGAAACCAGACTAAACGTGAGGAAAGGGAAGGGAAAAAGAGGAACAGTTCGAAGATGAAGGTTTAAATACAAAGAAGTTAGGGAAATGCCATGAAAGACAGACTACCGGGTCTGTATGTACAAACCGAGAGAAATGTAAGAACAATAAGGCTGTCCTGCAGATACAGCATGTCCATCAGTGTTTCAAGTAGTGATTGCAAGGAAATGGTTCGGAGCAATCAAGGGTCCAGACCCTGCGCCTCATGGTTGCCTCATGGCAAGGAGGTGGAACAATCCATGAGTGGATGTATCAGTGAGCACATGATGAACATGAGGCAGCCATGTGGATGTCATGTGGCTGAGTTCCTAGTTTGGGAATGATGAGATTGGTTCGTCTTCCTGATGGTTTGCATTGGCAGTGGATGCCTGGCCAATAGCAGCATACAACTATGAATATGTGTATGCGGGATCGGGATGGAAAGGTGAACATGATGCTTCATCATTGGAGGCAGGGGAGAAGGTGAATCACTGAATGGGGAAGAACCATGATGGGGGTGATGCAATGAACACTGGTAATCATACACCAGCGACTGTGGTTCCTGCAGTACGATAAGCAAGGGTGCTTCATATAACCCTTCTTGGCTACAGGGTACTGGATGACCGGGATGTCGACTGGGTGTGGTCATTCTCGACCAGTGGACTGGTACACAAAGGTGATGAAACATGTCGGAATGCAAGTCTTTGTGGAGCATCAAGGGAACTTGTCATACATGCGAGTTCGGGTTGTTAGCTGAGCACCGGCGGTCAGCTGATGAGAAGAAAGCGAATGAATGTGGAGGTGACATGTGAAGAAGAACAAGATGGTCGGCCAAGGTAGGTCAAAGGAGTCATCGGTTGCCGGCAACTATGACGGATCCAATGTCTGAGTCATTGTGGGGAGGTTGTGTTATCCAAATATAGGTTGCATAGATATAGACGCCCACAAGGGTGGAGATGCCAATAGAACATATGACAATCGTGGCGATGAGCTGGGCGTCAAAGGTAACCATGAGGATCGGGATGACGTGTCGGTCTTCTTCAAAATAGGAAAGTCGATCGGTCATCAGGCACAAGGCTATTCATTCGTCTGTGACAGGCACAAGGAACCATGTCGGTGAATTGTGAAAGAACAATAACAATGTCATGAGCATATGGGTGTGGACATATGATCGGTCGGCGGAGAACCAGAGTATTCCGATTGCTGGGTATGATCGGTGGTTGGGACATGGAGTATTCTTGTCTCCAGGTATGCACACCGGTCATGGGTTGTGACAAGAATGGAATGGTCAAGTTCGGATTGTATTGTCTTCAGGTTCCTTCAGCTTCTGGTTGTGCATGAATGGTTATGCACTGTCAAGTCATCCAATGAGGACATGGGGTCAACCCGAGAGTTCGGTAACAAGGTATCGTCCAATCAGAGCATGGGACTTGGCACATCTTTGTGGGAATGTATGGGTGTCACGTGCTGTCAAAGCAAAAGACAGGGGCAAAAAGGTGAAAATCGTAACAGATATCCGTCTATTCGCAGTTCGTCGAGCTGCTGGAGGACGAGAGGGAGCGGCTAATGGAGCTGTGGTACGATGCCTAAAGAGTGGCCGGGCGCCATCGCGAAGTATCGATCCTTTTCTTCTTTGTAAAATATTTTTGTTTTTCGACATTTTCAATGGTAAAAAGCCTCACCCAATATCGCAAGAATCTGTGAGGATAAATAATGAAACAAAATGGGGTCCTGATTATTTCGAAATAATTGTCGGGGGATCAAGAAGGGCTTGTCGATAAATCGCAGTGTAATCGAGGGGGCGGTTCACCAACGTCGCGATGTGAGTCGTTAGTTCGCATGAATCGCGAGACTAGATCAGTGGCAAAGCAAATACGCGAGGTCGGATGCGTCAAACTAGTTAGTGTATCGAGGGGAGAAATTGAGGAGACCTGAGACAAAGGCGAAGTCAAGGGGTTCGAAGACACAATATTCGATGGCGAAGAGGTTGAAAATGATATGGACACAATATTTGGGGGCGAAGTCGATGGAACTAACGAAGTTACTATATTCGGTGGAGGGTCTGGCAACGAAGCTAACGTTGTCAGAGAAACAATATGCGATGGCTGCGATGAGGGCGAAATTGGTTCGGATGGTGCGATATCTAATATCGAGGGGTCGGGCAATGGTTCCGACACAAACTCTGGAGTGGGCGGTGAGGATTCTGCGGATACTGGTTCGATGGGCGAAGGCAGAGGGAAATCTATCGGAGATAGGGGCGGTACTGGTGACTCTGGCGAAGGCAATACTGATATGACTGTGATCGAGGGGACTTGAGACCAAGCTGGAGCATGGGGCTGCGAAGCCGAAATCGGAACTATGGGGGGCACTGACGAAGGAGATATTGGAATCGGAAGGGTCGCGGTCGATGGCGTGGCGTTATCTGATGGTTTTGAAGGTGATATCGGTGTTTCTAGACAGTATACAGCTGCCGGAATCCTGAACGAAGTAAAGTCGTGCTCTGGCTCTTCTTCGGCGACAAAGGTTTCTTGAGAACGAAGCTGTCGGAGCAATGCTAACTCTTGCTCTAGCTTAGCGATACGAGATAAATCTAGAGCTGATATTTGATCAGAGGCTTGAGGTGTCGGGGGCGAGGAAGGTCGATTTAAGATGCGAATATTAGCATGCGACGAATCTTCGTTAAAATATGCAGTACGCGACAAAGGCTGAGACGATGGCGAAGGTTCGACGGTCGAGGTGTAAGCGTGTTGAGGGGGTAGCATCAATGATGGGGGCTCCGATGTGGCATAACAATGCGTAGAAGTGGTCGCAGGAGGGGTTCGAGGGGTCAAGGCATTAATCAATGTAGTCGCGAACTCATCTACAATGGTTGTGAGATCAACCTTGGCTGGGGATGATGGAGTTGAGTTCGAAGGTTTCAGAACAAACATCGCAGGGTCGTATGAAAATTCAGAATTGTCACGCAAGACATACTGTGCGGCAGCATAGATATCAGCAAGCGAATATGGGTCATCGAGGAAATGATCGGGGAACTTGATGGAAAGTCGGTGTCGAATCGCTTTCGACAAACGGCCCTGGAAACCTCGAATGAATGCTCGACTAATTTCTGCGTCAGAGATGCGATTCTTGCTTCGAAGAAAAGTTGTAATGTTAAGGAAACTTCGATAGTAGTTCCCAAGTTCGTTTGAATCGTGTATCCCAGTTCGTAACTGTTCTCCAATCAATGCATCCATGTCGGAGATCGACCATTTTCTGCCATCTTCGGCTCCGGGATAAAGGGCAATCACTGCTTGTATAAAATCTGCGAACAATATTCCGGGTTCGCTTGCTGGGAGGTAACCCCAAATGTCGGAGGAGTCAATGTCGACATAATGTTGTGCGAACTTTTTCTTCTGCTGAACATCGGTGATCGCGCAACGTGTGAACAAGAGTTCGAGATCGTCAAAGTATCGCTGGAGTTCTCTGGGCTTCGATGGCGAAAAGGTCGGAGCTGTCGAATGACCACGTGCTGGCATAAAAGCTGGTCCAGACATGATTGAATATAAAAGGCTTGGTCGGGGATGGTAAAGATTGTCGTCAATTGATGTCGAGTGTAAAGTGATGAACTTTGTCGAATGTCGAAGAGTATAATGATGTGTCGTGAGCTAAAAGATTGTGGGGTGAAAGAAAGTATCGGAAATGGTGGTGTAAAATGGAAAATGTTAGCAATATTAGCAGTAAAGAATGAGAGGGTGTAGAGACAATTTTCGAAGTAATCTAAAAATAATACTGCCTCGCGGTGGGCTCCAAAATGATACGCTATAGGAGACTGTAAAGGGGGAGATCCCTAAACAAACTACCTATTGGGTGAATGCGAGGAGGCGAAGATGTCTACTACACGTAAAAATGGTATAGAGAGAGATGGAAACTACTATTAAGTTTCCGAACGATGCGAACGTACGTGCGACAGTTGCGATCAACTGTGCGACTTCGCGAACACGGTCGCGACGAAGATATCAATATCGGGTGACGAAGATAGACAAACTCAAGATTATAACTTGAGTTTGAAACTAAAGAAGAGCTTTATAGCTCGGAGACTAAGATTGAAGGGGATGGAAGTCGTAGATTTCTCTCTCTGTAAAGGAGGAAGTGGTTCTCTGTCTCTCTATCTATGTATCTAAACTACATCTCTTTTATACTACTTCGATCGGAGGATCGGAACGGTATAAAATGATAGAAAGGAGTAGTAATGATACTAAAAGGGGAAGGGGATAAAGGAATCAGAAGGTGAAACATAAGATGAAGAACAAAGAACAAAGGAAGATGAAAGGTAAATTGAATAAGAAAGAGAAACTAATATGAAAATACGTCCAAAATGATCGAAAGTGAGGTAGGAGGTGGATGGGATAGGGGGAATGAACCTCCAATAAAGGCGGGATCGGTCCGATACGAGATGACTTTGTCTTGGTGCTGCGACTAGTTCGGAAGCGATCGAAGTTGTCGAGAGGTGTCAGAAGAGTTCGCAGATGTTCGTAAGATCGTAAGATATCGGGATGTGGTCGATGAAGAGGTATAGTACATCCGATTCACGTATTCGGAGCATAGGATCGTATGATGCGTATCATCGGTTCCGGTTTGGGAATTTCTAGCGGAGACCGAACGGTTCGGTCTCGGTTTGGGGGATTTGGCTGCGGTTCAAACCCAGTTCAAACTGAGTTTGAACCGAACCAATAAATGTCAGCCAGCAACTCAACACTCGCTCATCGCCCATCCACAACGCCTCAAACAAGCCCCGAACAAGGATCGACCACCAGGAAATGGCGGCTGGGTACTCCCAGCCGCCCAGGTAAGTGTTATCTATATTATCTATACCGGATTCTAACTACAAATATGACAGGCAACACCACCACTAACACAACCACAACCAACGCCAACACAACCGCGACCACGATGACGACGACCACGATGACCAATGGCAACGACCGCATCAATGTTACGACGGACCCCCATCCGGCATCAAATAACATGCGCACTGGAACGCGAACAACACCAGGGCCACATCCGACGCCAACAACAACGCGTCCAAGACGCGCATGCACGCAAACCAACGTGCACGGGGTGGAGTGGCAGTCAACAAGATGGAACGAGCAGCGGGGGGTGGTGCATCCACCCCCGCTCCTTCGTGGTATGTTGTTTTTATGTTTTTATTGAAGTTTTTATTGATTTTATTCGTATATACCGGAATGCGGCACCACACCACCATCACCATCGCCACCACCACCACCACCACCATGTAACACCGATGCGGCCAACGCGGGGTCAACCCGTCCATCGCGCGTGTACAACACGCATGACGCGTTGGGACACCCACGCGGAGAGGCTCGTACGCCACCACCACCACGCGTCTGCCGAAAACAACCAGCATGGGTTCAACCCGCCCATCGTCGCATGCACAACGCGTATGACACGTCCGGACAGCCATGCAAAGAGCCGCGCGTATGGCTCAACGCCTGCGCAAGGTGTGCCAGTACCCCAGCACCTCAATCACACCTCGCACACAGGTTAGCCATGTCAATTGACGTGCGCAACACTGTTGCGAGGTCAGAATGGTGCAGGGTGACTGACCACCCAGCGGTTCGCGGTTCAAACCGCATTTGGACCGAAACCAAACTGATGTAAACGGTCTACATCGGTTTCGGTTTCGGTTCAGGATTTTTCAGCAGGAACCGAATGGTTCAGTTCCGGTTTGGGGCAAAAAGGCCGAAAACCGAACCGAACCGAACTTCCCCAACACTAGTCGAAGAGCACCAACTCCTGCCCTCCCATCACTTTGGCGGCTGGCCTGGGCGTACCACCACTGACTCTATGCACGTTCTAGTACATTGAATCAAGCATGCTTGGCGAAATAAGAGAGTAGCAGCTATACTCTTCCTGGACATCGAGGGAGCATTCCCGAACGCGGTCACGGAGCGGCTACTCCACAACATGAGAAAAAGACGCATCCCTGAACCTTTCATCCACTTCATAAACAACATCTTGACTGGCCGTACAACTCGCCTCACCTTCGACGATTACATCTCCGACCCGATACACCTGAGAAATGGCATCGGCCAAGGCGACCCAATATCTATGATCATTTACCTGTTCTACAATGCTGACCTGCTTGACATACCCGCAGGTAAACGTGAACTAGCTGTCGCGTTTGTAGACGACGCCGCCATATACGTAGAGGGTAAAGACTTCGCGGAAACCAATAGTCTCATCAAGAACATCATGACGAAACGAAACGGAGCCTACGATTGGTCTAAAGATCATAACTCCAAATTCGAGACCAGTAAATTCGCGCTGATAGATTTTTCACAGCGCAGCAATATATTAAGACCCCCGCTCACGCTCAATAATACCACCATCAAGCCCGTCAAGACACACCGATTCCTCGGCATCATCATGGACCAGCACCTCTGTTGGCACGAGCAACGAGAAAATACGATCGCTAAGACCACCAAATGGATTCACCTCTTCCGCAGAATGGCGTGGCCGAAATCAGGAGTCCCTAGAAAACTAATGCGGCAGCTATACACGGCCATAGCAATTCCAAAAATGACCTACGCCGCCGACATTTGGTACATGCCAGTTCACGAAGCAGCTGACAGCACCCACAGGAAAGGCTCGGTCAGAGCGATGCGCGAACTCACTAAAACTCAACGAATGGCCTCGATACCCATCACCGGAGCCCTCAGGACAACTCCAAATGACCTACTCGATCTCCACGCTGGTATCCTGCCCATCGACCTACTAATGCATAAAGTCTGTCACAGGTCGATCATCAGAATAGCGTCTCTCCCCATCTCACACCCACTACACACCCCGCTAAGGAGATGTGCAAAACATCTCGTTGCTAGACACAGATCCCCCCTTCACACACTTTCTCATCTCATCTCTTTCACATTAACCCAGACGATATAGAACCCATATGGCCGACTCACCTACACACCACCCCTTCCCCTTTCTGTACCTCCATACCCAACACCAGGGAAGAGTCCATCGACCAACACGACAACGACACGGCAGACATAAAGATATACTCAGACGGATCCACGCTCGAAGGCGGCGTGGGCGCAGCAGCCGCCCTGTACCATAATGGACGCACTCGGGTCAGAACACTCCGATATCATCTGGGTCCCAGTGACTCCCACCACAACGTCGAAGCCGAAAACATAGCAGGTACACTCGCCCTGCACCTCCTAAGTCATGAAACTCTTCTGCGTGATGTCTCCATCTATATTGACTGCCAACCCACAATACGAGCACTAACCTCCGTCAGAACCAACCCCAAATCCGGTCAACATACCCTAGACACCTTCCACGAGGCAGCCCGGCGGCTCACTGACACTAACCACCTCCTCGTCATCACTATTAGATGGATATCGAGTCACAGCGGCGTTGCCGGAAACGAACGAGCTGATAGGGAGGCGAAGTCAGCAGCGAGGGGAACTACCAGCCCACGACGTACTCTACCTCACCCCTTACGGCTCGGCACCTTGCCCTCCAACACATCTGCCCTTAAACAGTCGTTCAAGAAACAGCTAGAGTTGCAATGGAAAGACGCCTGGCGTCGATCGCCATGCTTCGTACGATTCACTCGCATTGACCCTAGTTTCCCCTTTAGCAAATTCCTAAAAACCACATCTAACTTGACACGCCCCCAGGCTAGCTTAATCACGCAGATCCGCACCGGTCATCTCCCACTCAACGCGTACTTATACAGGATCAAGAAGGTCGACACCGAAGCCTGTCCAAAGTGCGCCCAGGCAAAGGAAACAGTACACCACTTCCTCTTCGACTGTCCGCTCTATCAAAACGCACGCCACTCCTTGACTAACGCACTTAGGACACAAGCCCGATCCCTCACCTACCTCCTCAACGACAAAAAGGGCATCTCAGAACTGATAAAATACGTGCGCCGCACGGGCAGACTAAAAGACTCCTTCAGTGACATTCGCAATCTGGCTAACACCTAACTGACCATGATATATAACAGCGCCATCGTAACCGCCTTGCCAACAACGCCCCACCCTCGCATACGCTCGCTCACATCAAGATCTTCGCCGCCTTCATACTCGCCCCGCCTAACCACAATCACCTCGATCGATCGACGTGGTCTTAGTCAGACACTCACATACCCACGTACCTTGAATTTCTCCACCCTGCGGCCCTGTCTTCTTCGTGCATGCCTGCTTCGGCGGCCGAGCACCTACTTGGTCTAGCCCCTCACACAGCACCCCCCACTAGCACCACTGGGCCCCCTCAACAGTCAGGTCAGGCGTCTAAAATGGCATTGGAAATGCCGGGACTATGGGGGACTTAATCCGTCGTAGTCACATTCGCAAACCAGAGGAACAGGATTTGGGATGGTTCCCAATTTTAACTACTATAGCCTATCTTAGCCTACATGTAATGTCCGACATAGGGTACAGCCCTGCGGGACAATAAACATGACTCAAAAAAAAAAAAAAAAAAAAAGGATGAAGACACTGATGAAAGGGATGAAAGGGATGATGATTTTTCATTTGGAGATCCTTTGTGTTTCTTACCAGAAGGCTTCTTGCCTTGGCTGGCAATGGATGGGGCATGGGATGGTGCTCAAGATGGCACTGGAGTTACAGGAGGGGAGGATGGGGGGAGAGGCACGGAATCTCTAATTGGAGGTGTAACTGGAAGGACAGTCGCTGATCCAGAACCTGAAGATTTGTCTGCGGAACCATTCTCTGATGAGGAAGTGCTGACTGGAGCTTGACGATTATCTATTGAGGGTCGGTACACAGTCTTCCCCTTCGCATTGGAGGGCATCAAGAGCCAAATATCATTGAAGAGGGACCAGCCTTTTGCGAAATTTGTGGCTTTGGGATGTTTCTGCACACGGGCGACGTAAGTAAGGGGTTACCACTCTGAAGAAGTATATTACCTTGACATAATCATCCCAGATGGGCTGTGTGTGGTGATCTAACTGCACACCGCGGTCAGAACTCCATTGTAGGCCCGATAACCTTGTGAGAGGTAGGACATTCTCATAGTCTTCCTTCAGCTGGATCTGATATCAGCATGATTCATTTTAGCAGCACATGCCGGTGAAATACCTTTCCCCACTTTGACTTGCAAGGATTTGCAGTCTTCTCAGTGCCCCTCTCAGGTGGAGTCTTGCCGAGTGCAGATGCTGCAGCCTGCCAGGTCACTGGCTTCAACGATCCTCCATCTCCACCCTCAGCCTTGTGATTGAGCAAGAAGTCAACCAAATGACGAACATCATTCTCAGTCCATTGTGTGCGAGGGGCCTTTGTCGGCTTTGGGACCTGCTTGTCAGGCATGTCAGACGGTGCCGGTGATTCAAGGTTTGGCCAGCTTAGCGGTATCTTAATTGGTTCTTCTTCTGATGCATGCATCTATTTGGCTCACTTCTATATAAAGTAGTTCTTGTGTTTGAAAGTTAGGTGGCTGCGGTGCTGATCAGGGCCTAACACACTTCACTGACAAGAAGATCAGTACAGCCCTGGTTTACTTCGGGATTCATTGATTGGACCAGGGCATCTGTGATGCCAAATTTAGCTTCAATTGCACCAGAGGAGTCCCTGGACACGACAGTGTAGTATAGACTGCAACCTATCATAATGATTTTGGAAGCCATGTTAGATGGAGGCCCAGTCAGCATAGCAGTCTGCACACAATAGGCTTCCCCTCCCAGGACGTCTGTACATCCCAAGTTGATCCTGCTCTTCCCCGCAGGAACAGTGAGGGGATGCACCCTCTTCCGAACAGGCTCGAGATCTTGCAATGCCTTGAGGCATTCAAAAAATTCTTGGGAAACCCAAACCATTGTGTGTTTTCTCCTCCGAACGTGTTTCAAGCTCTGCTAATCTCCCGTTTCAGCCAAGTGAAAGATATTGGACCGGGGAAGTGTATGTTTTTGCCTGAGAAGAGACAGGTTATTTTACTGCAAAAAGTTTCCGTGAGATGGCTATGTAAGAGTTTTTGGTATATGGAACAAGGGTCGTCAACTTTAGCTATTGCAGAACTCTGCACGGAGGGTTTCTGCAGCCTTGCATCGAAGACAGAGTGGGGCGACCTCACTGTTCATGCGCTGTAGCCGCCGACCCTCATATAGTAGAATATCCATGTCAATCTGCCAGTTATAAACCATAGCACTGGCACGCACTGCATCCATAAATCAAGCCTCGATCCCTGGTCATCCATTCAAATACTTCTAATAATCGAATTGGAAAGGGGAAATGGAAGTCAACTGCTGGTTACGTAGTCGGCGTATAGTTTGCTGAGCCCTACAAAGGCCATGACCACCCATATAACGATGAGCGGCTTCTATATCTTGTTGTCGTTACTAAAACCTTCAACCCACTGGTAATCGGGTGCATCTCGGCAAGCAGGTGAGTATAGCTGGATGCGAGCCGAGTAGACATGGTGTTGAATGCAGCGGTCTGGGCAAATACAATTGTGGGTATGAGATAATGACAACATTTTGAGGAGTTTTCTAGATACCAGGTTATGGCCAAGAGGTATGAATACATACATGTGCGACAAGATGGGAAGGGGGCGGTAAAAAACCGAAGGATATGGTGCTCGAGTACATCAGGGCCGACAAACAGTGGCATACCTAATGGAAATGGTGATGGCTTCAAAAGCATTAATGGAGAAATAAGAGGATGAAAGAGGTGCAATGTACCATGTGCCACTCTGAAAAATTGCATTAATAGTACTGTATCACAAAAAACATAGTAAACATTGTTCAATTTGCTAACACCTCTAACCTGCGCATGAGCACATCATCCGAGACAAATGGACTTCCGAAATAGATGGGAAAATGACATTCATCAATGTCATCGTCATCAAGATATTTGTCAAACACCTCTGCTGCCCCAGAGGCAGCCGAGACCCGAGCAACGGCCAGATGGAGGTTGCACATACAGGGATCAGGATAGTCAATGTCATCACCATCCTCACCTTGTCCAAACAAGATTTCTTGGCCGTCTTTGAGCTTTACAAGGAGAGATACTTTTGCCGGCCATACAACCCGGAAAAAATATCTCCACTATTCTCAATTTGTGAGTGCAAGAAGAGGAAGGTATGTTCATAGATGGCACCTGATGGTCATCTTTCACTGCCTCAATGCCCCAGGCAAGAAACTTATCGATTGAATCGTGCACGTTGGTTTCCAGATTCATGGCATTACATGGATGGTTTATGAACGCGTGAACGGTCTCAGCATCCAAGAAATAGCCCGTGAAAGATTCGATGGCGCTGTGTGTTTGGGTCTAGATGAGGGGTTAATGGCCGAACTGCTTTGCCCGGCATATCAGGCCTACCTTCGAGTTTACAGAAAATGGGATGATGTGTGCGCAGCGAGGTATCACCGCCCCGTCACCGGTGAAAGGAAGATGGGAAAACAAACAAGCAGGCCCATCACGGCGATCGACCTACGACCACACATAAGCATGTGTGTTGAGCCAGTTAGCAGATCAAACATACCAGGCTTTTCAACGCTGCCTGACTCCGATTAACTTTGGCCTTTTGTAACAACACCGCGATCTCTAAAGTTCGGTTGGGATGGGGAGAAGAATGTACGGAATCTTGTGGGGTCTTTTTGCCGCCGGGATTGTTGACTTGAATATAATAAGTCGGGAATCTCTCGTGGGACCAGTTTGAAGAGGTTACTTACACGGGATTACCAGGTGTGATAAGTAATGACTCGCAAGCACTGTGAGATGACTGAAGTCACCAACATGGGTTTCGATTTCGAGGAGCACGATTTGCGCCCAGTCGTCCGGGCTCACGGAGTGATCAGCTTCAAGGGAGTCAACTGACGGAGCATTAAATAAGGCTTGTACGGTGAAAGGACAAAAGGACGTTACCACATGCTATCACAACTGTGATCCTACACTTCCTGAGTTCCGTCAAGAACTGACTCGCCATTGAGGTAGGGGATGAGGAATGCTCGATGATAGCTTTCAAGAGACGGTGTGCTGGAACATTGAAGTCTGAACTCTGCGTTCCAGCAACTCCCAGTGGCGGATCTTGCACTACATCCTCTCGTTCGTCCATCAAACACAACAGGGCTAAGGGATAAGACTCAAGAGGGCGAAACATGGATTCACGGTGTCGTGCGGCCTGGTGGCAGGTGCAGGTCGCTGGCGCTCATATTGTCCAACGTGTAAATGGGAATCCCTGAGACCCGAAAAAGCTGTCACCATCAAAAGAGAAGAAGAGAGTGGACGCGTGACCTGACGGATTGGGAAGTAGCTTATGTAAATTTTGCGGAGTTGCGAAGCAACTCCCAGTGTGCCCAGCCTCCCCAGACTGAGCGAAGCTCAGTCTGCTGAGGTTTGCTTGACTGAGACTGAGCTTCGCTCAGTCTCAGGGAAGCCTGGGGGCCGTTTGGTGGGCAGTTTGGTGGACTGAGACTGAGCGCAGCTCAGTCTCAGGCAACTTGGAATTCAAACTCAGTTTCAAATTCAGGGTGGTTTGGTTGACTGAGACTGAGCGGAGCTCAGTCTCAGGCAACCATGCTGGAGTTGCAGTGGGGGGTGGGGGGAGTTGCAATGGGGAAGAGTTGCAACAGGGGCTCAATTTACACTGAGCAAAGGTGGGTAACTTGATACAGGGTGCCACAAGTGTTTGTGAGCGCAGCGAACAAACATCAGTGGCACAGAAGGCATTGCACATGGGCAATATGTGAGTAACTTGGTACGGGGTGCTACAGGTGTTTGTGAGCGCAGCGAACAAACATCAGTGGCACGAAGCTCAGTCTCAGGCAACCATGCTGGAGTTGCAATGGGGGTAGTTGCAATGGGGGAGGGGGTTGATTTAGACTGAGTAACTTGATACCGGGTGCCACAGGTGTTTGTGAGCGCAGCGAACAAACATCAGTGGTGCAGAAAGCATTGCACATAGCCAATACATGAGTAACTTGGTACGGGGTGCTACAGGTGTTTGTGAGCGCAGCGAACAAACATCAGTGGCACAAAAAGCATTGCACATTGGCAATAGGTGAGTAACTTGATACGGGGGGCTACAGGTGTTTGTGAGCATAGCAAACAAACACCAGTGGCACAGAAAGCATTGTAGATCTGCAAATAGTGAGTGACTTCATGTGGGGAGCACAAAAACATCAAGTATAAGGAAATTGTATCCCCTCTTCCTAGAACATCAGATTCCGTGGTTTCCACGGGATTATCACAGGACTAAACGGGTCCTAAACGCTAGTCAATATTAATACAGCCTTTGTGGAGAACTTAGAAGGATGCAAGCCTCTTCATTCGTTCTGTCACCCGCCGTTTCTATCGGTAATGGTGCTCTATCTTATGGTGGATTATTTTGAGACATGCGGTGAATTACCAATTCGCCTAAAATGGTCGTGATGAATCTCAATTGTCCGTGAGAAATTACCAAAGGAAGTAATTATCAGCAAACCGTCAGCCAATAGGGTAAGTAAGTACCTGGTGTTATAGCCCAATTCGAAATCCGAGTCAGTCGACGACTCGCAATGAAGGTTATGCAATTGCTTATACAGCACACCAACAAGATGATGCCGGTGGTCCAGAGCTATTGTAGATTCCTGTCCAAGTGTCTTTGTCGACCGTTTCACTGGAACAGTGGAAGCCACCGACCCTTACCTCGACTCATGCTGAATTTCAATCCAGGCTGGGTGTTTTGCGCTTTTCGTCAGCCTCAAGACGGGAATGTAGGCATTAAGGAACCACCAACGCAAGTTCACCCCAGCAATCTCGTTCCTTGTTGTCCCTCGTCAAATCCTTGCTTTGGCCATACCGTGCTGCAGGTATAATGAACTCTGCCACCTCCAACATGCGTGCGAGGCTTGCAACACTCACTCGCTCTGATTTTTGGTTTCCGGATGGCAACATCGTGCTCATCACTGGTCCGTCCGCCTTCAAGGTGCATCGGGGTCAACTCGAACGCCACTCTGAGGTTTTCAACGATTTGTTCTCTATCCCGCAACCCAAGGAACAAGAACTTATAGATGATTGTCTATGGGTGGAGCTCCATGATTCCCCCTCTGATGTCCATTATTTCCTCGGAGCGTTGTATGATGGGTTGTACGTGTCTATTCGGTTCAGGTTGCTGCTCCAGACTAACACAAGGCCATCATCTTTAGATACTTCGAGAAACCCCGAGCGAGTGATTTCCCCATCCTTACCGCCGTTCTCCGCCTGTCCACAAAGTACCTTGTCGACCATCTTCGCATGCTTTGTTTGAGACGCCTGGAACGTGACTGGCCGTCGACATTGGCCGGTTGGGACAAGCGAGAACAAGAAGCCACCGATGAGGCCGGCCATTACCTTCCACGTGAATCGTGCCCGCATCCCATTCTCATGATCAACATTGCTATAGAACTCGGTCTCAATTTTATGCTTCCCGCTGCATTCTACGATCTCTCGCGATACGGACCGAGTAAGATCATGCTAGGTACTGAATCATTACCCCAATTCTTCACTGAGGGCCCCTGCGGAGACTCTGCAAACACTTCACCTGTGTGTCTCTCGCAAGACTTATTGTTCAGGACTTTCCTCGGACGCGAGTGTGCTCAGCGCTACATCACCCTCTTCATCGGAAACCACCTTAATGCCCGCTTGCCTGCCCCAGATTGCGCTAACGGCGACGACAACTCCAGTCATCTTTGTCGCGAGTCGTTCTACTTTATTATGCTGAACATTCTGCGCTCCGTCGGTGGGATCGCGTGTGGCCGTGACGGAGATGCTTTATTCACGCTGGTTCAAGCTATGGACATGCTCTCAAGAACCGATTTTTCAGACGGACAGAAGCAATGCGGGCTGAAAATCTGTCCTGCGTGCAAGGCTGACTTTGCGCAATCCGTGAAGAAGGCGAGAGCCGAGGTTTGGGCCCAGATTCCTATTTGGTTCGGGTTGGAGGTTTCCAAGATGCCCGGGGTTTGATTTTTTTTTCTCTTGTTGTGAAATCTAGGCTGTGCAGTATACCCATACATGTGTTTTATCGGTAACACATACGCTTTTCTATTCTCCTTGGGAAACGCTATCTAGTATCTAGTAATGGATTTGACTTTCATGTGATCGCCTTTTCTGTTTTTATCATGCGACTTTTGGAAAATGTAGCAGTTGGTTTTCGATGAAAGTCGAACACCTGGGGTTACACACCCTGAGTTGCTATTATTACCTTACCACCTGTTCCAGTGCCTACATGAATCAGAAACGTGAAGGAGAATCCATGAAAGCTTTACCTCCGCTCTGCGAGAGTCCAACCTTCACGATATCGGCTCGCCTTTTCTCAACAGACACAGCACCAAAAATGATATCCATCTCCTCCAGACTCAGACCTTTTGTTTCAGGAATAAACCTGCCAGTCTACCATGAGCACCATAAACAGAAGAAACTGCAGTCGCACATTGAGAAAACAGCCATTGCGCCAATGTTGATTGCGCCAAACATGAAGAAAAGCTTATATCCAAGATCCGACTGCAGCGTAGGGGTGATTTTCGCAGTCACAAAGTCTAGGAAGGAAGAAAGCATGAGGCAAGACGTGTAACAAAAGCGAGAAAGAGCACAAACTCCACAACCATTGGGTTGCACTAGCGAGTGCCATGCCATAGTGTCGTGTGCGAGTCGGGAAGATGTCAGAGACGTACACCCAAGGCAACGGTCCCCAGCCCATGGAATAGAAGCAAACATAAACGTACAGCAGAGCGGCCATGGCCTTTGATGCAACTGGTGGGTTAATTATCCGACTTGCTTGGATGACAGAAGGTGAGCAGGTCTTGTCTATGGCGCCGATAATTAGAAATACTGTCCCCATTCCTAGGGCAGATATGATAAGGGAGCGCTTGCGACCAATGGTTTCAACGGCGAAAAAGACGAATATTGAGGTTGCAATGACTTTGACGACACCATAGATGCCAGAGGCGAGCAATGAGTTTTTCCCGCCAGTGTACCCAATCTTGTCAGAATACAGTGATCAACAGTTGCACAATCTTCTCGGTTAGGTATCTCACCGAGGCGAACAACTGCGGAGCGTAATAGCCGACCCAATTTTGTCCACTCCACGGTTGAAGGAAGAAAATGGTATATGCAATGAAGAATCGGACAAAGTTGCCTTTCCCGAGGAAGGCTTCCCGGAGTCCTACCGCTCTTGCTTCCCGCTCCCCTTCAATTGCGGCTTCAATTTCTGCCATCTCTTGTATAATGTCTTCTGACGTGACAATATCCTTGCGAAGATAGGCCAAACTGGAAATGGCTTCCTTATTACGTCCAATGAATGCTAGCCATCGAGGTGATTCCTGCACCGGTATTCAATATGAGAACTATTAATAAAATAAGACAGACCTTAACACCGAGTAGACCCACAGCCATTATACCAGCAGGAACAAGCTGTAGGGCGAACGGAATCCTCCAGACCTTTGGGCCTGTTTTAATGTGGATACTAACACCGTCTCATCACAGATCCTGACGTCAGGGACTACGATGATAATTAGACTTGAAGGAATTCTCACAGTTGACGAAATATGACAGCATGACACCGATGGCCACCATGATTTGAAATAACCCAGTAAGCCGCCCACGAATGGTTTTGGGTGAACACTCTGAAACATATGCTGGAGCCACTGCGGAGATGGCCCCAATACCAATCCCGGAGATGATGCGCCCGGCATAGATGTAGGGCAAGCCTCGTTTTCCCCCCGCGATGGAAGTGAGGATCTAAGGGGTGAATTCATATTCGAAACAAACTACGAAGGAGTCAATACACACGGCGCCCACAGCAAAAATGAAAGTGAAAGCCATCAGCGATTTTTTTCGTCCTATCCTGGCTTTATGTAAAGAGTACCCAAACAATTCCGTTCATTCATTATTATTGATGGTGAATCATTTGTCAGCAGAGATAGACGAACCTGATATCGGGGCACTACCTAAAGCTCCAAAAAACGCACCCGCTTGCAAAACAGATACTACAGTCGATGATATAGCATTTACTTTGACGGTATTCTTCGTCCCATCAGAATTCGTGAGGTTGAAATATTCCTGAAAAAAGGGCGCGGACACGACACCTCCAGCAATACCACTATTGAAAGCATAAACTTTCTGAAAACGATTTAAAAAAAAAAGGAACTAACGTGTCGTATCCAAAAAGTACAATACCCCAATACGCAATAAATGCGAGGTCTTGGTAAGGATCAGATATTTCAACAGGGAGTTACGGAAAGTGGGACCAACAGTAAACTCGGATGTTCCTAAAAGTACTGTCCAGGGAATTCATGAGGAGCTAAGGAATGCAAGGGAAGACGAGGCCTGGGCTTGGGGACATTTGAACTGGCAGAATCATGAGTCAAAGCCAAAGTTTATTTAAGCTATTGTGCGGCCACCGGGCAAGAAGCTGAAGAGCGTGTAGTAAGTAATACCCAAGCGAGTCTGACATGTGTAGATGGATCTGGGCGCTAAAGCAGACTAAAGCCAAATTAAACGAGTCGAGTAACGAACAATAAGCGCTTCGCGGGAGTATTCATTGAGCAGAGCATCAGTAAAACAGGAGTCCTTTATTTGAAGGGTTTTCGGGAAAGTTACATACGTAAGCGTCACGGTTTTCCTTTGTTCATGGAGTGGGGAGCGCCATAAGACTACTGTAGTCTGCACCGCAGCCATCATGGACACAAATTCTCCCCACAGCAGGTTTATAGGTTAGGATTGACATATGGGGAAATGTCGATGCATCCTCAGCCCAGCATTCCACCTGACAAGAATGTCCGTATTTCCCTGCTTCTAATTTCTATTTCTTATATGGCTCGAAAGCAGAATCGCAAGGTCTCTCCTGTAGTTCTAGCCCAAACTACAAGTCTGGATTCGTCGGACAATAAGCCACAACCGCAAGCAGCGACATCTCTTGACGACGACTCTCGTGAACTCATCTGTCTCATTGAAAACGATTCCAATGTTTTTCAGGTCAAGGCACCTGTCAACAAAAATGTCATGGACCTGAAGAAACTTATTCATGAAGAGTGCAAGCATGGTGTGCTGAGTAACGTTGATGCTAAAGATCTGGTGCTTTGGAAGGTGAGTCCTAGATTATAGCGAAGAGATTGTGGCTTACTTTACCTGTACCAGCTCAAAGTCTCTATCGCTATCAGTCCCTCACGCGGTCTTACCGAACGCATCAAAGAACAAGGCGAGGTCTCAAATTTTGCTGAGGAGTTGGATGAACCTATCGACAAAGTGTTGGATATTTTTCCACAACAACCTCCTGGGAATTATCTCCACATCATTGCGAAGCTCCCGGCTACTGGTGAGCTCAGGTTGGATCTTACACCTCCGAACATTGTTAACGATCCTGTCTCTTCTCTTCTTCCCCTTCACGCCACCCAATCTTCTGAATACCCACGGCTCCCCCCGCCTTGCCATGTAACACCTTGTCCACTCATAATCTTCTTATACCATTCATACTCGAACCGATTGTACCCAATGCAGATCAATCGCCATCTAAGAGGCGTCGATTGGATAAAGACATTGAAGGTCAGTGTCGGATCATCTATTCATATCAGAGATCTCGACGCCTCTGATCCAGTAACGGATGTAACCGGTGAAATTTTCCGGCTCTGGGTGCAACCCCCGCGAACGATCCCGGTTTTGAGGGACCTCAGCCGATATTTGGAAGAACCGCTCCCAGAACGCGCCAAGATACCCCTGATAGCACGCAAGTTTGATTCCCTCAAGTCAAGCGCCTTTGAACCTGGCGGTGGGGTCACAACAGAGGATCTCGAGGGACTGTTCCGTATTCACAACGAAGAGGAAGCTGAGCGCCTATATACTGAAGTCGCTCCCATCATGAGACATGCCCCACCCCCTGAAGATGGATCCGAAAATGCGTTTATATCATTCTGGGACGCCAATATCCGAACAGGTGTCGAGTTCCTGGTTGCTACTGGCGTTGCCATACGAAATAGCAGCCGTCGTACCGACACCAAAATCGCCCAACCGGACTTTGGTTTCCTATACCTTGGTAATTGTATACTTAGGGGAGAGGAAAAAGCGCCAAGCAATAGGGCAGATCTCAGACGTGAACTCGCGGAAAAGATGACGTGGAAGTACGATCCAGCTCCTTACGTTCTAGGCAACCGTTCCACTTCGGAATCTTATGCCCTTGTTTATATGATGTCTATTATTTACAGGGTACTACGCAACGGGATCTGTTGTCACATACGTTGCTATTTGTCGCCCACCCCCTGGAGTAAAGGACCCGAAGATCATTGATCTCATGAAGTTCGACCTAAAGACGAAGGCCGAACGTCTGCGGAACCTGAGAAGAGTCATCAACCTTTCACGCCTCATTGAACCGCTGTCCCGAATGGTTGGACTGCGCAATGTAGCCGATTTCGTTACAGTGGATAGGTTAGGATTGAACAATCTCGACTGGCCTTTGTTTAATTCCATCACAGCGATGATAAAATCATTCATGTGGGCGGGAGGACTGTCAAAAAGACCTACCTTGGAGCGCGGGGCCCAGCAGCAATTCGGAAGCTCCGGGCCATTTATGCCAAGCTCGAGGAGAAGGGTGTGCCACACGTCGATCGGCCTGTAGCGTTCATCGAGGAGAGCTCGACTGTATATCTCGAACCGAGCGGAATCAGCGCCACACCAAGCGATATCGGGCAGGTGTTTGACGCTGTGAAATGTATACTTGCGGCCCTCGAGGTAAGTTTCCAGATACATTCAACCACACTGTTGTGAACATCTTGTGATACAGGTAATGCATGCTGGTGAACCAGTCTTCCACAGAGATATACGCTGGCTGAACATTATTCAAGATCCTGATGATCCAACTAAATGGTTCCTCGTCGATTGGGAAGATGCTGCTATACCGCCGACAAAGGCGGCAACCCATCTCGACAGCCACAATCACACCCCTGGTGTGTTTGAGAACAATCACGGTCCCGAAGTTGACATATGGGCTGTTGGCCGGCTGATCATCGAGGGCAGTGAGACTATACTTGACTATTCTGCCGAACTTGAAGCACTTGGGGAGGAGATGAAAATGGGACAACTGGATGCACAGCAAGCATCTGAGAAGATCAAGGCTCTTGAACCAAAGATCAGGGCCTCCAAAATAATGTTGCAGAAGAATCCTACTTTCAAATAATGTAATTTGTATTACCATGTAGAACTTTTTGCAAATTGATGTGGTAGTGGAGGGTGGGTAGTGTTAAACTTTGTGGAAGCTGTAGATACAAAAGATACAGAGACTTTTACTGTATGTTGCACTCTCCCACACATTCCTCAGGACTCCTCAAGGAGTCTCCAGGAGTCCTCAAAAACCAAGGAGTCCTCAAGGCGTCATGGACTTGGTCAGTACACAACTATATAGTAGTAAAACAGTGAAGTCCTCAAGGAGTCCATAGGGACAGTCCTCAAGGAGTCCATAGAGTCCTCAGGGAATCCTTGAGGAGTTTTCATGGACATGATCAATTCAACACCACATTACAAGTCCCTATTAGGGAATCATTTTGTATATGGTCAGTGTTATTCAGAATATGATAATGAGAAACTCTGGAACTTCATCACATGATGGGATGGCATACAGGCCCTCTTATGTGGTTTGAATGAAGTTGATAAATTGCTCTTTGCCTTGGTCTGGAATTTCAATGGAGGTTGGTCTGGTGTAGAGATCCAGATCCCTCTGGACTCCAAATCTCATACTTTCCTTTATATCCCCCATTCTCCTACTCTCTCCTTTATATTCCTCCTCTCCTTCCCTTCATATCCCCCCTCCTCACATTCCTTTCTTCTCATATTTCACCATTCTTCAGTATAGATACTATACAGTAGCTATATAGTGTTCCCTGTACATAGTTACAAACAAGTGAGTTTTGGGTTCTGACCCCATAGACAAAGGACTTGTACACCCCAATTCATGCCTACAACGGCTGCAATCACTACAAACATTTAGGAATAACATGATCTAGCTTGAAGTTGCCATCTAACAGTAAAGGGTCAGCCCAAATTGCAGTTCATGAATGATGACCAGATGGGAGTTGCACACAGCATGCAGAAAGGGTAAGATTACATACAGGGGATTCCATTGAAGACAGATGTTTGCAATCCAGTGTAGTGATTGCAGCCAGGTGCAACAATACAAAATCAATGACATTCGGATCAGTGGCTATAATTCGCAAGCCAATGGTCTAGTAGAGCAAACTCATTTCAACATGTGACAATCACTTTTTAAAGCAGCCAATGGCAACCAGACCCATTGGTCTCAGGTCACACACTCTGTATTCTGGGCAGAACATATTACTACCAGACGACAAATGGGATGCTCCCCATATTTCGCAGCAACAGGATCGCACCCAGTTCTACCCCTGGACATCTTCAAAGCAACTTACCTCCAGCCAGCACAATCCTCAGTCCTATCCACCACCAATCTCATCACATGCCATGCAGTCACCTTGCAAAAATGAAGTACCGTTGTTATTATCTAATTCTAACCGAAGTGTAGTTCACCGACGAGAAAAAAGTAAGTATTAACTTATGTAACCACATGAATGTCATAACTTATAATGTCGCAGAGCATCACCCTCTAAAAGTATCCTATCATCAGGTGTGCTTTCGTCAGGTTCGCTTATGGATGGTTTGTCTACACGTCTCTCTCCTCACTATATAAGCTGATGTTACTTATTGTAGTTGACTTCCTTGACTTGCACAATCACTGTGACTGTACATGTGCTGCGCGTGAGCAGTCACTCTTGCTCGAACTGCTTGCTGTACACTCCAAATTAGAAGCTATGGCTCAGGCCTTTACCAAGCTACAACTGGAGCTACAAGGTCTACGTATCAAGCTTGACCTAGCGCAAAGAAGGCACGGTGTGTTAGCAAATTCATTAACTCAGGTAGATAGTGGTACCTGAGAACCATTTTCGTGCTGCTGTACCTTTACATTCAATAAAACTAGAGTAGAATCGAGTGTAAGAATTGTCGATAGGAGCCTCAATGGCTCCTCTTCAGTAGGACAAATTTGTTTTTGTAGATGAGAAAAATGATCTAACAAAAACTTTTCGCAAAAATGTGAACAAAGGGAAAAAATTATGAGATGGCTCCAAAACAATTCATCACTGCCAATCTCTCAATAGGATGCCTGCTGGGACAACTCTATCAATCACAATTTGTGTGAATCTATAAAATATCACTGTTCAGTGACTTTCATAAATTGTCACCTTCATCGCTTTCGACTTTGCTAGTGTTCTCGTCATGAATATTGTCATTGTCATCATTGTCATCATTCTCTCCTGAGCTTTCCATTTCGTGGAGTTGTGCAGAGTCGATATCAATAAGACTGGCTGGTATCTTAATCATTTTGTGGGCAAAGTAGGGGACGAGAATATATGCACCTCCATAGTTTCAAGATATAATGATAAGTGGACCTAGATATTGGGGTTGCATCTTGCGATTTAAGGCTTTGATTGCAGTGTTTCACATCAGGATGAGATTGCCTCTCTTGAAATTAAAGTCGTGTATAGTCGTCACATGTACTCATTCAAAACGGATCACAGTGGCCCTTATCATGTTGTAGACTTTTGTGTAAATTTTTGAAACATCTTCATGATTGGTTCTCAATCCCCCCCAGCATGAAATCCAGCTCTGCGACAATTCTCCAATAAGCTTCAGCATGAACATGAGTTCATGCAAGCTCCTCCCTCAAATCCACTAATTCCTCCTCTCGAAATTCCCCATCATTAGCCTTAGCTTTCCCTTTATTGTTACATTTTACCACAGGACCTGAAGCCCACAATGACGATGCTAACAATGGTCCTACAATCCCTAAAAAAGAATGCCTCTGACATCGATGCAATGAATGAAAAACATTGCAACTTACAATTTAGTTTCCTTGACTTCAGAAATTCTGGCTTTCCCTTACAATTAACCCCCTCCCCCAATAAGCCTGAGTTTGTCCTCCTCACGACATTTTTTCTCTTCCTCGATCTCGGCCTGTTTTCATGCCAGCCATTCTGCCTCTTCTGCTTGTTTCCTTTTGGCCTCCTTTTCTTGGATCTCTTTTGATAGTTCTGGTAATAGAATATCTCTGCCCCATGACACCCATTCCTCCTTGGCAATGGCCTCGAAAACTACTCTCGCTTCATTGACCCATTTCTTAATATCCTCATCCTCTTTCACCTTTAAGAGGCCAATTACCTTGTGATATTGTCCCTCAAGAAACAAACCAAGTCCAGTTATTCAGAGATGCAGAAGAAAGGACTTACAATGGCCTTGACAAAGCTTTTCCCCCAGTCAACAAACTCCTGAGCCTGCACATTCAGCATTTGGCATACTGGCTATGACATCCACCCACACCTTGATAGGCGAAAGAACAACTTCGGTGTATGACATGTTGATAGACTAGAAAATGGGTGACAACAGATGTTGATGACGTTGGTGGCGACAGAAATTTTGAGTTCCCACAAGTGGTGGAGTTTTAGTCAACAAGGTCACATGCTCCCTTCTCTCATGGACAGTCAAGATTTCAGTATGGGGGAAGATGATGTGCATCATACGATCCTATGCTCCAAGTATGTGAATCGGATGTACCCTAGCTCTCCATTGACTATATCCCAATACCATCTGATCTTACAAATGTCCACAAACTCTTCCAACACCATTTGACAAATATTGTTGACTCCCAAACTTGTCGCACCACCAGAACAAAGTCTTGTCTCATCAGACCAATACCATTTCCATCAGATTTCATTTCATTTCACTCTTCCCCTCACATCTTCATCATATAGCCTATTATATCAAGTATTACATTGCCCTCCTATCCCTTCCTTTCTGCTTTCTTTGTTCTAATTTCATCATTGATTCCTTTCTTCACTGTCTTACTCACTCCTATCAATATGTCTTTATCCAAAAATCCTTTCTTACATTTACCCCCATCTTGAGTCTTTATTTCTGACCGTTCCATCTCTCCGATATCTCATTCCAACTTTCCAATCATCATAGTATAAAAAGTCATGTACTTTAGCACTATCCACAGAGAAAAACACAACATTTCCTCCCCCTCAGTCTTATTCACAGAACCATATAGTTCTATCTTGCTTGCATTCAAGTTATAGCCTTTGTTATGGATCGCTAGATCAGCGGGCTCCAGCAACAACCAACTAAACTGAGTCGAGATCAGACCAGAGGAAACACAAGGAATAAAGTGTATTCATGGTCAACTACTACTATACAACCAGTAGCAGCCCAGGGGAGGGGGGGAGGCTAGGTAAGCGAACCAGGGGGTGGAAACCAGACTAAACGTGAGGAAAGGGAAGGGAAAAAGAGGAACAGTTCGAAGATGAAGGTTTAAGTAGTGAAGAGTTAGGGAAATGCCATGAAGACAGACTACCGGGTCTGTAGGTACAAATCGAGAGAGATATAAGAACAATAAAGCTGTTCTGAGGATACAGCATTTCCTCCAGTGTTTCAAGGAGTGATTGCAAGGAAATGGTTCGGAGCAATCAAGGGTCCAGACCCTGCGCCTCATGGTTGCCTCATGGTAAGGAGGTGAAAGGATCCATGAGTGGATGTGTCAGCGGGCACATGATGAACATGAGGCAGCCATGTGGATGTCATGTGGTTGAGTTCCTAGCTTGGGAATGATGAGATTGGTTCGTCTTCCTGATGGTTTGCATTGGCAGTGGATGCCTGGCCAATAGCAGCATACGACTAGGAGTATGTGCATGCAGGATTGGGATAGAAAGGTGAATGTGATACTTCATCATTGGAGGCAGGGGAGAAAGTGAATCACTGAATAGGGAAGGGAAGAACCATGCAATGAACACTGGTAATCATACACCAGCAACTGTGGTTCCTGCATTACGATAAGCAAGGGTGCTTCATATAACCCTTCTTGGCTGCAGGGTACTGGATGACTGGGATGTTGACTGGGTATGGATATTCTCAACCAGTGGACTGGTACACAAAGGTAATGAAACATGTCGGGATGCAAGTCCTTGTGGAGCATCAAGGGGGCTTGTCATACATGCGAGTTCGGGTTGCTAGCTGAGCACCGGCGGTCAGTTGATGAGAAGAAAGGCGAATGAATGTAGAGGTGACGTGTGAAGAAGAACAAGATGGTTGGCCAAGATAGGTCCAAGGAGTCATCGGTTGTCGGCAACTATGACGGATCCGATGTCTGAGTCATTGTGGGGAGGTTGCATTATCCGAATATAGGTTGCATAGATGTAGACGCCCACAAGGGTGGAGATGCCAATAGAACATATCACAATCGTGGCGATGAGCTGGGCGTCAAAGGTAACCATGAGGATCGGGATGACGTGTCAGTCTTCTTCGAAATAGGAAAGTCGATCAGTCATCAGGCACAAGGCTATTCATTCATCTGTGACAGGCACAAGGAACCGTGTAGATGAATTGTGAAAGAACAAGAACAATGTCATGAGTGTGGACATATGATCGGTTGGCGGAGAACCAGAGTATTCCGATTGCTGGGTATGATCGGTGGTTGGGTCATGGAGTATTCTTGTCTCCGGGTATGCACATCGGTCATGGGTTGTGACAAGAACGGAATGGTCAGGTTCAGATTGTATCGTCTTTAGGTTCCTTCAGCTCCTGGTTGTGCATGAATGGTTATGCACCGTCAAATCATCCAATGAGGACATGGGGTCAACCCGAGAGTTCAGTAACAAGGTATCGTCCAATCAGAGCGTGGGACTTGGCACATCTTCGTGGGAATGTATGGGTATCACGTGCTGTCAAAGCAAAAGACAGGGGCAAAAAGGTGAAAATCGTAACAGCCTTGAACCTTCAGTCTTCGTCCTCCCGATATTGATATTGTTGTCACGACCGTGTTTGCAAAGTCACACAGTTGTTCACAACTGTTGCAATGTATGTATATTGTTCAGAAACCTACATAGTAGTTTCCCTTTCCACCCAAACCTCTATCCGTGTAGTAGTAGCCTTCGCACTCTTGCATTCACCATTTAGTAGTTTGTGAGGGATCTCCCCTTATAGCTACTTCTTGTGTATCACTGCACCAGGTGGCAGAACACAACATCAACTCATACAGGCTGGAGGATACTGAGGGCCACCCTATCAAGGGTGAGTTTAGTGCTAGAAGGCTGTGGTGGTTCATACCTAGAGAGGGAACATGCTTGGCAGAGAACCAGCAGTTATGAGCTGCTGCTTCTGCTGTAAGCAATGACAAGGTAGGACACAAGGACATGACGATAGAACTGGATGTTGACAGTCATGGCACTAGAGGATGGGTTGACCAAGTGGTGCAAGATGAGGTTGAGGAGACTGACGAGGGTGTGGTGACATAGACGGGGGGGAGAGAGCACCATTGCAGCAAGACTCAGATTGAGGCAACAGGGATGTTGCCATATTGGAGGGGGGGACATGTAGTAGGGAGATCAGCCTGGTCACATGATCTGTGTCATGTGTGTAGATAGTTTGGTTTTGTAGTGGAGAGCAGAAAGAGAGTAGGTCAGATCACAACAAGATCATCCATAGTAGCTGCACCAACATCTCCTGTGTCTAGCTTTTGAAAAACTGAACAGCTGTTCCCTACAATCTTCTTCATAGGTTAGCCTAATTTGACGATATCATTTTGGGTGTCAAAAAATACTACTTTACCCTTTAGTTCACCCACAAATCACCATCTACTCAATATTGTCCAAATGTAATTACAGGAATACATGGCCCATAAAGAATAGTACAACTTTCCCTCTATAACCATCTCAATCCATGCAGTATTTCATGAGATACAAGATTCTGCACTGCAATTGAAGAAAAAAATGCAGTTAGTGCCATGAATTACTAAAAGGGAGTGTCTATTTGGCTCCCCGGGGAGCCGCTTAGTCATCTGACACCCTTTTCCTTATATAGTTATAGCTAAGTGGCTTGATCAAGATAAATGAATTATTGTCTTTGCAATACCATTGGCAAAAATATAGTAAAATTAGATTTGAGTAATTTGTAAGTGTATATTACCGAGAAAAAATAATTGTCATCTTTGATGTAGTGGAACCTTAAGTATAGATAAGCAGTTGATTTATTTTTCACCAACTACTCTACCAAACCTTATGGTTATTTATTCTGAAGGTCTAACAATATTGAACATTTCATTGCTTAATTCTCTTGAATTTGCTCTCAAGTAATGGACAAGCAAGAATTGATTTATCTTAATCAGACCAGTTAGCTATAACCATATATGGAAAGGGGTGTTGGATGACTAAGTGGCTCCCCGGGGAGCCAAATAGATAAATCCTTACTAAAATGGCTGTAAGTAAATAATTTTACAACATATAAATGCTGCTATTATATAGCTTTGGAGTTTAGGGCAGGTTTATACAGTGCAACTCCACAGGGTTTACATGGAATACTAATACATACTAATATTTCATATTTATGGAATTTTGGTTCTTCATTAGGAAGCAAGACTCTCCATGACCACCCAATGGATGGTTCTGAGCACACACAAGAGCCAAAGCATACTAAAGCCAAATCAGAGCTGAAGCCTTGCACATGTTCTACAGGAGAGCAAAACTATCACCATAAGGATATCGTCTAATCACTGGTATGGATGTAGATAAAGATATGTGCACTATGCAATGTGGTCTTGATCAAGAACGAAAACCAGCCAATAGTCGATGAAGCTCGTCAATACAGGCTTGCAGGCGCATGAGTACCTCTCTCGAGTTATCAAGTAATGGCTTGATGTTTTCTGGCATCAGCGCAATATTTGGATCAAGGGGGTGAGTGTGAGAGTCAATGGTCGATGATACGAATGACGGTGGAGGAGCAGATCGAATAGATCCGGTCTGGACCCCTCGGCGTGCCATTCGAGACGTAGGTCTCGAAGAATTGACATGAGTTCCCATGTTCTTACCAATTATAGATCCGCCACCGACATCTGGGCTTTCGTCCACATTCGATAATGGTGTGGAACGTATCTCAGGAATCGACGGAGTAACGGAGTCTGTATTGATTGAAGACTGTGACCGCAAGGCGCCGGGAACTCTTAGCGGGGCAGAATTTCCTGAGGGGTCGTTGATACATGACGAATGGCCTCGAATGGTACTAGACCCAACGGCTCCAATCCGTAAACGTTTCGTGGCATCAGGGCTGTCCAAATCTGATGTGGAGTCTATCCGATCCCAATCCCCTTCGTCAGTGATGCTACAGCTATCCCTACCTGACGACCTGCTCGCAATCGATTGAATATTTTCGACGGATTGATTAGGTATTTCCGTATTGGAAGACTTATTCTTCTGTCCCAAACGGAAAATCGAAGCAAGTGACGGTCGGCGAGGTGAAGAATTCTGCTTGAGGGATGAAGTTGGATGTATCGATTCAGGGCCCGTGCTCGTCTTTTCCCTGCGTCGGTGAGTTAGTAAACGAGGGTGATGACTCCGATGTTGACAATGGAGCGATGAATCTGTGCTAGGGTCAACTGGGGGTGGTCGATGGGGGAGGGGCATCGGTTGATCTGAAGGACTCCGCTTCAATGATCTCAACACATCCCGCAAACCACTCATCCCAAGCCTACTTGTCCGCCTCTTTTTTGTCGAAGGAGCTCCCTGGCTGTCCTCGGAAGGAAGTGTGACAGTACTATTCATTGCATCACCCCATCGCCAATCGCGGTTGGGAGCAGAGTCCTCCATTACCAGAAAATCTCCCATGAAGGATGCGTCCGTACTGTTAAGGATCTCTTTGAGAAGGACAAGCTGACGCCGATTAAGTTCATGGCGCTCAGTCACGCTTCGCGTGAGACCCACAGTGCTGGTAGATGGCGGGCTAGAGGCTAATGCAATGGGCTTTGACTCGTCCCCCGCAAGCGTAATAGCTCGCTCGCGGTTCTTCTTACATTCAGAAGGTCCGGAATGAGACCGTAATACCGGTGCCGACACGCTAACAGGTGGAGATGAGGCTTGGGCTTTTGTGCCACCGCCGAGCTCGATGAGCAGCTGGGCGCATTCCCATACTATCAAGTACTTGGAGATGATGGTATCGAATGCGGATGCGAGATACCTAGAGGGCTGTGGTGATACAATGTTTGTGTTGGGATGAGGAGAAGATCCAGGCAAGGGCAGGGGGTGAACAAGTGCGGGGGAGGATGCATGAGACGAGCCAGTGAGAGCCTGCACCTCAGCGGTCAGTGCAGCATACGTTATCTCCAATCTCTTGAGCTCTGAAAATAGGGGCATTAATTGGTAGAAAACGATGGTCTTCAAGGGATACGTACGTTCAACATTTGTAGCAAACTCCCGTACCATGCTCAAGTCATTCCTCAGGCCAACTTGTGCTTGACTGATTCTCGTCGGTATCTTCAAATCGCCAAGGGAATTCCGACGGGGCATGGAGGTAGAGCCCGCGATGTTGGACGGCGGAGTAGACCGCCCCAGGGAGGCGGTCTGAGGTAAAGGGAGTGCTTTCGTAGGTGTATTCAGGTTCCCGACAGTGATCCCTCCGGACTCGGACGATGCAATGGCCTTCACAGAAGCAGAAGCGTGTGACTCGGGCAATAAACTGGATTGTGATGTGGGTGGAACGATGGGCAGATCTAGCTGGGAGACAGACGGTGGATGATGCTCACTTGCTGGCAGCAACGTGTTTGGTTGAGTAATGACTGTTGGTGAGACAACAGCAGCTGGAGCCAAGAAAACTGGAAGAGTTGGCGTAGGTTCAGTCTCGCTAAAACTTTTCGTACGTTCGTGCTTCTTCCCTCCCCCAACAAGACTAATCTTCCTGATACCTCGCATAAAAGTTCGACTCCCTTCGCGTTGACCAACCCTACCCAAGTCCTCAACACTGGCTGACCCTGTACCGCTAGCACCTGACGCTGAGCGGGTTACGGGAGTGGAGCTCAAAGATGGCGGTTCATGAGAATATGAAACGTGTCTCGGGTTGGCATGCGGCTGCATTGAAGAGGGACGTCGTGGTTTTGACGGTAATGGCGAATGACTAATGGGATCTTCGACAGGAGGCTGCTCCATCTTGCGGAGATTAACGAATCCTAATGACTTGCGCTTATGGAGCGTAGAAGGTGACTCTTGAGTCGTTTCAACCGAGTGGTCGGATTTGGTATTCTTGTCCTTTCCATTCAAGGTTGTCCTTGGTAGAAGCGGCCCAGTTTCAGGGCCACCCCCAGTAGTCCGAAAAAACCAGTTTCCGCTCTTGTTAGATGGCGAGGTGTGTGAAAGAGCGCTTGGTGGGCGTGGAGTGGTCTCATTCCCATTGCCGACTTCTTGCATTACTTCCGAAGGAGCTGTGCTGGCGCGTTTCCTCCGCACGCCCCATTTCTTGACAGAACCAATCCGAGAAATTAAGGGGACCTTGCTGGAATTTGGGGAGACAAGGCGTTCGGAGGATGGAGGAGGGCTTGCAGACCTTTCTGGAGAGGATGGTTGAGGCGGCAAGGAAGACGGCGGGAGAGGCTCCCCTCGATCTTGGAGTTCAAAGATATTGTTGTCCAGATGAGGTGGCCGGGACTTCTTGCGTAGTCGGCGACGCTCTCTGTGAATAGGGGGACTGGGTGGAAGTAAAGCAAGTGTGGAAGAGGCCCCCGACAACCTCCGTCTGAGCGCTAAATTCGTCGTGGAGGAGTACGCCTGAGTTACTGAACTTCGACCTGTTGAGGTCGGAATTGAGAAAAACGATTCCGTAGGCGAGCGAGATATTTGTTCGACATTTGGATCATGGCCCAAAAGCGATGTTGGCAAGGCCGGAACAGGTGGTGGCGGACTATGGTTATTAAACACCACACGTGGACGCGATCTTGCTGTGACTGTTTTGTCGTCGTTGGTCTCTGCGAAACCAAATTCCACATCGTCGTCTGAGGAGTCGGTGTATGTGCCATGACGCATCCGCTTGACGTGTGAAGCGTCGCTTTGCTTCCAACTGTTGTCCTTTACGGAAAGATCATCCCAATTCTCTGATTCTGACGGATGTCGGCGGCGTGTACGCGATGAAGCGTCGCGTCTTTGAGAGCCACGATATGTCTCGAGAGGATGAGAGAGGATTTTACGACTCGGAGAGTCAGTTTTGTCTTCAAAGTCGTCGTCCCAGTTCTCAGGATTTGGTCGTTTGGTCGGAGTAGAAGGAGCAGACTCCGACCAATCTGCGAGGCGAGGTCGGGTAGGAGAGGTTGAGGCTGGATAATAATTTTTCTTATCTTCAAAAACAGTGGCCGTTGATGATCGTGAAGGTCTTTGTATTTCATGGTTGAAGTTGAAGTCTTCATTAAAGAACGAACTAGCCGTGGAAATGCGACGTGGGTCGGGAGTGTCATAGTGCGAGCTAACGAAAGCTTGCTTCCTGGTAACTACACGCTCAGCGGTGTGGCTTTGCTGGAATTCAAAGTCTTCATCCCAGTTCTCGGAAGGCACTGCGGGAAGAAAAGAACAGGGTGAGCAAGGACCGAGTGTGGCAACGCATGGAAAGGCGTGCACCTGCAAGACTGGGTTCTCTATGAGCGTTCATAGTGGTTCATATGATCTCGTGAAGTCTTGTATTCGTGAAAAATACTCGTAGTCGGCGGTCGTAGTCGTCGTTGTCGTCGGAGCCAAATTGGGCTTGTTAATTTCAAAGGTGTTACGCCGTTTCCGGGTTAGGGTTTGGATTGGATTGTGATCGTACTGACAGTAGTAGTAGGCCATGGCTTTTCTGTAAGCCGTTCTCTCAATGTATTTCAGACCTGATCCCAGTTACTTGCAGGTACAGGACAATAGTTTAACATAAACACTGTCGGTCGCGATTAAATAAAACAACATCATGCGCTTGTCCTTCATCACCGTCCTCGCTCTACTTTTTACCTCTGCAGGTGCTAATTCTATCCCAGTCAAAAGGTCTTGTCTTCCTTGTTTTTCCCGTAACTGATACTCATCTGCTATGTCGACAGAGAAACAGTTTGTAACGGACATGCGGAGCTCTGCAACCGCAGTTACGGAAATATCACATTTGTGGGCGCTCACAACTCGTATGCCTATAGCGAAGATCCTTTTGCTCGTATGTCTCCATTCCAATCGAACAAACCATTATTAATAACAATAACCACTAATTTTCCAATTGTGCAGTCGCACGAGATCAAGAGGTGGACGTACAAGCGCAACTAAACCTCGGCGTGCGCTTGTTGCAGGCTCAGGCTCACCTGTTTGTTCATTTCCACCATGCTCCCTGCAGTTTATATATTTTTGTGCAGGAACAACGGTGTACTCAGTTTCTGTCACACCAGTGCGCTCGTGTCTATCCCAGGATTTCTACTGAGCTTATTCACAAGCTTGCCCTTTACATAGCCTGCGTGAGTCTGCAACGTCCCTCTCCTTTCCATCTAACATCATCTTGAACCTACTATTTATGATTTTATGCCTTGATCTCTACGTTATCTCATTTCATCCGACTGTTCTGTATGCCCACGCTAATATACTATATATAGTCTCTCTTTGACGGTGGCCCCGTCGTGGACTTTCTTGGTATCGTAAAATCTTTCCTTGACGCAAACCCAAATGAGGTCATCACGTTGCTATTCACGAATCCGGAGGGACTCAACCTCCCAAATGTATGGGCACCCGTGTTTCTCGCCAGTGGTGCGGCATTTTCACCTTGGAAAAGTATCTTGTCAGGAGACAACGAATGATGAAAGCCAGTTGTGTTAAGCATATGTGCATATTATGCGTGCATGCTCGGGGAGCGATTTCGGTCTCAGTTTTTCTCTGACAAAGAAAATTAGTTGAAAAATACACAAGCTAATCGATACATCTCCCTCTCTAGGCATCTCAAAGTACCTGTACATTCCACCTTCTGTCCCGATCGCGCAACCCGACTGGCCAACACTTGGTGAGATGATTGATTCGGGGAAGCGCGTGGTGATGTTCATGGATTATGGCGCCGAGGGATACGATGGCGGTGTGGTAGATTATATCTTACCCGAATTCGCGATGGTGCTGATCTCCTTCTCCCCGAAAATGTTCTCACCACTAACCCTGATTTCGAAGATTTGGGAAACACCTTTTACCCAAACAAATTCTAGCTTCCCGTGCTCTATAGATCGTACGGAAGGCCCACTCCCGAATCCATCGCACATGTACATGATTAACCACTCCCTCAACGTAAATATTATCCCGATCGGTGCTGGGGTCATCATCAGTGACCCTTTTGACGCGGAGACAACCAATGGGATCCCGTCGTGAGTTCTGGTATTCAACGCTCAACAGGTGCAATGTTCGATGCTAGCAGTTATTCTAACCATGCATATAGGATCTTGGCTCACGTCAATCGCTGTGTACCACTTGGCGGTGGTCGTGCACCAAGCTTTTTGCTGCTTGATTACGTGAACATCGGTGAAGGCCTTCAAGCGGCCGACTTATTGAACGGCTTCACGTGAGCATTTTTATTCTCGTTATTCTAGGTGTCCCTTCCGCTTGTGGTTTCATTCTGGGCTTCCTGTTTTTCGTCGTAGTTAAACTTTTGATTGATTATTTCATACAACTCCAACCGTTGGGGGTCAATTTATTGATTGACATTCTTTTGGTGCAATCAACGATGGATCACTCAGTGCGAAACCGAGCGCGACTCCGAGTGCGAGTGAGAGTGCTAGTCGTCCGTCGGCCACGAATGTTGGAGAACGCAATGGTGCAGGTTGGGCTTGGCTCATCATGGGCGTTGGTGTTGGTGTCGTGTGGAGTGCCGGTGATAGATTTGTATGAACTTTGGAAACTTTAGTATCATTGATTGGTTTACCTGGAAGGGAAGGTTCAACTTGTACGTTTGGATGGGGTCGCACAGCTGATCGTAATCATCCTCAGGAATTTCATTTGAATGGGGTTTGATGATTAACATCTAGGGAATATATATATCGAACTTTCATGCCACACTAAAGCTCTTATAGTTAGCTCTCCTCGTGACGGGTGTTGAATGTTAACTTTACATAACTTAAGGAATGTTTGATTACTGATGTCGTAATTAGCATCAACACATTTTCAAGCTGGGGCGAGACGGTGGGAGATGAGGCCTTGAAGAGTCAGCCTGGGTCGGCTGAGGTCAAGCTCATTGACAAAGTTCCATATTGGTAACCAAATCCGACATCGAGCCTGTCATCATTGACTCCTGGATCGATAGCCTATAACCCAGCCCAGGCCCCAGTTGAGAAGTATGAAGGGTACAATTTCGCGCTAAAAGTTTAACAGTCAATCAGTGGAATCTTGAGCAACAATAACACACACATACATACTCCTAACCCATGCAGCAGGAGCAGGACAACATTCACCTTTGATCCGAGGTAGTTTGGAGATAGGCCACGAGCTTTGATTCTGTAAAAATAAATCAAGCTTGAAGCTTGAAGATCCGAGTGTTGAAAAGGCAAAAAAGAATCTGTGGCATCTCATTTCCGCGATTAGGAGCTGAAATGGTATTGGCATCGTCCACAGTCCTTGTCATGACCGAAAGGTTAAACCACGACAGATTGCGAGACCGCAATAATCCCTCTCGGCCAGCGCAGATATAAGATTGCATGGTGAAGGGGCTCCCTCTCCAACAACTTAATTCACCCCACTACTCACCACAGTAATCTTCACAATGAAACGCGGAAATTCCGGTGCTACCAGTGAATGACGTTTCCAATTGTCGTCCGAGTATGTCGAGTTTAACGGATGAGGTACAGATGCCCCTGTTACAACCAAAGCAACCCCAAGTGCCGCAGCGTCGCATGCACCACCCGCCGCGCCAGTGAGTGTTTCGTTCACTTCACGATTTTCAGCTGAGAGAAGTGTTTCATAGACCAAGGCTGGAGTGAAACCAGCGGTAGGAACCGCCCCCGAAGCAACTGAAAGCAAGGGGAAAAAGTCCAAGGCTCCAAAGAAGGCGAAATAGTGTATATATAATTATCGAGTGCTTGAAGTGGTACATAGCAGAGACTCGGATTTGACTGTAAAGCGTGACTGAAATGGACGTGACTGATCGTGACGGCACGCGTCCTGGCTTATAATAAAGCTCCGTCTCAAACTGCAAGACGCGAGCGGTATCAATAATCCATTGTCCTCTTACACCATGCTCGAAGCCAGACTCTCCGAAGCCGCCACCTTCAAGCGTCTCCTTGATGGTATACCCCACCCCTGCCTCTTCTTTTTTATCGTGTTGACCTCCCCCCAGCCATCAAGGAGCTGGTCACAGACGCCAACTTTAATTGCAATGAAGAAGGCATCGTGCGCCCTTCTTTTTTTTTTCTTTCTGCGTCCACGACCAAGCTGATAATGTCTCTGAGAACTTGCAAGCGATGGACAATTCACACGTCGCTCTCGTCGCCCTTAAGCTCGAGGCAGCAGGTTTCAAAAAATATCGTTGTGATCGACCCATGCCTCTCGGAGTCAATCTCAACTCTCTTACAAAAGTCTTGAAATGCGCCAAGGATGACGATCTCTGCACCCTCAAAGCAACAGACGACGCAGACGTATTGAATCTCACATACGAAGCAAAACGTATATACTCGCTTTTTTTTTTCGCTATCGGCTGTTTATCCACTCCTCATAGACTCTGATAGAATCGCGGAGTATGACATGAAGCTTATGGATATTGATTCGGATACACTGGGCATACCTGATACGGACTACGATGCTAGCGTTACAATGCCTTCGTCCGAGTTTTCTCGGATCGTTCGCGATCTATCACTGCTCGGCGAGTCCGTCCGCATTGAGGTGTCGAAGGAGGGCATACGCTTTGCGAGCGATGGCGAAGCTGCTAATGGAAACGTTTTATTGAAGCAGACCGAGGCTGCGAGGGAAAAGTACGCTGACTTTGGAAAAGATGACGATGACGCTGAAGAGGGAGACGATGGAGAGGACGAGGACGGCAAATCCAAGAAGGGCAAAGCAAAGAAGGAAAAGGTAAAGAAAGAGGACGGCGGAGCTGATGTGGAAATGGAAGATGAGGATGAAGAAGCAGGTGAATTCAAGCCCAAGTCAGACGATGAAGGCGAAGACGAGAACCCGGATGACGAGGAAGAAAGCTCCAGCAAGAAAAAACGCAAGAAAGCTCCGGCCAAGGTCTTCTTTCTTTCTTTCTTTGGCTTCTCCCACTTACCCGTATCTCTGAAGGGAAAACCAGCAAAAAAGGCGAAGAAATCAAAAGATAGCGACGACGACGACATATCACATGGCGGTGTGAACATCGAAATGAACATGCCTGTCACGTTAACGTTCAGTCTAAAATACCTTGTCAATTTTTCCAAAAGCTCTTCGTTGTCTGATACCGTGCAATTGATGATGAGCAACGACGTGCCTCTGTTGGTGTGTTCCCGTTCTTTTCCCTTAGTCTTTTTGGCCGCTCATGCTGTTCCGGCTATAGGTTTCATACCGCTTCCATACAGGATACATCAGATACTACTTGGCACCGAAGATCGGAGATGATTAATGCTCATCTTATGCCGTGCAAACCTGTGTACAATGGACCGCTTTATATATATCGCTGTTTTGGTTGAAGTTTTTCCAACTCTAGAAACAATGACATATCCTTCTGTTCACGTATGTTAAAGAGTTCACCATTGCATGAAGAGACTGAATCTGACTGATGCATATGTATTTATATCTCTGGCCTACAATAGAGGATCCTCGAAAGTATCGTGGTGTAATAGACAATGTAATAAAACTGACGAACTGCCTGAAAGCTTGGAAGTAGCACGCTACGTCTGTTGTCTACGAGACATCTGAATCCGGGAACCCAAACGGAGATGTGCCAGTGTACGAGTCATTTCGGACACTATTATGACCTTGAAAATCTCGCACGCTGTGTCGAACAGGTTCAAAGGTCACCGAGCGTCGCACCGTTTGTCTTGCAGGACGAGGAGGGTGCTACGGCCACCCATCATGATACAGACGTCTGCATTGGCCTCTCGGCACATGAACGAGGAGCAAGTCCTGGCTGGCTTCCAAAGTGTGCAGAATTTCCTAAAGCGCCGCAAGCTGCTAGAGTCTACCAAAGCCGCGAAACAATATTTCAAATGTCGCCAGAGCATGTGAGGGCCGTTGCCACGAAGCTCACTTCCTACTGATGCTCCAAGTGACAGCTCGACGGCAATGATTCAGACAAGGAGTTATGGGATGACACCGATGGCCAAGACTCCTCGTACTGGGATGAGGTTGTGGCTGCTGTAGGTTCGTCTGGCAGGTCTCCTTCAACCCATGTATGACCAGTTCAACGTTGGCTCCTCTGCAGATTCTGTGTCACTCTGCAACTCCCCGATTGCCGCCAGATCAGTCGGATCGCCTCTGGTGGACCACAGTCCTGATGGCCTTTCCTCTCAACGCACAAATTACTTCACTCCGACACTCGTTGACGACACCGACTCAAAATCCTCATCCTCAATACCCTCTACGCGGCCACCGTCTTTTATCCTGACTTCACGTATCAATTCAATTTCAACTAACGCTACATCCACGTCATTATATACGTCGAACCGCCCCGACCTCACACTAGACTTGAATGGTTCAGCATTTGAATCACCCCAATCTTCAAGCCCGCCAAGGCCCAATCTCCGTCACAATGAATCATACAGGGAACCGCTCCCTATCATTTTCTCAACATTTTCCTCTGCTGCCTCCCCCCCTGTCGTTTTCCCCGATCTTGACCTGAATACGGTGATTATTGCACACGACAAACATATCCAGTCATTGTTCGACTCTCGCAATATATCCCAGGGTGTCCAATGGGAAATCGCGCGGGGGGTCTCACACAACCTTTGGGCATGGGACGAAATCACACCCTCAAAACTGGATCAGTTGCGTGGGCCTGCCATTGATGCTGTTCGAAAAGTGAAGGGGGTTATACATTACTCTGGGGCTGCATACGCAATTTCTCCTGTTGAACTATCGGTGTGGTGCGTCAATCGTTTGTCATCGTAGTCTAAATATGGATTGATTAAACCGTGTAGGCGAGAAGTCGAGCGCGAGCAGGCGGCCTTACTCGAGAATCAAGGCCGTGGATTAGGCCTCAAGGGTGACTATCGTGGTGTTGAGAACTGGTACGGCGGTCGGATTCAGCAAATGGCACAATTATATAAAACTTCCTCTGGCTATGTTATTCGACTCGAACGGATTCAACAACAGAATCGTTCCAACGAATTCGCTCGATATCTCGGTTCTCTCCGCCTCCTTCATGTTCGGATACCAAAAGACCTCGTGACGAAGGAGAGTACTGCTTTGCGAGACTATCTGAACGCCAAGTTCATAATCTGTGGTCGTGTCTTCGTTCCATTTCACGCCAAGGATAATACCGTCTATATGTTGGAGACCGATGAGAACTTCGAGCGCAGGCCTGATCCTTCATCTGCTGATCACCTGAGGATATCGTTGCAGGCTTTTGTGCAATTGTATAATCCGATGCATTTGAATGCCAATCAGGTTCGCCAGGCCTCTTGCTGTTCTGAGATCGCTCAAGCTGACCTAAACCGCAGCCGATATCGAAATGGGCGACTCGCTTCGCCCTTGGGTTGTCGAACTCTACGCCTGCGTTAGAATTTGAGGCCCAAAACATCATGTTCGTTGAGGACATAGGTGAGGCAAATTTCTCTTGAAACATTTCTTGGTTGACGATTTCTACCCCACAGTGGCAGATCGCCGTCGTCCAAAGAAATCACCCGCAGAAGCCATTATGACTGATGGCTGTGGTTTCATGAATGGGAGCGCTCTTTCAACCATACGCAGTACATTCGGGCTTTCATGTCGTCCGGCTGCGGTCCAAGGTCGGATTGCAGGCTCCAAGGGCCTTTGGATACTGCATCCAACTGATCGTTCACCCACTGAACCCCCTCGAATCTGGATCCGCCAGTCTCAAAAAAAGATCAATCTCCCGAACCTGGATGATCGACTGTATAGGATATTCAACTATTTGGCTCCCGCACGGGTCACGTTTCCATATCGAATGTCCATGCAATCTATTTTGAATTTATCTTATAATGGAGTGCCAGATGAAGTCTTGACGGGACTTATGCGTCGAGGACTCTCCGAAGAGTTGACACCGCTTATGGATTGGGATAGACCGCAAGCGATGCAATGCCTTTGGAAGAAACTCCACAGTTCAGGCGTCGGTTCATCAAGACTTCAAAGGCAGGCACGTGGTCTCAGTCGTGCTCTTGGTCTTGCAGGTCGTGACATGCAGGAAAACATTCCTACGGATGTCGAACCTGAGTTGGAAGATAGTCGTGATTCTTGGACAAGTCGGGATCACTACAGTGGTTCACCGCTCTCCCTGTACGAAAATGCTTTGGAAATGGTGCAAGCCGGGTTCCACCCGAAGAAGTGTCCAGTGCTCTGTGAAAAGATTCGGCATGTTGTCACCAACGTCATTCAATCTTATGTCACCGAATTTAAGATATCTGTACCTCAATCACTGGAGGTATTCATAGTTCCTGGTACTGTTCTTCCTTCCTCTGTTCTTGCCTTCATTCATAACCCATTCAGATCCTTTTGGGGTGCTGGAAGAAGGCGAAGTTTACTTCCGTTCATCGGATCCTCTCATAGATGCAGAAACAGGGGTTTCTTTTGATACTCTTAAAGGCCCACTTCTGGTAAGTAATGTTCATGCTGTACACCCTCCTCTTATGATTCTCATTTCATCATGATAGGTTGGGAGGAATCCAATGCGTCTTCCTGCCGACATCCAGCTGGTAAGTGGTGGGAAATGATGACTGGAATTTGATAACCGAATTCCTGCAGTTCATGGGTGTTGACCGATCTGAACTCCGGGAGTTTTACGACATACTTGTCGTCTCCGTCAAAGGCTTCCAATCACCGGCGAGTTTCCTCAGTGGGGGTGGTATGTAGCCGTTTTCTGCCCATATTTGAGACTTTACTGACTGACAGGGTTTTGCACCAGATTATGATGGAGGTTCGTATGGCAAATTTTAACTAGCACCGTATTCAATGCATTGATCTCATAGATTGCGTGTTCGTAATTTGGAACCAACTCCTTACAGGCCACTTTCGCAACGCCGCATATACACCACCTCCCGACAACTTCAAGGAGGCAAATTTTTCTCGTGAAGTCACCCTTGTGCGGGAGTGTATTAGCAAATTCAATGAAGACTATATGCAGCATCGGTTTCGAGGTGCTCTTCTGGCTGGCGTAGCAGATACAAAAGTTGGCCTCTACTCTCTTTGGCATGACACTGCTGTATATGAACGTGGTCTCGGCAATGAGGAAACTATGTTTCTCGCCCACATGTATGTGATGCATTTGCTCGGGACATTATGGCCTGCTTGATTTGAAAAAATTCCTAGGTCTAATGCTGCCCTTGATTCACATAAGACGGCCCTTTACGTTACAGACCATAAGTTCAAACAGCATCAGGCAATGTATAATCGTGAGCGCCCTGCTTGCATGTCTCTCATCAGGAAACCTTTCCCTGGTCCTCCGACTCATCGTAATAAGGAGCTCGGCCCTTTCATCCTCGAAACTCTCATCAGTGAGGGCAAAAAGGAGAAAGAACGCCATCTCATTGCTTATGACGAGCTGAAAGACCAAATAGACCATCGCAATGATCCCGATCTGCTCAAACCATATAATGATGCCAGGTGCCGTGTACAGTGTGCCCGTACAGATGGATATGAACTCCCATTCAACGAGTTGCAGCGCGTTGAGAACCATGTTGATGCTCTGCAGGAAGAGTACAACAAGTTATGGGCAGAAAGAGGGTGCTCAGGCTTACTGCCACAGAAGTCTCTCAAGAAGGAGCGAGGTAGCCATCCCCAAACGGACGCACTCCTTGCCCTGTCGCGTAAATTCGCTGAGGGACCTGTGGGATTCCTTGATTTAGTTAATCCGGAGGAAGTCAAAGCGTCATACGCCTACTCCCGCGCCAATCTATTTGGGTTTGCATTGGCATTCACCCATCTTTGTCAGATCAAGTCTCGTGCTCAGGGGTCTGCTGGAATGGCACTTCAGTTTGGAGAGTGTATGTCCATTCCGGGAGCATATCTTCGTGTTTGGGAAGCTACGTTTGATTTGAAGGATGAATTAGTTTGAATATATAGGGGATGAGGGGATAAATGAGTTGGGAATTTATAATTCTGAGTTCTTGTACATTGGGAAGTAAAATCAGTAGTTGTGCACTCTTGAACCAAGGTGAAATATTACCCAGATATGGAATCCACAAGTGTAGTGATATTACTAGTGAGTTTTGAAAAGGTCTGACCAGACACTGGGTGACATCCTATGGGATTTAGGGTGTATATATCTCTTATTTGACCCACTGGAGAATGCTTCACAACTCTTTACATGGTGGCACCCCATCTGGGACCCCAAAATAAGAGTCTCTTCATAGATGGCTTTAGGTCTTAAAACCCCTCATAATTCCTATCCATACTACTATTAGAAGCACAGAGAAGTCACTAAGCAACAATTCTGGCAGAGTAAACACAAGAGCAATGAGTGCTCTCTGACAAACAATGTTACCCAGGGACAATGCTCAAGGAAGATCCAACAACAAAAAATCATCAGCTTCTAAAGGCAAAGCAGATGACGAGAACCAAGAAATGATCAATGTCAAACAAGCCAAGGGTCTTTGATGAACCCCAGCCACTTTTTTTGCAGGCAAATGGTCAGTAAGGGTTGAATCTGAGAGTGCCATCTTGGGTTGGCCACAAAGTTGATGCACATTGCAAATGGGGGTTGAGTGAGGATGATGATGATTGTGATGTTTATGATGGTTGTGATGGCATTGAGTTGGTGGTGGAAGTCATTTGACACTGACAAATAGTCAGTGCATGTCCCAATATATGGAGAAATTTGGCCTCCTGAACCTTCCAGAAAAGGCTATGGTTTTGGTCTAGACTGGGTTTGAAATGGTCTGGCACTGGGCCAAAATGGTGAAACCAGAAACCAAACAGTTTGGTCTCAGCCAATGATTCCCAAACCAAAACCAAAACCAGCAGTTTCAGTTCAGTCTAAACTAGGTTTGGATTGGTCTGAGACTGAACTTCCCCAACACGAATGACAACTACAACAACAACAAATTACCCACCAAAACCATGTCCACAAAGCATATTAAACAAGAGCCAGGTATTGTTACAGATTGCTAGATCAGCAGGCTCTGGCAACAACCAACTAAACTGAGTTGAGATCAGACCAGAGGAAACACAAGGAAAAAGGTGTATTCATGGTCAACTACTACTATACAACAAGTAGCAGTCCAGGGGAGGGAGGAAGTCCAGGTAAGCGAACCAGGGGGAGGAAACCAGACTAAATGTGAAGAAGGGGAAAAAGAGGACATGGCTCAACAGCACAGGTTTAAATACAAAAGGGTTAAGGAATTGCCATGAAAGACAGGCTACTGGGTCAGTATATATAAATGGAGAATGGAAAGAACAATAAGACTGCCATGAGGATGCAGCATGTCCATCTGTCCAACTGGATCACATGTTCTAAACCAAAACAATGGTACTGCAGGGTAATGTTCTGGAAGGTTCTGGGACCTGTCATGGAACATGTGTTGGTCACATGTCATGGGATTAAACCGAGGTAGTGGTAATGTGCAGTATTGCTTGACATCACAGGATATCAATGAGTAATCAGGATACTGGTCACCTGACTGATTACTGTTGAGCTGGGATGGCAAAGGAGTAGTCCATGTTGTAGAGGAAAGATAATAGAGGGTTGAACAACTGACTGTTACTATACAACCACTGGTATAGTCAGTAGTCATGTTGTGTTGGTCATTGTACAAAGTCCGTGATGTCGTGTCAAGTGGAGACTTGTCAGAACCGCCCAGGAACTGGGGTAGTGGATACACATGTGCAGTATGTCCCTTCATGGTGTGATTGGGGAGATTAGTTGGATCATTGGGCAAGGAGTAAGATGACAGCAATTGCAGTGGGTGGTTATAGCTGTCACTCTGTCTGGATGGTCTGAACCAATGGAGCGGTATGCAACAGTGTTGAAACATATCAGAGTACAAGTCTTTGTGGAGCATCAAGGGGACTTGTCATACATGCGAGTTCAGGTTGTCAGCTGAGCACTGGCAGTCAGCTGATGAGAAGAAAGGTGAATGAATGTGGGGGTGACGTGTGAAGAAGAACAAGGTGGTTGGCCAAGATAGATCAAAGGAGTCATTGGTTGTCAGTAACTATGATGGATCCAATGTCTGAGTCATTGTGGGGAGGTTGCGTTATCTGAATACAGGTTGCATAGACATGACACCCACAAGGGTGGAGATGCCAACAGAACATATGGCAATCGTGGCGATGAGCTGGGTGTCAAAGGTAACCATGAGGATCAGGATGACATGTTGGTTATCTTTGAAACTGGAAAGTTGATTGATCATCAGGCATGAGGCTATTCATCCATATGTGACAGGCACAAGGAACCATGTATGTGAATCATGAAAGAACAATAACAATGTTGTAAGTGTATGGGCTTTGACATACAATCAGTTGACAGAGAACCAGAGTATTCAGATTTCTGGGTATGATCGGTGGTTGGGTCATGGAGTATTCTTGTCTCTGGGTTTGTGCACTGGTCATGGGTTGTGACAAGAACTAAATGGTTAGGTTTGGATTGTATCATCTTCAGGTTTGGGTTGTGTATGAATGGTTATGTGTCTTCAAGTCATCACATGTGGTCAGTAATGGGGTATCATTCAATGAGAGCATGGGATTGACCTGATAGTTCAATAACAAGGTATTGTCCAATCAGAGTGTGGGACTTGGCACATCTTTGTGGGAATGTAGTGATGAGTAAGTGGTCAATGGGTGTCATGTGCTGTCAAAGCAAAAGACAGGGGTGAAAAAGTGAAAATTGTAACAGGTATTGAAGGCCCTGTTGCATGTTGTGAGAGCCTTGTGGCACATTGCATTGACTCCATTGTGCTGCCAGTCCCACCAGACAGAACATGAACTTTTAACAAATATATCACCCAAAGACACCACCATTATGCACATCAAAAATTGGCAGCATAAAAGTGTCAAATTCTTGAAGACAGCAGACTCAAAGGCTTTGAAGAAGGGAAGAAGGCCAGCTTCAGCAAAGGCCAAAGAATTGGTCTTGATGAAGGGAAAAAATTATGTGAAGAGGACATAAAAAGAGCATACAAGCAAGGGGAGTCCAATGGTGCCCTCTACATCTATGCCACCTACATACAGAGATGCAACTCCCTTGCAATGACCCAGACATCAGATCTGCCAATAGTCATATGGCTACTGACTCCTTGACCAGTTTCAGTTAAAGCATGGACTGTCTTACCTTTCTTCCTCAACATTTTCTCCACATTCATTAACCCTTTCTTTCACCTGCTGACTGCCAATAATCAGTTGATGATCCAGACCCACATATATGACAAGCCTCCTTGATGTCTCAAGACAACTTCACACTCTGATATGTTTCAAGATCTTCCTGTACCACTCATTTGGTTCAGACCATCTATACAGAGCAATGGCCCTGATTGCCATTACCTTTTCCCCTATCCAGTGACCCAACCAATGTCTACCCTGTTTATACTGCAAAGGCACATATCAGACATGTGTCAACACTATCCACAACCCCAGTGGTCCTTACAAGTCCTCATTCCCAATTATTCATCATGAACTTACACAACATCTCTCAATCTTCCCCCTCAAGATATTACCTTTCCCCTGCAACCTGGAACCACTGTGACTTCTTTGTCATCTCATTCCAACAGTAATCTGTCAGGTGACCAGTACCTTGATTACTCAGCAACCCACAATGATGAACAATGCCATACATTACTGGTAAGATAGGGCTCATGCACAGTCAACCAACATCATTTTGTAAAGCAGGACATTTCATGAAGATTTCACAAAAATTTGAATTGCCTTTCAGATGGGGATAATTTTGAAATCAAGCTGCAAGGAGTTGTAGCTAAACCTATTTCTGATGTTCCCTTGCAATTTCTTTCAGGAAAATTTGCAAAAGTCTGAGTGCTATTAACAATATCATGAGGTTGTCTACAACTTTCAATAAAAAAAGCTGCTCTGATGCAATATAAAGAACCTCAAAAATCTTGGCAACCACACCTTTGCTAAGAAAAAGATGAATATGAAAGAGAAGTAAATAAAGAGAATGTGTGTCAGATATCATTTGATTACAAATCTGAGGTCCTACAATAGTCAAGCACAACAAGCATATCCTGTTGCCACAGTATGGGCATTGGGCAGCAAAAAAATAGTCATCTTGTTCTCCCTAATACCTTGTTGCATGATATAGATAATGCAACATTGCATGGTACTGTCAAATATTTAGAATACTTAACTACATCTTGTAGATAGGACAATCAGAAATAGATCACCTGTGACATTTGCACATGACATCCAAGTTGGTCAATTGTCATGAGCCCTATCTTACTCTGGTTTGATCCCATGACATGTAACCAGCACATGTCCCATTACATCAGACATATTCTGGAACCTTCCAGAACATTGGTTCATGACACATAAGCAGGTGGAATTAGCTATTGATCACATGGTTGGCGGTTATTCCCATATGGTTATATTATGATCCAATGACCTGCCCTCAAGTCTATTCACAATATGTAGCAGGCCATTAGCCATAATGTGCCTCTTTATGTTTAGTCTGGTTTCCTCCCCCCAGTTTGCTGACCTGGAACTTCCCCTTTGACTGCTTGATGTATAGTAGTCAGCAATCTAATTCCAATTAGCATCCCTTGGTGATGCTGATGGCTGCACATTGGATTGGCCATGTCATCACAGATTGGCATGCCTTTCCTAAAATCCCTGCTTCAATTCTTCCCCCTAGTTAGTTCAAGGTGGAATATGAGATCATGGAATCCTCCTCTCTGCAGCTTGTTGTTGCTGTTGATAATAGGCAGTTCACCTGTCATGATGTGCAATTTGATGCCTGGGCAAGCCAGGATAGACATCCAGTAGAACAGGCCAATGGTGCTTTGAAAAGAGAGTTGTTGTGGGTTGGAAAGGTTTGAAATATTACAGCAAAGTTTAAGGGTGGCTGTTGGTCATAGGTTCTTTGTCAACAAATTGAAGGTGATGTCATTTGCAGTCTTTTCAACCTTTCCCTCTCTCTCTCTCCATGATGATCCTGTTCAGGTATTTTTGGAAGCTCTGCTGCCCCTGCATGATCATAATGCTGTGACAAACTGGCTTGAATATAAGCATTCCAATTTTGCATTAAAAATTTGACCCAAACATCCACAGAACATTTATATATTCAATCCCATCCACTTGTTCATAAAGTGAATAGTTCTCATTGTTGAAATTCCTGATGCCTGAATTGTAAGCAACCCAAATTATAATTGCACCATTTCCCTGCAGGACAATACATTATTCATTATTCTTAAAATTGATTTTCAATCTTTTTGACACATCATTTATTTTTTCATGACTCCTAAAAAATGTATCCTATGACATATTTAACATCAGGAGGCAGCTGGAATGGGGCCATAGGGTCATTGGGGTAGGCATTGGGGTGGGGTCAGTAGGGCAATAAAGGTTGTAGTGGAAAAACAACAAATCATCCATTTTGGCAGAATGTTTGAATTTGGACTTGAGTGTCTGGAAGCAGGTGGCAGGTGGAGCTCAGAGAGGGGCCATGGGGTCATTTGAAGAAGTGGTGAGGCCAAGGCAGCACAGGGAGGTAGCAATAGGACCAAAGCATAATTACCTGTTTTGAACTTAGGAGGAGAAAGGGACTTGGATGGAAGCCTGGGAAAAAGTAACCACTGAACTGCTTGCCATGAGAAAGCTTAAAGCAAACTGTAACTTCTCCTGCAGTTACTGAAGGAAGCTCATGTGAGTCAAGTCGACCTAGCTCAACCCACAGCCAGAAGAAAGCAAAGGGGCAGCTTTCCAGTATTAGGTGGAAGCAGAAGCTTAGACAGAAGACAGATGCTAGTGGATGAGTAAAGATGTGCTTGAAAAGTTGATGCTCAATTGGTCTCATGCTTATGGCCTGGTCAAAGATCTAATATATATGTCCATAAGGGCTTCAATGTTCTCCAAGATGACTCAGCTGCCTCAAGTGGGTGGTGTGGGCAGCCCCCATCTTCCTGAGCTCATGTGATTGTTTTTGAGAAGTGGCAAGAGGGTTCAATCGAGCCAGATGCAATTTGGCCATTCAGAACAGGTATTTGATCAGTGTTATTCAGGAAAGAGCAGCTCTTGTTCTGGATGTTGCAAGGAGACTTGTTTTGTACAGAGTCCTAAGGTTTCTTTCCTGTTGGAGCTTGGCATAGATCAAGCTTTCAATGTTCTTGCTAGTGCACTGAAAGGATTTTTTTTGGAGAGAGCCAGAGGAATCATCCAGGAATTATTCTTGGTTACCACAGGCAGTACCAGAAGATAAAGTAACTTTTGTAGACTTCTTACAGCCTCTGATTTTCTTCCAGTGACCAGAACTGACTGCTTGGCACCAGGACAATTTGAAAAAAGTTAATGCCTTTCTGTCATTCATGTATTGATCAATCAAGTAAGCATTACACTTCAACAACTCTTAAAAGTGAAGGCATGAAAAGTTGATGGGTTGCTAGCTTGGTTGCCACATGTGTCAGGAGACTGCATGGCACAATGGTGACCAATGTCTGATAACTCAAAGAGTGGTATGTAAGTGAAGCAAAATCCAAAAGATATGTTGAGAAGATAACCAGGGCTTGAGTGATAGATGGCTGGTGATAAGCCAGCAATTACAGGAGTTATATACCTGAGGTCTTTAGGGCTGGCACTATTCACAGATGGTGAAAGAACATTGTAGAATATAATATGTGATAACCAGAATTGGAACCAAGGTGGTACTGTTGAAGAGGAAACATACAACTACAAGGAGGTGGCATATAGGAATGATATGTAGGAAGATACTCCAAATGCGCAAACAAAGGCTACAGTGACTTAGCTGAGTCCATTGTAGAATGAGAGAAACAGTGTTCCTTTACACAATGTTTCTGGCCATCAAAACTCAATTTGAACAAGCTACTCAGTGGCACTTTAAACAGTATGGTATTAAGCTCCAATTCAGACTATATTGGACCTTCTGCATCAATGCAAGCTTTCTAGTTCCTGCAAGGAGGTTCTTGGCCTGGGAGATGAAATGGGCATCAAGTAATGCATATACCCACTTGTTCACTGTATTCTTCATGCTGATCACAAAAATTGAATTTTTGTCTGTGTTCTACTGATCTATGAAAAACTAGGCTGTAAGTGTTTGTTTGACCACTCAAGTATTCAGCTGACAAAGGTCTATTGTAGGTAATTTCAATCACACACAGAGAACTTGGTTGGTGATTTGGGAGCTGGGAGTTGTTGTACAACTGCCAAATTGGGTGGTTTTGGCTTAATCTCTTCTAGTTTTTTTCATTTCAGTATAGATATTCATTGTATGAGTTATTCTTTGACTTTGATTTGGTGCTAATGTTTTCTCAGATATTTATTTTGTCACCACAAATGGTGATGAAGATTCCACTCCTAAAAACAGCATAGACCTTTCAGCAGGTGATGATTTGGGAGAGGGGGTGTAGTGTGGTCTAATCAGATTTCTATGTATCAATCTGCTGGGGGTTGTTTGGGGGAATGGAGGGACCAGGGAAGAGCAGGGGTGTGTTGTCGTCACTGAAGCAATCAAAAAAAGAAGAAAAAATTACTCATTTTTTGCAAACATGTCACACAGTAGGTGGAAGAGGGTGGGAGGAGATTGTGGAGTGACCAGGGTTGCTGTGACAGTTGCCTGGTTTAATGCAGTCTGACCACCACCACAGAACCTCTTTGTACCATGGATATGTACACCATTAACAGCTCCCTCAATTGTCTCAAAGAAAAGATTGATTTCCTTCAAAATTAACTTGCACAACTCAAGCAACTCATTGATAGCCTGAATGACATCATTGTTGCTCAAAATAGTGGGCAATGGATGCAAACTGGTTTTGGTGAAATTTTTAAAAAGTTATATCAGTAACTTGTGCTCCTCCAATGTTTTAAATTAGCCTGCTACCTGCAATGTGACCCAACTGACAAGCAACTTCTGTGACTATTTTCAATACAAATGCTGTCTCACAATCATGTGCAAGTACATTCTTATGGTCTATAGCTTCATTTAAACACAAAATACCCCCAGCAACAGCTTGGATCATCAAATTGGATTCTTATATAAGATTCTCTCTATTGTTTTGTGGCTATGAGCCATCCAGACCCTGACAGGCCCAGAGCTCAAGCAAGTCGCATACCCTATTGTTACATTGCTTGGATTCATGGCATTACAGCTGTTTGCAGGTAGCTTGACAGTATTTGTAACTTTTTGAATCACTTGAGACATATGGACTTTGAAAAAATTACTGTGCTCAATCTTGTATCTCATGAAATACTCCGTGGATTGACATGGTTATCAAGGGAAAGTTGTGCCATTTTCTAATGGCTATCAGCTCCTGTAATTATATTTGGCCAATATTTAGTGTATGATGAGTTGTGGATGAAATATGAGGTAAACCAGTACCTTTTGACACCCAATATGATATTGTAAAATTATGGCATCAAAAGAGCTCCTATGAACAAGATTGTAGGGAGAAAGTTGTTCATTTTTTCAAGGGCTAGAAGTACATATACTGTGTTTTTCTTTATTTTTGTCCTTTGAGCCAACATGACATCTGTACTATGTTTGACTACATTGGGAGCAAAATACTACAAGAATCATGAATATTGGCTCAAAGGACAAAAATAAAGAAAAACACAGTATATGTACTTCTAGCCCTTGAAAAAATGAACAACTTTCTCCCTACAATCTTGTTCATAGGAGCTCTTTTGATGCCATAATTTTACAATATCATATTGGGTGTCAAAAGGTACTGGTTTACCTCATATTTCATCCACAACTCATCATACACTAAATATTGGCCAAATATAATTACAGGAGCTGATAGCCATTAGAAAATGGCACAACTTTCCCTTGATAACCATGTCAATCCATGGAGTATTTCATGAGATACAAGATTGAGCACAGTAATTTTTTCAAAGTCCATATTTCTCAAGTAATTCAAAAAGTTACAAATACTGTCAAGCTACCTGCAAACAGCTGTAATAAATTGACCTGAAGCTATCAGCAACATATGCAAAGGATTCTGTTGTGGTGGTGAGGATGGTGAAGAGGAGGAAGAGGACAAGGATGAAGATTGATCAGAGGGACTATGGATGTCTGTGTTTATGAGTCGAGGAGGTGAAGCAATATGAGACTTGTCCATGTTTGAGAGAACATCAGAATGTTGTGATGTAATTAGCAGTGAGGAATAAACAGTGTTTTTGAGCTGTGTATGTGATTTGTGGGATAAGTCACCTTGGTCATTGTAATGCGATGAGGTTAAGCGAGAAGCTTTACTTCACAAGCGGATGAGAATTTAGAAGCTTAACGTTTGAAGGCGTTACTTTTGAGTTGTAAAGCAGATTAATATGAATTTTAGAGTCTGAGGTACATGCGGTAAACTACAGGCTATATATATGTGAGTAGAAGAGGAGGCTGTGTACTACAGACAAAGGAAAGAGTATATGGAGCAAGGAGAGGCTATGTGCCTTGGAATGAAGAAGGAAACAAATAAGGAAGAGGGGGCAGTGCATATAGCATAAGAGGAATGAATAAGCAGAAGGAAAAGGCATGGATGAGTTGTATAAGACAACTAAGCGGAAGGGAATGGGCATATGTGATAATACAGATGATGGAAAAGAAGAGAAAGAAAAGAAGAAAAAGGAATGGAAGGACGGTACTGTAACAAACTACCAGACTTCAATAATATCATCCACAATATTCACAACAACAACACCATATAATTGTGTAGTGCCGGCGACAAGTCGGCAGACCTCTCGAGTTCATCGATGCACGCATGGACTGTGCGACGTAACGTCTGGTGGCAGAGACCATCGCCATTGAATTTGCGGATGACACTATGACGGTAAGTAGCGAGGTTGACAGGCTCACGAGGGGGATACCTCAGTACAAAAGGTTTGCGACGTTTGGGACGTCCTCTAGCTGGGGAACTGGATGGGAGACGTGGGGGTGTGGAAGATGCATGGCAAGGGGGGAGGTTTATACAACCACATTTTCCAGTCTTCATCCAATGGGATTGGCTTCGGAAGGGGCTTTGGCGGTGGTGGCGGCAAGGTAGACAGCAATGACGAAGGAGTCAAAGTGGTCAAAATTGTCCAGGTTCGGGAGAGGGGGTTCGGGACGGGGGAATGTAGGTTCTTCCTGGATTGTCCCTGTACCACTCTGCTCGGTCCTCAACATCCGTAAAAGTGTTGTAAGGAGCAAGGAGTCAGAGTAGCCAGTGATCAGAGATGCCAAGCGCGCGGGTGAAGTGCCGTTTCCAGAAGATGTCGGGGTGGCAGACCTTGAGACGATGATAGGGGAAGAAGAAGTTGAGAGTGAATTGAAGATCAGAAAGGATATTAAGGAAATGAATGACATGATGAGGTGACCAAGAAAACTCAACAAAATAGAAACATAAGCAAAAAAGATGATAGGCGACGAGGGCAGCACCAGGGGCATCGTTTAGTGCTAATGTTTCGAGAAGGGGGCTATCCCACTGGACACTGTGAAACCAAAGATCGGAGCGCTCTGGCCAAGTGGATTCGTTATCCCACTGGCTGACATGAGGCCAGTATTGAGACCAACAAAAAAAAGGGTCTTCGATACGGGGGTCGGTATTGCAATGATACATAAACCAGGGAATGATACGTGGGTCACGAACAGACTTCCGATGATCGTCGTCAAACCGTTGAAAGTTGACGAAGAAGTTGAAACGATGATATTTCTTTAGAAGACGCTTGGAATGGAGAGCAGGACCACTAAGGGGAGGGAGAGAGTGATGAGGCAGATTGTGAAAACAGTCAAGATAGATAAGAACAAGTCCCTCCAGAGTATATGAAGTAAACCTCAGCTAGACCAAGGAGATCTGAGAGAAGAGGGGTGGACAAGGAAGCAGGTTTAAAAGTTTAGGGTAGGTTTTACTTCCTTAAACGAATGTTCTTTTGTTCTCGTAGTCTAGAACCAAATCACGTGCATGTCGGAGGTTTGATACCGGTTCCCAGGTGTTTTCATCAGCAGGGTAGCCTTTTCATTTTACGAGATATTCCATTTTGCAGCGGTGATAACGATGATCAAGAATGGCTTCGACTTCATATTCCTCAGTTTCATCAATGATGTCGGGAGGAGGGTGAAGCGTGTCGTTAATGACTGGAGCATGTAAGTCATTGTTAATATCAGCAGGTTGCAATAAGGAAACATGGAAAATGGGGTGAATCTTCCAGGAAGGTGGAAGTTGGAGTTTGTAAGCTACTGGGGATATGCGATCGATGATGGGAAAAGGACCGGTACGTTGAACATCAAGTTTCTTTGTGGGTCTCCCTGTGTTAAGGTTTCGGATGTCAAGCCACAAGGTGCCATCTGTTCACTGTCTTCCTCATGCAGACACCAGGAATGGAGTGTCTGTGTGTGTTTTGTTTATTTATGTTTTAGCTGGATGTGAGTTTTTTCAGCTTTTGAAGCGGACTCTCTGACTTGTTTTTAGACAGATTTAATGATTCTAAAAGAACTTGGTTAGTAATTTGGAATCTAGGAGTGGTTATTCAGCTTCCACCTTGGGTCTTTGCTGCCTACCCCTCTTCCCTATTATACCATTTCAACATTGATGTTCATGGTAAGCTTGAAATCCATTTCTGAAATTTCTATTTACCTTTCATTCAGACATTCGATTTGTTTCCACCGATGGAGATCTACCAACTCCAGACAACTCAATTTAGCAGCCCTATCAAAATGTTTCTTGATGCCAGGAAAAGAGATCTCTACAACTGAAGAGGCAGCCCCTCTAAAATATATATCAGTAAGGTGAAGCACCAAGTTCAAAATGGCTTACATAATTCTTTGTATCAATGGGTGTGCTATAAAAATCTTCACTTGCTCAAGGTTGTCAACATGCCATTTTGTTAAGGAAGGAGTCTGCTTGGCATTAGAACATACATATGTTGCAAGCAATGAAAAAATGACCAACTTTTTGATACTGTCCCTGATAGCCAATAATACAAGGCAGGTGTGGTCCACAAACTCCAGTGGAACAGTTTTCCCTAACAGAAGTGTTTTCTAGGTCCTTGGCCAGCAAAAATTTGATCAAGTTTGTGAAAGTTCGTTGCTCATCTGGGTGGAGCATCCAAATTGTTCTTGGTGTTCCTGTGAAGATGACCCTCATGAAACAATCTAAAACATAGGCAGGTTTCTCCAGCTTGGGACTACTAATATTAATGGCTGATCAAGAGCAAAGGAAGAAAACACACTCATCAAGATATTCATATGCAAGCCTGAAGAACTCAGCAATATTGGCTTTGATGGCACCAGAATGATATCGTCATTTGTTGGCGAAGTGTTTCATGTTGTTGGCAGTACGTTGTAAGGAATGTTTAGCATGAAAGCAAGCATTTTTGAGAGTCATAAGAAAATCATTAATGGAGGGATCATTGGATTCCAGTTTGTCAATGGAAAGGGGAGTGATCAGATGGCGTCCTTGATCTAAGTAAAAAGGAGAGTAGCTGGTGGAAGAATGTTGCCGATTATTATATGAGAACTCAGCCTGTGATAACTATTCGGACCAATCAGTTTGCATGAAATTGGTGTAGAGCTGAAGGTATTGTTCGAGCTCTTGATTAGTTTGTTCGGTTTGGCCATCAGTTTGTGGATGATAGGCGGTGGAGAGTGCCGTTTCAATACCAAGTAGTTTATTGAGTTCTTGAGTGAATTTGGCAGCAAATTGTGTTCCATGATCAGAAATGATCTTCTTCGGCCAGCCATGGAGTTTCCAAATGTGGTCACGAAGAAGTTGAGCGGCGCCTTCTGCAGAGAGAGCAGAAGTTGTTGGGATAAAATGAGCACGTTTCGTGAAGCGATCCACTATGACAAAGATTGCATCGAATCCAAAGGAGAGGGGTAACTGCATAATAAAGTCTGCAGTGATTTCTTCCCATGTGGCGGATGCCAGAGGAAGGGGATGAAGGAGTCCTGCAGGGCGCGAACGTAAAACTTTAGTACGTTGACAATCTGGACAGGAATGAATGAAATTGGAAACATCTCTGCGAATTTGATCCCAGACATAAGAGCGAGAAATCAATTCGCAGGTCTTTTCTATTCCAGGATGCCCAGCATGAGGTGAGGAGTGAGTCAAACGAATAATCTCAGTCCACAGAGAAACAACATCGGGGACAACTATACATTTCTCTAACCAGACCATTGTTATGGATCGCTAGATCAGCGGGCTCCAGCAACAACCAACTAAACTGAGTCGAGATCAGACCAGAGGAAACACAAGGAATAAAGTGTATTCATGGTCAACTACTACTATACAACCAGTAGCAGCCCAGGGGAGGGGGGAAGGCTAGGTAAGCGAACCGGAGGGTGGAAACCAGACTAAACGTGAGGAAAGGGAAGGGAAAAAGAGGAACAGTTCGAAGATGAAGGTTAAAATACAAAAGAGTTAGGGAATTGCCATGAAAGACAGACTACCGGGTCTGTATGTACAAACCGAGAGAAATGCAAGAACAATAAGGCTGCCCTGCAGGTACAGCATGTCCATCAGTGTTTCAAGTAGTGATTGCAAGGAAATGGTTCGGAGCAATCAAGGGTCCAGACCCTGTGCCTCATGGTTGCCTCATGGTAAGGAGGTGAAACAATCCATGAGTGGATGCGTCAGCAGGCACATGGTGAACATGAGGCGGCCATGTGGATGTCATGTGGCTGAGTTCCTAGTTTGGGAATGATGAGATTGGTTCGTCTTCCTAATGGTTTGCATTGGTAGTGGATGCCTGGCCAATAGCAGCATACGACTATGAGTATGTGTATGCGGGATCGGGATGGAAAGGTGAACATGATGCTTCATCATTGGAGGCAGGAGAGAAGGCGAATCACTGGATGGGGAAGAACCATGATGAGGTCAATGCAATGAACACTGGTAATCATACACCAGCAACTGTAGTTCCTGCAGTACGATAAGCAAGGGTGCTTCATATAACCCTTCTTGGCTGCAGGGTACTGGATGACTGGGATGTCAACTAGGTATGGATATTCCTGACCAGTGGACTGGTACACAAAGGTGATGAAACACATCGGAACGCAAGTCTTTGTGGAGCATCAAGGGGACTTGTCATACATGCGAGTTCGGGTTGTTAGCTGAGCACCGGTGGTCAGCTGATGAGAAGAAAGGCGAATGAATGTGGAGGTGACATGTGAAGAAGAGCAAGATGTTCGGCCAAGATAGGTCAAAGGAGTCATCGGTTGTCGGCAACTATGACGGATCCGATATCTGAGTCATTGTGGGGAGGTTGCATTATCCGAATATAGGTTGCATAGATGTAGACGCCCACAAGGGTGGAGATGCCAATAGAACATATCACAATCGTGGCGATGAGCTGGGCGTCAAAGGTAACCATGAGAATCGGGATGACGTGTCGGTCTTCTTCAAAATAGGAAAGTCGATCGGTCATCAGGCACAAGGCTATTCATTTGTCTGTGACAGGCACAAGGAACCATGTAGGTGAATTGTGAAAGAACAATAACAATGTCATGAGCATATGGGTGTGGACATATGATCGGTCGGCGGAGAACCAGAGTATTCCGATTGCTGGGTATGATCGGTGGTTGGGTCATGGAGTATTCTTGTCTCCAGGTATGCACACCGGTCATGGGTTGTGACAAGAATGGAATGGTCAAGTTCGGATTGTATTGTCTTCAGGTTCCTTCAGCTTCTGGTTGTGCATGAATGGTTATGCACCGTCAAGTCATCCAATGAGGACATGGGGTCAACCCGAGAGTTCGGTAACAAGGTATCGTCCAATCAGAGCGTGGGACTTGGCACATCTTCGTGGGAATGTATGGGTGTCACGTGCTGTCAAAGCAAAAGACAGGGGCAAAAAGGTGAAAATCGTAACAACCATCAACGAGGGACCATCAGGAAGAGGGATCAGAGAGCTTTGAAGAGATGTGGGGAGGTATTGGTGAAGGATAGCGAAGACAATCTAGGAATCTACTAGTGCTACCAAAGTTCAGTTTCAAACCTGCTGAACTCAGTTTGAAACTGAACCAAACCCGAAGTTCAGGTTCAGACCCCTGGGGATATTCTGAACGGTTCTGAACTCGGTTCAAACCGCTCCAAACCGATTTTCTGCCCACATAAGGATACTATGTCAAAATCATGATATTTACTCAGATTTTGATATTTTTGACATTTTATATGTTCTTGATATGTTCTACCATATGTAATAAACACTAATAGATGAGTTGCAATTATGTATATGTGTAAATAAAATCATATTTGATGATATCATAATATTTATAATATAGTCACTTTAGAATATTAGTATGATACAGCATGACACGGACATATTCCTGGCTGGAAACAGTGGCAGAAAATAATTCAATTAAAGAATAGACCACACTGAAACATAATTTATAAATTTATAGCTGCTATATCTCAGGGAAATCTCACAAAGTCACAGTAGTCTATCAATATTAGTATATTGTGATATATAGTCTTGCACATCACTAAATTAATATGAGATGCTTGCAATATGGTGAGAATAGATGCTTGAGGACTAAATAACACTCACAACAGTGTCAAACAATATTTTAATAATGCATTATATGTGAATCTCTGACATATGTTAAGATATATGGAAAAATGTGGTTTGGTTTGGGTTTGAACCCTCCTGAACCAAACCGATTTAAACAGTTCAGGGCAGTTTAGGTTCGGTTCGCGGTTTGGCCAAAAAGGGCAAAAACCAGACCAAACTGAACTTTGGTAGCACTAGAATCTAGGGGAGGATAAATCAATGATTGCATTGATAAAATGGTGTTCCGATAACAAAGCTTTATCTGCGTTGTCCAGACCATCAGGAACGTAATCAGGCCGTCGAGATAAACCATCAGCTCTATTGCGTGTTCCTGGAATGTGTTCGATACAGAAATCAAAATGACTGAGAAATTCCGACCATCTTGCTTGATGACGCGACAAAGTGCGATTTGTCATAACGTATTTGAGGGCTTGGTTGTCGGAGCGAATGGTAACAGTATGATTTGCTCCTTCAAGCAGATGTCGCCAATGTAGGAGGAATTTAACGATAGCAAGGAGTTCTTGATCGGGAGTCGAATAATTTCGTTCGGCGGGAGAAAGGGAAGCAGAATGATAGGCAATAGGGTGGAGTTTATTGTTGTGTTTTTGCATAAGTATGGCGCCAATCGCGAATCCAGAAGAGTCAGTTTCTAGGATATAAGGAAGATCTAGACAGGGAGCTTTGAGAACTGGTTCAGAAGTAATTGCATGTTTTAATTTATCAAATGCGGTTTGACAGGTTGGTGACCAAGTGAATTTAATGTCTTTTCGTGTGAGTTGATGTAAAGGTTGAGCGATTACAGAAAAGTCTTTTACGAATCTGTGCCAGAAATTCATGGTGCCAAGGAATGATTGTACATTGCAAACGTGTTTGGGAGTTGGCCAATCGGAGATTGATCAAATCTTGGTGGGGTTGATAGATATTTCCCCCTGAGAGATAATTTGTCCAAGATATTGAACAGAATTTTTCTCAAATTGACATTTGACAGGTTTGCAAGAAAGGTTATTTTCTCACATGATGTTGAGTACGAGTTGGGTATTCGTTTTGAGTTCTTCAGGGGTATCTCCTAGGATAATGATGTCATCCATGTAAATGAAAACACAACCTGTAGCAAGAACATCATGAAATCGAATATTCATTATTCGTTGGAAGGTGGCAGGGGCATTGCAGAGTCCAAAGAATATAATAGTAGGTTTGAATAGTCCACGGTTCATAATGAATGCGGATTTCCATTCGTCTTCATGTTTAATCTGAATGTTGTTATATCCCCAGCGAACATTGATAACTGTAAAGTGTTTCGCTGATTGGAATTTGGGTTGTTGGAGAATTTCGAATAGGAGAGAGAGTGGATAGCAATTGCGAACTGTGTGGGCGTTAAGATAACGATAATCCTGGATTGGACGTAATCCTGGATCTGAACCTAGAGCGTTAATTTCTTCAACCTTGTTTACGAAAAAGAAGGGAGCAGCTTGGGGTGACTTAGAAGGTCTAATCCATCCTGTTGAAATGTTTTCTTCTAAAAACTGATCGAGTTCGACTTGTTCTTGAGGAGATAATGGATATAGTTTTCCATGCTGTGGTTGAAAAGAATCTTTGAGGTTGATAGCATGATCGAAGTTGGAATGGGGTGGAAGTTTGTCGAAAGACTTTTTGAGAAAGATATCTTTGTATTCCCAATACTTCTCTGGTATGAATGCTTTCATATCTTCTTCAACCATTGTAGTATGCGAAGTATCTCTGAGTGAAATGCCGTTAATCATGTGGAGGATTTGATCTTGTTTGAAAGAAAAGTACTCATCATTGGATCTGAGATCAACCGAAGCGATAAATTCTTCATAAGGATCCAAAGGAGTGTCGACCCTTGATTCATACATCGAATCCACGTTCAGGGATGTCGAGTGTATTCCCTTTTGAAATATCTCCAGGATTTTGTCTATAACACTGGTGTATGGATTGTGTTTTCGAATCCAAGGGAAGCCAAGAATTATGTCAAAGTTGCCGATGGAGGAAATCTCCAAATCTGGGCATTCGGAATATGATGGTGGTGTGAAAAGATTGATGTTGCAATAAGAATTGATGGGGCCATCTTGGTTGGGTGAGCCATCAACCTTCCATATGGGTATCGGGTATTCCAGATACTGCCAAGAGAGACTGTTGTTCTCGATGAAGGAGTGATCTATAAAAAGACCAGAAGTGCCAGAATCAATAAGAACACGAACAGGAAACTTTTCGCAAGTGTCTATAGTTTCTAAGTAAATTGTGACGGAGAAAGTGTTATTTGAGGAAACTAAAGAACCTAGACAGCAATAGGAAGATAGTTTTATGAAGAATCGTCTGGTAAATCATCGAAGAAGTCCAAACAAGATGATGTATCTAATGTCCCTCAGATACAAGGTTATTAACTATTTCCACTTTCTGCGCACGTGTAAATTTAGACACACCCAATGTCTCATAGAAAGTATTTCCCAAAGAACTTGCTTCTTTCGTCTCTTTTTCATCCTTTGTAATTGCACATATAGTGCGAGCGTTATGGATTGCTAGATCAGCGCGCTCCAGCAACAACCAACTAAAAGTCGAGATCAGACCAGAGGAAACTCAAGAAGGATGGTGTATTCATGGTCTACCACTACTATACAGCAAGTAGCAGTCTGGGGGAGGGAGAGAGTCTAGGAAAGCGAACCAGGGAGAGAAAACCAGACTAAACGTGAGGAAAGGGAAGGGAAAAAGAGGAACAGTTCGAAGATGAAGGCTTAAATACAAAAGAGTTAGGGAAATGCCATGAAAGACAGACTACCGGGTCTGTATGTACAAACCGAGAGAAATGTAAGAACAATAAGGCTGTCCTGCAGATACAGCATGTCCATCAGTGTTTCAGGTCGTGATTGCAAGGAAATGGTTCGGAGCAATCAAGGGTCCAGACCCTGCGCCTCATGGTTGCCTCATGGCAAGGAGGTGGAACAATCCATGAGTGGATGTGTCAGTGAGCACATGATGAACATGAGGTGGCCATGTGGATGTCATGTGGCTGAGTTCCTAATTTGGGAATGATGAGATTGGTTCGTCTTCCTGATGGTTTGCATTGGCAGTGGATGCCTGGCCAATAGCAGCATACGACTATGAGTATGTGTATGCGGGATCGGGATGGAAAGGTGAACATGATGCTTCATCATTGGAGGCAGGGGAGAAAGTGAATCACTGAATGGGGAAGAACCATGATGGGGGCAATGCAATGAACACTGGTAATCATACACCAGCAACTGTGGTTCCTGCAGTACGATAAGCAAGGGTGCTTCATATAACCCTTCTTGGCTGCAGGGTACTGGATGACTGGGATGTCAACTAGGTGTGGATATTCTCGACCAGTGGACTGGTACACAAAGGTGATGAAACATGTCGGAATGCAGGTCTTTGTGGAGCATCAAGGGAACTTGTCATACATGCGAGTTCGGGTTGTTAACTGAGCACCGGCGGTCAGCTGATGAGAAGAAAGCGAATGAATGTGGAGGTGACATGTGAAGAAGAACAAGATGGTTGGCCAAGGTAGGTCAAAGGAGTCATCGGTTGTCGGCAACTATGATGGATCCGATGTCTGAGTCATTGTGGGGAGGTTGTGTTATCCGAATATAGGTTGCATAGATATAGACACCCACAAGGGTGGAGATGCCAATAGAACATATGACAATCGTGGCGATGAGCTGGGTGTCAAAGGTAACCATGAGGATCGGGATGACGTGTCGGTCTTCTTCGAAATAGGAAAGTCGATCGGTCATCAGGCACAAGGCTATTCATTTATCTGTGACAGGCACAAGGAAGATCGGTCGGCGGAGAACCAGAGTATTCCGATTGCTGGGTATGATCGGTGGTTGGGTCACGGAGTATTCTTGTCTCCAGGTATGCGCACTGGTCATGGGTTGTGACAAGAACGGAATGGTCAGGTTTGGATTGTATCATCTTTAGGTTCCTTCAGCTCCTGGTTGTGCATGAATGGTTATGCACCGTCAAATCATCCAATGAGGACATGGGGTCAACCCGAGAGTTCGGTAACAAGGTATCGTCCAATCAGAGCGTGGGACTTGGCACATCTTCGTGGGAATGTATGGGTATCACGTGCTGTCAAAGCAAAAGACAGGGGCAAAGAGGTAAAAATCGTAACAGTGATCTATAAAAAGACCAGAAGTGCCAGAATCAATAAGAACACGAACAGGAAACTTTTCGCAAGTGTCTATAGTTTCTAAGTAAATTGTGACGGAGAAAGTGTTATTTGAGGAAACTAAAGAACCTAGACAGCAATAGGAAGATAGTTTTATGAAGAATCGTCTGGTAAATCATCGAAGAAGTCCAAACAAGATGATGTATCTAATGTCCCTCAGATACAAGGTTATTAACTATTTCCACTTTCTGCGCATGTGTAAATTTAGACACACCCAATGTCTCATAGAAAGTATTTCCCAAAGAACTTGCTTCTTTCGTCTCTTTTTCATCCTTTGTAATTGCACATATAGTGCGAGCGTGTTTGTTCCATCCGTGATCAGAGCAATTGTTGCTGCGAGGGGTGGTGGTGGGAGAGAGAGAGGACAAAGAGGTGCAATTAGGGCAAGCGTTAGCCCAATGATCTTTGGAAGCACATATAATGCACTGTCCAGCAGCCTTTCGTTGTGCAGCAATAATGGGATCAACCACTTCTGATTTAATGCGAGAAGTAGATGGTGCAGAAGATGCAGAGGAAGTGGATGGTTTCGATGAAGACGAAGGTTTGGGAGACTCTTTTTTCTTGCCTTCTGCTTTGGTAGACAAAGTTAATGCAAGAAGTTCGCAATATTGTTGGTCAAAGCATTGAGTGTAAGTCTTCCATCCTGCGATAGTGTTTGGCATAGTTTTGAGACGATAAATGCTAGTAACAAGTCTTGAATTTAGTCCATCTTTAAATTGTCCTATGAGTGCCTCATTTTTAAACCCTGTATTGGCCTTGTATTCTTCGAACTTGATGATATATTTGTCGGCTGTGAGCTTTCCTTGCTTGACGTCTTTGATTTTGAGTTGTGCTGATGCGGCTTGGTCGAGATCTCCGAACGAAGTTTGAACGTCAGTTTTGAATTGATCCCAGGTATATGTGGCCCAAGGGATCGATGTTGTCTTGTTCTCTGCCCAGGATAAAGCGCTACCAGACTTCATGTAAGATAATCCGAGAATAACTTTCTGCGTGTCAGTATAAGCTTGAGTGCAGAGAAATAATTCGCACTGATGAAGGAACTTGTCAACATTATTGGATTTACCATCGAAGTCTTCAGGTTTAGCAGGCTTAAGAACTGGAGTGGTAGGGGGAGGAGGAGGAGGAGGAGGAGGAGGAGGAGGAGGAACAGCAGCAGCAGCTGCCGCAGCACGAAGAACAGTGATCTCTGTATTGGCATTATTGAGATCTTGTCGAAGGAGGTTGACAGTTTGAATGAGGTTTTGAAGTTCAGTGGCAAGGTCGGCCATTGGCAACAAAGAAGAAGGTGCAGGTGGAGGAGGCAAAGGGGGAGGTGGAGGAGGTACTGGACGATGCGAGGATGAAGATGGATCTGGGGAAAAGTGAGGGGCAAGACTGAAAGTGGTTTGTGAACGAGTACAAGGTGGAGCAATGGTGGGCTACGTGTGGTGAAGGAGACTCTAAAACTGTAATGCGATGAGGTTAAGTGAGAAGCTTTACTTCACAAGTGCATGAGAATTTAGAAGCTTAACGTTTGAAGGCGTTACTTTTGAGTTGTAAAGCAGATTGATACGAATTTTAGAGTCTGAGGTACATGCAGTTAGGCAATGGCACGGATACTCCGTGGATACAAATTTTCTGATCCGTATCCATATCCGTGAAAATCCGTATCCGTGTATCCATCAGGCACGGATTTTTCCCACGGATACTTTACCCGTGGATACGGATTATCCATGGGTATGAGTATGGGTACAGTGACTATTATAATTATATCTAGATATTATTTTTCTACTAAATATACAGTATATACCACAATTACATTGGGCAGTTGCCAGCCCAGTGTTGTTCTGTTGATGCAATGCCTAAGTCGATGCATCGCCATCCTGGAATGCGTCCTCCCACCAGTCCCTACACCTCACACAGGCCAGATGCACGTCAATTGACATGGTTGTCACCCTCGTGAGGTAGACAGGGGGGCCTCTGGTGGGCTTTGCACTCAGAGGTAACCTCGTTCGTGAGGTGGGGTCTCAGGTGGGCTTCACACTTGTTGTGATCTGGTGGTGGTTCCTGCTAAAGTAAATAGTTGTCACTATTGCCATATCCGGCAGTATCCGTATCCGTGGATCCACGGATCTCACTAGTCCTGATCCATACTCGTACCCACACGGATATGGATACCCACGGATACGGATTTATCCATATCCGTGCCATTGCCTACATGCAGTAAACTACAGGCTATATATATGTGAGTAGAAGAGGAGGCTGTGTACTACAGACAAAGGAAAGAGTATATGCAGTAAGGAGAGGCTATGCACCTTGGAATGAAGAAGGAACCCAATAAGGAAGAGGGGGCAGTGCATATAGCATAAGAGGAATGAATAAGCGGAAGGAAAAGGCATGGATGAGTTGTATAAGACAACTAAGCAGAAGAGAATGGGCATATGTGATAATACAGATGACGGAAAAGAAGAAGAAGGAAAAGAAAGAAAAGAAGAAAAAGGAATGGAAGGACGGTACCATAACAGTCATGGTGATTTTTACCAGCTCATGTGCCTCTGAACAGGCCTTCTGGAACTTCAATGTCATTGATGCCAGGTATCATGTCAATCATAGTTAGGCATCGGCATGGGTTACCCATGCGTTTTTTTTGGCAACCTGTACCTGACCTGGCAAATACCCATACCCATGACACAGGTATGGGTTACCCACTGCTTTACCCACAGGTTATATGCTAAAATATATATTATTTAATATATAAGCTACAAATATTTAATTATTTAATTAAATAAGGGGTGGGGTGGGGGGGAGGTGGAGAGGGAGATGGGAGGGGGTGGGAGAGGGGGAGGGAAGAGAGAGAGGGGGAAACGTGGGAGAGGGGGAGAGTGGGAGAGGGGAGAGGGGAGAGTGGGAGAAGGGGAGGGGACAGCGGGAGAGAGAGAGGGGGGGAGACAGAATGGTGGTGGCCATGGCCTCATCCTCGTCCTCGTCCCCACCATCATCATGCTCGTCGTCCCCGTCCTCATCCTCATCTTCATTGTTGTTGTCATCGTCATCCCTGTCATCGTTGTCCCCATCCTCATTCTTGTCATCTTTGTCCCCATCCTTGTTGTCCCCATCCTTGTCGTTGTCATCCCCGTCCTCATTGTCCTTGTCATTGCCATGGTGGTGGTGGGTCCTCATCCACAGTCCTCGTCCTTGTCATCTTTGTGTTGTCTGTGACACTCACTGCCTGTCATTATTGTCCTTGTTGTTGTTGTCAATGCACGTGGTGTTGTTGGTGCTGGTGACGTGTGGGTTGGTGGGTTTTCTCTGAGCCAAGATGCGTGACTGTGTTTGTTGAGGTGTGACCTCATGACAAAATAAGTCACCTGGTCTGTGTGCCATTTCACTCCTATATAAGAGGGCTCGAAATCCCATTACGATCCCCTCAAATAAATTATATTGTAGTAGTTAATTAATGTTAGTAATAATAATATATTATTTTAGAGCATAACATACCCATCAGCAACCCACCATACCCACAGTGTTGGGTACAGGTTAGCTGCGGGTTTCATTTTGTAACCTGTACCCATACCCAACAGAACCTGCAGGTCCAGACCCATGCAGGTTTGAAAACCCGTGCATATGCTTAATCATAGTCAAATTGTCCAAGTTTTGCTGACTGAAATAAGCAGCTAAAATGGAGGTCATAGCAAAAAACAAGTTGGTTGTGAGATGGGTGCTCACTGGGTGTCATTTCTGGACTACACGTTGAGCTGGGAGGGAGATGAGAACACTGTATGTCTACTTGATGAGATGTTCAGAGTCATTTGTGGACGTGAGTGGTTCACTGAATATACACTATTGCAATAATCAATTGCATTAACAATATTCGATTAGTTTTTAATTTTTTGCATTCACATGTACAAAGGAATCATCTGTGTCCAGGGGGTTGATGCAGTATTTGGATCTTCACTAGGCATTGGCATGGGTAACCTGCAGGTTTTTTTTGATGACCCATACCCAACCCACCAAATTACCCATACCCAACAGTGGGTACAGGTTATCTGTGGGTTTACCCCATGGGTTTAGCATGAAATGTCTATATTAAGTAATATTTAATAAAATACATTAATTATTTAATTAAGAAGAGGTGGGGGGGGAGAGTGGGAAAGGGGGAGGGGAGAGTGGGAGAGGGAAGGGGGGAGATTGGGAGGGGGGAGGGGAGAGTGGGAGAGGGAGGGGTAGAGGGAGAGGGTGGTGGCCATGGGACTGTTGTCCCTATTGTCTTGTCCTTGTCATCCTCATCCCTGTTGTTGTTGTTGTTGTTGTTGTTGTTGTTGTTGTTGTTGTTGTTGTTGTTGTCCCTGTCATTGTCATCATTGTCCCCATTGTTGTCCCAGTTGTCCCAGTTGTCCTCCTTGTCCCCATCAAGTACCTAACAATAATAATGTCTTGGCCCATCTTGGCTGGCCAGTCTCAAACCCAACATTGTCAACCTTAGTTGCCCAGTCACACTCAGGTTGAGTCATGGCATGGTGTGTCCATCTGCCATAGTAGACCTTTTAACTATGCCCCACACCATGTTCTTTATTGACATGTCTGTTGATATACTTTTGCCTTGGGCTCTGTGTGCCCCTGTCTTCCTGCTCCCAGTGTCCACAAATCTTACCTATCTCATCCTCTACAGGACACTGATACCTGAACATTACCATTGCCTTGTGTCCTCCTTGGAGACTGTCCATCTTTATTGGTTTGGCAAGTATTGAGGGTTGTTACAATTTTCACCTTATTGACCCTGTCTTTTGCTTTGACAGCACATGACACCCATACATTCCCACAAAGATGTGCCAAGTCCCATGCTCTGATTGGACAATACCTTGTTACCGAACTCTCAGGTTGATCCCACATTCTCATTGGGTGACTTGAAGATGCATAATCATTCATGCACAACCAGGAGCTGAAGGAACCTAAAGACGATACAATCCGAACCTGACCATTCTGTTCTTGTCACAACCCATGACCAGTGTGCATACCCAGAGACAAGAATACTCCATGACCCAACCACCGATCATACCCAGCAATCAGAATACTCTGGTTCTCCGCTGACTGATCATATGTCCACACCCATATGCTTATGACATTGTTATTGTTCTTTCACAATTCACCTACACGGTTCCTTGTGCCTGTCACAGATGAATGAATAGCCTTGTGCCTGATGACCGATCAACTTTCCTATTTTGAAGAAGACCGACACGTCATCCCGATCCTCATGGTTACCTTTGACACCCAGCTCATTGCCACGATTGTCATATGTTCTATTGGCATCTCCACCCTTGTGGGTGTCTATATCTATGCAACCTATATTCGGATAATACAACCTCCCCACAATGACTCAGACATCGGATCCATCATAGTTGTTGACAACAAATGACTCCTTGGACCTATCTTGGCCAACCATCTTGTTCTTCTTCACATGTCACCTCCACATTCATTCGCCTTTCTTCTCATCAGCTAACCACTGGTGCTCAGCTAACAACCTGAACTCGCATTCCACTGGTCAAGAATATCCATACCTAGTCGACATCCCAGTCATCCAGTACCCTGCAGCAAAGAAGGGTTATATGAAGCACCCTTGCTTATCGTACTGCAGGAACCACAGTTGCTAGTGTATGGTTACCAGTGTTCATTGCACTGCCCCCATCATGGTCTTCCCCACTCAGTGATTTGCCTTCTCCCCTGCCTCCAATGATGAAGCATCATGTTCACCTTTCCATCCTGATCCTGCATGCACATACTCATAGTTGTATGCTGCTATTGGCCAGGCATCCACTGCCAATGCAAACCATCAGGAAGACGAACCAACCTCATCATTCCCAAGCTAGGAACTCAGCCACATGACATCCACATGGCCACCTCATGTTTACCATGTGCCCGCTGACGCATCCAATCATGGATTGTTTCACCTCCTTACCATGAGGCAACCATGAGGTGCAGGGTCTGGACCCTTGATTGCTCTGAACCATTTCCTTGCAATCACTACTTGAAACACTGATGAACATGCTGTATCTGCAGGACAGCCTTATTGTTCTTGCATTTCTCTCAGTTTGTACATACAGACCCGGTAGTCTGTCTTTCATGGCAATTCCCTAACTCTTTTGTATTTAAACCTTCATCTTCGAACTGTTCCTCTTTTTCCCTTCCCTTTCCTCACGTTTAGTCTGGTTTCCTCCCCCCAGTTCGCTTAACTAGCCTTCCTCCCTCCCCTGGACTGCTACTTGTTGTATAGTGGTAGTTGACCATGAATACATCTTATTCCTTGTGTTTCCTCTGGTCTGATCTCGACTTAGTTTAGTTGGTTGTTGCTGGAGCCTGCTGATCTAGTGATCCATAACAAGGGTAGGGAATCAAGCTGAGATTCTGCACTTTCCACAGGATTGATTCTGTGGCTCTCTGCAGTATGAGCCACCATCTTGTTGAGCACTACCTGAGTCATTTTTTATGGTCTGTAAGATGATGGTGTTCCTTATGTTGTATGACATGTCCAACCCAGTAGGACATTGGAACAATTGACCCTCTGTAACCATCATGGGATGGGCAAATGATTACATTCAATTCTGCATTGCAGAACATATTGAAAGATTGCAGAACTTTGCAATCTGGGTGGGGTGTGGGAAATGGACCTACAGATATGGTTCCAAATCCTGTGGAGCAACCACAGAAGCTGCCTTTGATAAATTCAAAGCCAAGGGGTTGTCAGGTAATCACTGCTTGAGGGTGGTAGTGATGACAGTGCGAGTAACTTTACAGTGAGTTTTGGGTGACAGAGCCCTTCCAGCATGCCCTTGTTTTGGAGCAGAGCAATACTCATCTGAAGTGGAAGCACTGAGTTCATTGTCACCTGTGCATGATTGGCTTTTATTGGTTGAGTTGAATGTGTCCTTGAGACCTGGTGATGCACACTGCTTCCTCTTCTGCAGTTGGCCATGGACTGCAATTTTAGTGGTGTGGTGGTTTCACGCTTTGATGTAGTCGCACCAAGGAATGTCCACATAGTGAAGGAATTGGTGTGGTCAAGCAGGAACAAAATTCTCCTTACTTGCTTCACCATCGAGGGCAATGACCTTGGCAGCATGAGTTATGTGTTGCTTGGGATATTGTGAGTGTGGCAGATTTGAACACTTTTGGTCTTTGGATGTGGATGAATGAAAACAGGCATAGATGGTCCATTCTGCACTGGCTCAGAGATGGAGAAGCAAGGAGAAGGGTGATGTTCATTTATTGACAGAAATTGTAATAAGGATGGGGTATCTAAGAGGGTTTTTAGCTTGTTAATAGTCAGGTTATGCCTTTGACACACCTAGAGACTTCCTTGATGAAAAGCACATTCTTTTCTCTTTCTCCCATTTTGCAACTAATGTCATGTTAAAGTCCCCTTTCAAAACCCAATCCAGAGGCCAGGGCTCGCCTCTCTCATCATTCCCAGCCCATTTGACCTGATAATTGTTCTCCCTTTCCCTGCAGATTCTACTGACTTCATGAAAATTGTCTTCTTCCCCAATGCAACTTAGGAGGACATGTGTTCAGAGTGTGTTCCAGTGTCCCTGTGATATCACTAAGGTTTAAATTGTATTAGTAGGGGTCCAATTAGCTCATTTATTGACATACTGATGTGTCATAAGGACAAATGGCAGACATGGTTGAACCAATGACCTGCCTTTTTCAGAATGAGATCCCCAAATTATTACCCAAATAGTATGTAGTCATAGGCATCAGGATATGGAGTATGTGAACTTAGTCAATTTTTGCCTCTCATCTTCACCATCAACAACTGTTGACAACATCACCAGCCTGCAATGTCACCCCTTGGAAAGCTAATGTATACCAGAAAAGGGACCAGTAAGCCAGCAATACTGTAACCTAAAGATATACTAAAGAAATTTCTTTCTTTTCTGCCTTTTTCTTGGGTGAGTGAGCCATGATACCTTCAGGATGTTGTCTTTTGACACATTGTCAAAGTCCAGAAATGTCCATATCAAGGGTGTTAGGGTCAGGCAGTGAACGGTTGGCTGATGGCCCACTGGCAGGTGGGCCAGGTATAGTGTTGCCTCAAACTGGTCGACCAGGATCAGCTTTTCCTGGTTGACTGGTTTGAGGCAACACTAGCCAGGTAGCATCTCAATCATTAATCATCCAAGTGTGCTCCTGGGACAGCAAATCAAGCTAATCACAGAAATCAATGGTGTGTGGGATGTCCTTGGGATTCATCATCGTGCCCTTCAAGGGTGCTGAGTTTCAGTGCAGCATTGGTGGGTTCATGGGTGTTTTTCAATGTGCCAATTACAAAGCCTTAAAGAAAGACCAAAATATAAAGGTACTTGCAACCCTTCTCTCCCTAGTTTCAGTTGATAGAAATCATGTGAATGTTCCAGGAACACCTGCAGCAATGTAGCCACCTGGTGAGCAATTTTTATTGTGCAATGTTTCACAGTTATTGATACCAAGTCTTCAGCCAGCATTTTATTGCCAATTCCAAGGAAGTGAATCCCAACAGAAGTGTGGAGGACAATGCTGGTAGTTTGGACAATTCCTGCTTTGGGTTACTGCCTCCCACAGAACTTGACCATATTGATTCAGGCTTATTGGATGTGCTGAATCCTTGCCTTGAAGCTGGAGATAACCCAAGCTCATTCTCACCTCAACCACCCATCATGCATGATGACACAGAACCTGGTCATCAGATGTGCCAATTCCTGGCTTTGAAGTTGGAGATATCTCATTATCACCACAACCATCCACCACACATCAGGATGAACAACTGGATACTACAGAGGCTGCAGTTCCCACTATTTCATGAAATCTATTGGGCTCTTCATTATGTCCAAATGTTCCCAACAAGTATGAAGCATTAATTTGCCCTGGCAAGGACTTGATCATCAAGGATCCCCACCTTCATAGATTGATTTGCTACCCTTATAAAATGAATAATTGGTCAATGGTCCATATACCACAAGAATATCTGGTGGTCAGAACTCCTTTTTGTGGATGATGGTTTGGTGGACTTTTGTGATGGTCAATAAAAATGATTGCATTCTTTGGTCATAACACTTCAGACAAAAATGCTAGTCTGTGAAATAATAAGCAGGCTAATGTGCCAAGGAATTTGAAAGCTGTACCATGTAATCTCTCATTGATACCACTCAGCAATTCACAAAGGGTAGGATACATCTGGATCTCACATCAGGCCTTGGTTTCTTGGATGATTGCCACCAGGGCATTGCATTGGTCATTCCACCACATGTCATGCAGAGGCAATACTGAGAGATGGTTCTGAGTGAAATTCTCATCCACTGACTTGTCAGTTGCATCTGGGAGAGTTCTGATTTCTTCAAGATTGGCTGGGAAATGTTTGGGTTTGACTGGTGATGATTGACTACTGACACTCAGGGTTTCAACTGGAGTGATGGGAGACTGTTTTAACAGATCTGGGCATTTGACTGGTCCTTGAGGGGGAGCACTCAAGTTCATACTCAACACTGAGTCACATGTCACAAGACTGTGACATGAGGCCTGCTGGGAACTCCATCTTCACCTTCACCTAGACTTCCCACACTCTGAGCCTAATAAGGCTTGTCTCCAATGTGTTGAAATGGGCCAAATTAGGCTCACCTCTGTAGTAACCTCAACACCAGCTGCAAATCTGTGGATACCTCTATGCATAGCAGTAAGCCCTACTATAGCAATAAGTCCTACTATCTAATCTACTGTTATCTACAGAATTCCATTGCTATAACAGGTGCAGCATTGGTGCCTGCCTTCTGCCCCACCCCTGGTGCCCCAAACTCTCATGTTAGCCTTCTCCTGCCCCAGCAACAAGCCCACTTCAGCAATGGGCCCCACCACACCTGTGCAGTGCTGCTTCTTGTACAACAAGCTCTTATTTGTTGCAAACATCATGTTTACTGGGTGACAACACAGCACTATCAATGATCATCATCAACAAGTGCCCATTCAAAGGCATCACCATCCACCAGCACCGACACTGGCACATGCAGCTGCATCCAATGCACCACCAGTAACATGCAGTGCCAGCACCAGTGCACCCATCAGTAACATGCACACCCAGTAGTTGGAGCTGCCATCGACATACACACACTACCATACACACACACTACAGTGCCATACCCACATTTTCTCCTCAACATTTGCCCTACCCTTTGCCATACTCTTGGACCCAGGATCTTGGTGCAAAACCTGAGTCTGTGCAAACATGTTGTTCCCTCATTGTGTTAGTGTTCCCCATCTATCGCTTTCTCCTCCACCTTCGGTGGGTAGCTGACATCCGAAAGGTGTTAGACTAGGCTCTCAAAATCAATAATCTCTCACATTTTTAAACACCATGAGAAATCTGTAGGCCTTTTAAGAGCTGGTAAGAAGGTGGATTGGAAATCTACAAGTTCAGTGAAACACAAGGCTGATATTCAAGGTGTGTAATAATCCTTGATGCAATCTAAGTAACTCACTAGCTCACATTGTACACCCAGGAATGTCTTATGATGACTGTGAGGCCATTAAGCAAATGGATATAGATACTGGATCCACAACTGATGGTTGGGATACTGAGTATAGCCAACCTCCACCTGGGGATGAAGGCTTTCATATAAGCCATGCCGGTGGTGAATATGAAGTGTTCAGGGATCTTGTGCAGGACTTGTCTGAACTTGCAGGATTGTATGCACCTATCTTGTCCTCCAGGCATCTACTTATCTGTATCCCAGCCACTGAGTTGATGATCATGACCGCGGTAATTGTATAAACATTGCAACTGTTAACTGGATTTCGCAACTCAAATTCTTGGCGGATGCCTATCTCAATTATCAACTACATGACAATGGTGAACAAGTTCCCATCCTTTCCTAACTACCTGAAGGCCCTGAAGATCAGTTGTTTGAAGTTGAGGTTATTGACATTTTCTGTACATCATGCTTATTGTCTAGATTAATATCTGACTCCATTTGCAGCTTGGGGCCACTACTATGGTTATCGAGGAAGAAAAAGCAAAGGAGGGAGTGTGTGTTTGCTGTGTAAGGAAAGGGCATACCCACCTGCAACACACAAATTGCATGCTAGACTCAGCGAAAGGTCCACACCCAAAGCCAGGCCATTGATAGCAGCAATGGTGTAGGAGCCTCCAATTTGCCTGGTGCTTCTGAGGAATTTGGTAATCTGGAACGTCATGGGAAGATGAGGTTTATGGTCATGATCCCATATGTTAGCCCCTAGCCAGCCTCTCTCCAAGAGACATGTCAGCCTCACCCTTGACATGTAAAAACCCCCTCAGAGTGGTACTATCAGCAGTACAACTCTATCTTCATCCAAATATGCCTTATAGTGAATCAGACTCCTTGGAGAATAATAGTAAGATTTACAATTGTGTTTAAATATTATTTTATGCTATTATTTTTAATAAATTAATTTCCATAGCCACTTGTATTTCAAAGCTCAAGAAGCTCATTGAGAACCAATTCATCAGCATCGAGAACCAACTTGTCAGTGTCAAGAACCAATTGGCCACCATCTTCGTGGTTCAATTTGGTAAGTCATATGTAAATCATTGACCTTGATATTATTTATTTAATAAAATAATTGCAGTCATAATCATGTTGTTAGCAACTACTTTTTTCACTCAGTGTTGATCTTCAGATTCTCCACCCCTGTCATTATATACATGACACTTCTTGTTTATCACTAGCATTGATGCGCAGATGGGGGTAGTAAGAAGGGAATCTAACTATATAACTGCTAAGAAAGGTGCAAGGAAGTTTCAGAAAGCCTACACTAGGATAGAAGAAAAGAAGAGAAGAACTAGAAATGTGTGAGACACTCAATATAAATGCTGTGATAAAAATTGAAGTGGTGTGATAAAAATCAAAGAGGTGCAATAAAAACAAGAAAGTTGTGGTCAAATGGAAGGGTCAGACAGTGAGAGAAGGCAATATAAAGTGAAGGGACTGGGTCTAAGACTAAGGGTAGGCTCTGAGATGAAGGGGGAAGGATGGTGTATGTGGGTGTTCTGTGTTATGTCTGGGTTAGTGGCTCATACAGGCAGGTATATAAGCTGTAAGGACAAAGGAAGGGGGATGAAAGGATCATACTAAAAGGAGATATCAGAGAGAGGGGTGCATGTATCATAAAGGAAGGTTATAGGGGACGATGCATAAGAAAGTATAACAAAGAAAACAAAGGAAATACTTCGAAATGCAATAACTAAAGATCTCCGAAGTCACAGATGATTGAAATAGTCGCAACTTGATCGCAAGGTCGAAGAGTGTCAGGTTGATGTGAATCACATAGAATCATGAGATGTATTGAATCGGAGGCCAGGATTGTACGATGCATATCAGTATTAAATCCTGTGACAATGGCAGGGTTTCATTGCCTAGTGTTTGTGAGCACAGTGAACAAATGGGGAGGGTGCAGGTGTTGGTGAGCACAGCAAACAAACATGGGATGCAACAGGCATGGAGATGTTACAGGGGTTCATGAGCAGAGCTCACAAACATCAGTGGCACAGATAGAGGGTGCTACTGGTGCATGGGGATGCTACTGGTGTTTGTGAGTGCAGTGAACAAACATCAGTGGCACAGAAAGCATTGCACATGAACAATAGGTGGGTAACTTGGTATGGGGTGCTAAGGGTGTTTGTGAGCCTAGTGAAGACATATCTGTGGTACAGAGAGCATTGCATATGGGCAAATAGTGAGTAACTTCATGCAGGGTGCTACTGATCAAGAAGCATAAGCAAACAGTGAATACATGCAATCTGGTCTTCCTAGCACTTTTAGATCCTGTGGTTCCATAGGATCCATAAGAGGTTACCATTTCATTGGGTGGAAAAATGGACCAGTGACTACTTTACTCCCGCCTGCTTGATGGAAGTGGGCCTCAAGCTCTGCCTAGGTCATGGAGGGTTGCCATGTCTATGTTACGGTACCGTCCTTCCATTCCTTTTTCTTCTTTTCCATCATCTGTATTATCACATATGCCCATTCCCTTCCGCTTAGTCATCTTATACAACTCATCCATGCCTTTCCTTCCACTTATTCATTCCTCTTATGCTATATGCACTGCCCCCTCTTCCTTATTTGTTTCCTTCTTCATTCCGAGGCACATAGCCTCTCCTTACTCCATATACTCTTTCCTTGGTCTGTAGTACACAGCCTCCTCTTCTACTCGCATATATATAGCCTGTAGTTTACCACATGTACCTCAGACTCTAAAATTCTTATCAATCTGCTTTACAACTCAAAAGTAACGCCTTTGAACGTTAAGCTTCTTCTAAATTCTCATCCGCTTGTGAAGTAAAGCTTCTTGCTTAACCTCATCGCATTACAGTCTATCTCTGGAGGAAGAAGACACAGAATTACTCGATGTTCAACTGGAGTCTAATGGAGCAAGACTCTTAACTATACCTGAGGCGTATGCAGCTTGGCTGCACCTCCAATCCACCCCTTATGAGGCTGCCAACATTCTTCTCCACCTTTTCTTGAAGAAAAAAACCAACATCATCATTGAAGTTGTGGCCATTGGCCATCAGGGGGAGTCAACTTGCCCCTGGGTGGATGTGATCAAAGAACTGGCCCAGTCCAGTGATAGCCCTTGCACTGTGGAAGATGCGATTTCTGTAGTTTGAAGACTTTTTCTCACTGTGGATCAGCGGTCAGAAAAGTGCAAAACGCCCAACCAAAATACTTTAAATGCGTGGCAGAGAGGGTGGGGGTTCAAGGGGACCCTACATTGTGAATGTATCTTAATAGGGTGCATCATGCTAGATCTTTTTAAAATGGAGGTGAGTGCTCATTTCTAGAAATGGTACCCTGCTGATTTATTGTGTCGAACTTGGTTAGGATCGTCGGGGTATCAAAGTGGTGCTGTCCAATCTGTTGGTACCTGATATATCTTTACCAACAGACGGATAATCCCTTTTTCGTCCGAGGATCTCATGGAACGGTGACTCCCTGCACGCTTCCTATATGGCTCCCCAGCAACATCCGGAGTGAAATGGTCAAGTATTTTGGAATGGAACTCATGCTCATCATCTCCTGTCAACTGGAGGTTACACCGGTACGCAGGTGAATGACTTTGACAGACACTCAGGCCAGCGTCGCCTCCACACATTCATCATGCGGTGTTACAAAAGCTTTCTTGTCTTCAGACCTCCTACAGCGAATCAAACAAAGATTTGGTCAGTGACAATCCTGCTGACTCGTTATTTTTGCTCAGGCAACATTTGCTTCCCTTGGTTCCAGGATGCTAGGCAATAAGTTTAAGGCCAGCCTCAACATAATCCCTGGGCGTAGCATCAAAGTGCCCTGATATATCAATTGATTGCATATGCTCATCAGATTTTCCTTTCCATGAACGCTCCTTTTTATTTCTCAGCTCTGCCCTTGCTATCTGAACATGTTCTTTGTAGTGCTGCCAAAGTTCAGTTCAGTCCAGTTCAGACCCTTTTTTTGTGAACCCTGAACTGAACTCGGAGTTCAGTTCAGCTAAGTTTCTGAACTGAACTGCAAAATTGAGTTCAGTTCAGTTCAGCCTAGGCTATGAACCCTGAACTCTTACTATATAAGGCAATTGGTTCAGTTCAGACATGAATTTGACTGAACTGAACTCTTTAAGTGGTTCAGTTCAGCCAAGAGGCCTGAACTGAACTGAACTTGGGGTTCAGTTCAGGGTTCGAACCGAGTTCGGATCAGTTCAGAACTGAACTTTGGCAGCACTAGTTCTTTGAAACTTTACTTTTTTAGATGAATGTTCTTCCTCCATTATTGCCTTACAATCCTTTGTGAAAGCCATCATCTAGTAGTTATGGACAGTATTACTTACATTATGAATCCACCTTTTTCAATGTGCAGTTTCAAGAATAAGTTCACCAGCAAAAATGCTCGAAGAATTGAGGAAAGAGGAAAGTCAAGCCATTTCAAGTTCAATTTGTGAACACGTTGGAGCCGCTCAACGCCCGCACAAAGGCATGGCGTCTCACTTAGCTTTCATATATTTTGTTTGACTTTAGTCACAGAGAAAAAAGAAGACCACCGAAGCCACACCTGTGTTACGGGACATCTTTGACGGACTCCAGCAACCAGACAACACAAAGATTTCGTATACTGATATTGAGGACGGGGAACCAAGTAGAGAAACAAGTATATTCGGGGACAGTAATAGAAGACAATGGTACAGTGATGAGTATAGACGACCGGGGGGAATGAACCAGACTAAACTAGGGAAATACCAACTACTTACGTCCTTTATAAACCAGCGACTCGAGGGTGGGCTTTTTGGTGCGATGTGGCAACCGCCAGTCGTTGCGTAGCCACGGGTTGGCATAACGATCATCAGGCATTGGTGTTGCCTCGGCGTGTTCTTGGTTTTGAGTTGGGGTCTTGATGTCCTCGGGGTCTTCCGCTGTTAATAGCTCTACTACTTCGGCTTCTTCCGCTCTTAGCTTCGTGGTGTTGCGTATAACCCGTGCGTTCCGATGAACAAGTTGTGCGGTGGTACGCTGATAGCCGGTAATGTGGCGTATGCGTGGCTCGAACCAAGATGGTGGGTTAACACTGACTTGGGGACGAAGGGGTTGTGGAAGCGGTTCATATGGCGTATAAGCGGAAAAAAGAGAGGGCGTAACAATACCCCCACCACAAGGCGAGACGTCCCGGGTCGCAGGACCAGCTACGGGGGCGTCGTCGGGGAGATTGTGTGCGGGGTCAAAACCATAGAGGGAGGGGGAACCGTAGAGAGAATCATAAACCTCCCAAACGTCGCTGTCCTCACCCTGGAGGAAAATAAAGTTATCGTCGAAATAAACCGGGTATGTCCCAGGCAAGCGATGGTGAGGGCGAGGAGCAAGGAAAGAAGAAGGGAAGAGCCGCCGATCATGAGGAGGAAGTAAAGACGAGGGGAAGTGGGCGGAAACATCGGAAGGGCAGACGACGTCCATGTTGCCAGAGATATAGACGGAAACGGCGGCGCGATGGTAGCGGGAATTCGTGAACGCGCGACGACGAAGGACATCTTTGGCGGGGTATGGGGAGTAATCGAGGTGGTCAACGTTGAGACGGCGGTCAAAAGCGCGAGGCATAAACGAGGGGTAAGGCAAAAGAAGAAAGAAGACGGTACTTATAATGAGAAACTTCAGGGCCGGCCAGAGATCACGTGGCCGGGAACCGGTCCACAAAAGAAATAGGAAGGTGAGTAAAATGATATGGTGTTTGTATATCGAGCTCGGCGAAGGCAGACGAGGGAATCGGATGCGGGAGAGAATGTATATCGTCGATAGAATAAGCGAAGCGATGGGAGGGATCACGTGGTTGGACCGAGGGAGAAAGAGGAACAGGAGAAAGCTTTATGACGGTGGTGATGGTGTCGACAGGAGCAGACTCATAGAGATAGGCATACTGGGTACTATCGGGGAGAGGATATTTGCGGAATTCATGGGCCTTTGTGCCAGCGAGGATGGATGCGACATGCTTGGGATAAATCACAAGAAGGATAGAATTGGGAGAAAGTTGACGAGATGGTAAAGACATCCCAGGTGGGATCGCAAAGATCGAGGATCGAAGGTGAACGGGTTTCGCAGCACGAGGATGGTCTTTATGGTATAGATGAACGAGTTCCTGACAATTTTTTGTCTCTTCTTCTGGGATCCAAGAATCTTCATCGCGCGGATAACCAAGCCAATGAACAAGATAGAATAATTTGTTTCGACGGATACGGGAGTCAAGGATCTCTTCGATTTCGTATTCTTCTTCATTGTCAATGAGATCAGGCGGAGGTCGCACTTGTTTCGCGATTTGTGTTGGAAATGTGGGAGGCGTGAATGGAAGAAGCAATGCTTCATTGAACACAGGGAAAATACGCCACGAAGAGGGTAACCGTAAACGATAAGACGAAGAACCAATTTTTTCGATGATTTTGAATGGTCCATATTGTTTGTGATCGAGTTTCTTCATAGGTCGATTGCTGGTTAGGTGTTTTCCCTGTAACCATACTTTATCTCCAATAGCAAAGGATGTTGGTTTTTTGTGTTTATTGTATTGCGTTGTCATCGTGTCACGTGCTTTCTGTAGCGCGATCGTAGCTTGTGTTTGTACTTTAGTCATACGATCCAAGTATTGTTGTACGGATTCATTTGTGGTTTCTTGTACTGATGAATCGCCGATCCAGGGATGTTGACCTTGGGTGATAAAGAAGGGCAAGAAACCCGTCGCGGAAGTACGATTGGCAAGGGCGAATTCGGCAAGAGAGATCCAGTCAGCCCAATTGTCTTGTCGGTAATTTGTGAAATGTCGCAGGAAAATTTCGATTTCTTGATTCATGCGTTCGGTCTGGCCATCAGCCTGTGGATGATAGGCAGTCGTTGGTTGGCCTTTGATTCCGATGAGACGATAGAGTTCCTTGGTGAACTGCGATACGAAAACTGATCCTCGATCAGAAATAATATGACGAGGAAGACCAAAACGTTTAAATTGATGATCACGGAGGATTCGTGCCCAGCCTTCCGAAGTTAGGGCGATATTAGTCGGAACCAAGATGGGATGCTTAGAGCGTTTGTCAACAATGACCAAAAGGGCGTCGTACCCTTGTGATTCTGGTAGAGGTCCGATCATGTCGACCGATATCGTATGCCAGTTATATGGTGGTATTTCGTGGGGATGTAAATACCCATATTGTTTTCCACGCATTGGTTTATTCATTTGGCATTCGGGACAACCGGCAACGTAACGGGCGACATCTTCTTGAATGGTTGGCCAGGTTGTTTGTCGTTGTATCAGTTCGATTGTTTTGTCTTGACTGGGATGGCCGGCAACAGGAGTATCATGATATCGTGCGATGATGTCGGCGTTGGTAGGGGTCGGGACAGAAATTGTTGCAAAGAGATGTTCGGGGAGTCCAACGAGGTTTTGATTATCATTGTCATTTGGGGTATGATCAATACGCCGTGAAAGAAGGTCGGCTTTCTTGTTCTGGCTTCCTTTTCGATGCAACAGACGGAAATCATAATCCTGTAAGAATGCAACCCATCGTGCTTGTCGCCATGTAAGGTTTTGGGGTTGTCGGTAATACGCGAGGTTCTGATGATCGGTGAATATGTCCAGCTGTTGTTCCGCGCCGAGAAGGAATTGACGCCAGCTTTCGAAGCAACGAATAATCGCCAATAACTCTTTGTCGTAAACATCATAGTTCCTTTCGGCTGCTGACATCGTTGTTGACATGAATGCGACAGGACGGAAAAGACCATCCAATTGTTCTTGTGACAATACAGCACCAGTTGCGAAGTCAGAGGCATCGCATTCGACCATGAATTTACCCGTCTGATTTGGCAGGACGAGGATTGGATCAGTGGTGATGATATGTTTCAATCGTTCGAATGCAGTTTGTTGGTCGGGACCCCAATTCCATTTAGTATTGCCTGTGAGGGAATTCAATGGGAGAGCATGGCGTGCGTAATCCTTGACGAAACGACGATAGAAATTGAGGAAACCAAGGAATGATTGTAATTCTTTTTTGTTCTGAGGGATTGGCCAATCTGTAATAGCAGTGGTTTTGACCGGATCCATACGAACATGTCCATCTTCGACGATTAGACCAAGGTATTCAACACGGGTGGAATCAAAGGTGCATTTTTTTGCCTTTAGGAACAGGTTGTTATCGCGGAAAATCTGTAGGACTCGTTTTGTTCGTTCTTTATGTTCGTCGAGATCTTTTGAGAATATGAGTAAATCGTCCATGTATATCATAAGCCATCCTTCTCGGATTTCGTATCGGAAGATGTGATTCATCATTCGTTGGAACGTTGGTGGTGAGTTCTTAAGACCGAAGAACATGACTGTTGGTTCGAATAAACCTTTTGGCGTTAGGAATGCGGCTTTTTGTTCGTCACCTTCGCAGATGCGAACATTGTTGAAGCCCCACCATACATCGAGTTTGGTGAAATACTTCGCTTCGGCGAGTTGATTAATGATATCGGTAATGAGCGGGAGAGGATATTTGTCGTCGATGGTGTTTGCATTCAGCCAATGATAATCCTGAATAGGTCGTAATTCGTTTGCGTCTTTCTTTGCGACAAAGAAAAAGGGAGAAGCATATGGCGACTTTGATGGACGGATTCGGCCAGTCTTTAAGTTATCATCGAGGAATTCATCGAGTTTCTTTCGTTCGGGATTGGACAACGGATATAGTTTGCAATCATGATGATCAGGTGCATCTGGTTTCATATTGATAGCATGATCCCATGGTTTGCGAGGTGGTAATTCGTCAAAAGATGATGGCTCGAAGACATCGCGGTATTCCAAATAATGGGAGGGTACAAGGTCATCGATTGTTCGTTCTATCGTACCTGTTGCCTTCTGTGCGAGTTCCGTTGATTTTGTCATGACGAAATTCATCCATGCCGGTGTAGGCCAAACGATGGTCTGGAAGTCAACTGTTCGGATGGTGCTTGATTTACCACAACCACTGAGACAACGAGAAAAGGAAACTTCGTTGTTGACCCAATCGATTTCGGGTTTAACCAATCAAAACCGAGGAAAATGTCCATTTTCGCTAGGAATAGAACAGTACAGCGAATAATCTCGGAATGATTGCCGAGTCGAAGTCGAAGCTTGACGTATTCGGTTATTTGGCTGTCTTTCTGTTTCGATCCATCACTAGTGTATGCATCGAATGGTTGGTCATATTTTCTTGTTGGTAGATTGTGTGCTTTGACAAATCCAGAATCGATTGCAGTGAGAGTACAGCCAGAATCTAACATACATTTTACGGGATATTGACGAGTGTCGGTCGTTGTTGCGGCAAAGCCATAAAGTATAAGGGAGAGTCGAAGGGCAGTTTCGGTTTCGGTGGATGCGATAGCATGAGGATCTGTTTGTGGCATTTCTTTTTCCAGCCAAGCAATGGCATCAGACAATGGTATTCGTCGTAAACGAAGTACAACCGCTGGTGAAACTTTCATGATCCATTGATCGAAGATATCATAATCGAGGAGAAGTTCCAACGCGATCGACATCGAGGAATTCTGGAGCGCAATAATTGTTTCTTCTGCGGTGAATTCGGATTCGACTTTTGTTGTCTTTGGCCTGGCCCTGGGATCTCGCCTCGGACCACTCGACGACAGATCAACATCGACACCCATGATTCTTTCTTGACGCGTTGCGCAATTGTGGATTTGTGTAGATTGAACGGCTAATATTTGTTGTTCGACTTCTTTCAATTTATACGTAGCTCGTCGTTTATCGGTTTGCGTGATGAGTGGAATCATTTCGCGCATCTTATGGAACTTTGGTTTCAGGGTTTCGACGACCTGTGGTTCAGGAGCAGGTGTCTTCAGTTCTTTTCGGAGGTCTTTCAGCTGAGAGAATACTCGATAATATTGATCAAGAAAATGTATCCATGCTGTCAAACTTGCGAGCATGGCCTCCTGGGTTTCACGTCGCTTCTTTAAAAATCCTCCCACTTCTTTTCCATCATCGCGACCTTATCCATCAATGCTGCGATGAGCATGTCTTTGTCGTCGTTCACGGTAGGTTCGCGGCGAGTGTCAGGGATGGTCTCCATGGACCGAACTTGGGTGGCGGGGCGAGGAACTTGTTGAGTTCCTTTCTTCGGACAATCGTGGGACATATGTCCCTGTTGTCGGCATCGGAAACAGACACCTCGTTTCATGAGGTCAGTCCGTTCGGCATCAGTAAGGCGTGTAAGCGCCGGTTGGATTGCACCAGTGGTGCGTCGAGTATCAACGTCCATCGGGACGTTTTCGGATGTTGCTTTGGCGGTATTGGAAACCGTGGCAGGGGTAGTCGTGCCATATGAGGATGCGATAGATCGAGGAATATTCTTTCCTTTGTTCGCAATTTGTTCATGGCGTCGACGCCATTGTCGGTCCATGAGAATCGTCTGGAGTCGCCACTGCTCGATGGATGTCGGCATATTAGGCTGGGTATAGATTTGATTGATCAATGGTTTGTTCATATGAAATTCGATGAGGTGAACAAGGTGTCGATAATTCAGGATTTCGTCTAACCCGGCTTTCCGGACCAGGACATCGAATTCGAGCCAGAATTCATCCGCGGTCTTTTTCCCCTGATAGAGGTCATCCAACTTCGTTATGGCGTCCTTTTCTTCGTCAGGGTGTTGGAATCGTGTGCTAAATTGAGCCATAAAGTGAGTATAGGTTCCGAAATCTCCATTGGCGGGGTCTTTGATGTAAGCGCGTTCGACGATTTCATTGGCCCATTGGTTGGCGAGTCCTCCCTCGAGGTAGGAGAGGATAAAGAGAATCTTGTCCGTGTCGGTACGGAAATGCTTCTTGTTGGCGGACATATAGGTCCAGCATTGTCGGAGGAAGGTTGAGAACTCATTGACCTTCCCGGAGTACTTTGGAGGCGCAGCAACATGGGATTTCGAAGAAATATAGGTTGTGGTGCCGGTAATGGTGTTGGTATTGTCCTCTGCCATGTTGGTGTTAGTCTCCTGTTGCTGTGCGGCGTCGGCAGCTTTCTTCTTTTCGGCCTCGTATTGGGCTGCAATGTGTTGGTATATGGATACCATGTAATCTGTGGGATACTTGGGATTGGAGGCAAGGGACGAGGTAATGGATGCGAGGAAGGTTCCGGGATCCGGGGTTGGGCCTGTGAACGGTGGGACGGTGAACGTGTTGGACAAAGAGGAAGACATATTTCGAGGAGGAGATGGTTGAGTAAGAGTTGATGTTGGAGGTGACGGAGAGGAGTGAATGTCGGTTCGGAGGGAGGGGAATCAGAGAGAGGAGGAGAAGAAGTGGGAGAGGACTGGTATCGGTGGAGAACACGGTGGGCCAGGTTGTTGCCTGGTCGGGGGAGTAATGGGAAGTTTAGTCTATTGTTACGGGACGTCTTTGACGGACTCCAGCAACCAGACAACACAAAGATATTGAGGACGGGGAACCAAGTAGAGAAACAAGTATATTCGGGGACAGTAATAGAAGACAATGGTACAGTGATGAGTATAGACGACCGGGGGGAATGAACCAGACTAAACTAGGGAAATACCAACTACTTACGTCCTTTATAAACCAGCGACTCGAGGGTGGGCTTTTTGGTGCGACGTGGCAACCGCCAGTCGTTGCGTAGCCACGGGTTGGCATAACGATCGTCAGGCATCGGTGTTGCCTCGGCGTGTTCTTGGTTTTGAGTTGGGGTCTTGATGTCCTCAGGGTCTTCCGCTGTTAATAGCTCTACTACTTCGGCTTCTTCCGCTCTTAGCTTCGCGGCGTTGCGTATAACCCGTGCGTTCCGATGAACAAGTTGTGCGGTGGTACGCTGATAGCCAGTAATGTGGCGTATGCGTGGCTCGAACCAAGATGGTGGGTTAACACTGACTTGGAGACGAAGGGGTTGTGGAAGCGGTTCATATGGCGTATAAGCGGAAAAAAGAGAGGGCGTAACAACCTGCCCCCCAGGTCCAAGATCCTGCTGTTGCCGAACAACACAATTTGATAACAGAGATTGAATGAAAACACTATTGCGAAGCACACAGAAAAGCCTGCTATGTGCAGGTGAACGGTGAACACTATCAATATACAATCAAAGACATCACAGTATGGGCTCCTCTCATCGTATGTTATGATATTCCTCCCTCAGTGCTGGGCTAATGGTTTTTACAGTCACGTCATGTTGCAACTGTTGATACACCACCAGACAAGTTGAATCTTACCTAAATTTGCTAGTCAAGCTCAGCTCAAACGATGCACCAAATAGTGCTAAGTATGGCTTTGTTGTAATCTCACATATTCTGCAAGTATAACTAGGAAGTGCTCTGGGCAGTGCCCTCCCTCCCTCTCCCTCCCATTCTCAGAAAATTATGTCATCTCACTTCAGCAGTCTGAACTCAACTTTCAATAATGTAGGCAGGCATCAATTCAATATTTACAAAATCTACATTCATGTTTCCAATGATGATGGTGCATCCCTTTCTACACGATATTCTGTCCTCACACTGATATTGAAACCCAAGGGCTGATTGAAATCATGCGAACACAAACTGCAATCCCCCTCACCCAAACTGAGATCACATGAGCACTCACCAAAATCGCTCGAACACAAGCAGAAATAGTTCGAGCACAAGCAGAAATAGTTCGAGCACAAACGGAAGCTGCTAGAACACATCAAATGGTATTTTTGTCCCCTAATCTAGAATTACAATTCACCTCTCCCCATAGGATCACTTTGGTTGTCAGTTTCATAGCTTATTGGTTGCATTAGCTACTGCACCGAACTTATTACAACGTTCAACATATAGCAGAAGTATATGTATTTATTGCAATTGCGCTGGCTAGATCGGGGAACCGTCAACACATGCAGTACAGCCCAAGTTGTCAAGTTCCAGTGAGTGCACCGTTTTGCTCCCCACCTGAAATTGATGAGGACAGTTTAATGCAGGGAGCTGAGCAACTTAGCCAAGCTATTGTCGATCTTCTGCCTCTAACACAATGTCCCGCAGACACTATGGCTGTGCGGCACAACCATGACCTTACTGCACAGATAACAGAACGGAAAGAACGGCTCAGCTGGTTGATCCAATTTATCAATGATAATGCTGTGTTAACCAAGGTTCCAATTATTTCATTCGAATTCATTATGCTCTGCTGATCGTTGGGGCCGTAGATCTCGCCAAGGAGTAGGTAACCGATGCAGAAACATTGTATGGGTGTCATTGACTATGGTTCCTGCATGGTGATGTCCTCGCAAGTTGTCCTCTAACTAACCTGTTGAACGGGCAGCACTGGACATACTCATATTGTTCTTAACGAATCCGCACACAGTCATATGAACTCGATTGCAGAGGATCATTACAAAGACATTATGAGGGCCTTCTTCAGAAACAGAGCAGAAGGTATTGGGCGACTTCTACCTCTAGTCATGGATGGTGTAGAACAATCAATTCTCACAAATCTGAGTGCAAATGATCAAGCATCACAATAATTATATATTGTACTTGAATGCATTTATTAGGCTAGATAAGACATTGCAAACATTTACAAGTCGGCTTATCAATTATCAACTCCGCCTGGATATACCGGCACCTTCCCGATTTCCTGATAGGGTAATGTGACCTTCTTTGGTATAAGATCTGTGACTTTATGCGCCGGATGCCAACTCTCATGTAGTACTTACATGGATAAGTTAAGGGGCATTTTCAAAACAGTTTTAAAGGGGAGGAAGGGATGAGGTAATATTTAAGAGGAGGGAGGTACTCAAAATTGATGTGATGATTTTGTGTAGGTTTGGGGGAAGAACCTTCAGGTTTCGGGTTTTTTGGCCTGCAGTCAAGCTGAAAAAGGTGCTTATCAAGCAGAAAAGTCCGAGAGAGGTTTTTAGCCAAGATGCCAAGAAATGGAGAGGACCAATAAGAGATTAGATCAGCTTGACGAAAAAGCAAGGTTCTGAGCAGGCGGTAAAACTACAAAATGGAAGGCATATAATGAGTGGACACAAATCCGAACATACTGTCTGCTGCAAGAGAAGAGGGAGTGGAGGGTGGGGAGAAAAGAAAGAAAGGACGCAATGGGGGAACGCGTAAGAAGAATGAGATTGTGGAGGAAGAGGATAAGGTTTCTTCAACGAAGGTTCAGCGAAGAAATAGTAGGGCGGAGTTTGAAGGGACTTCAATCAAAAACAGCCTTATCTTATCCTAAGATAATTCATGCGTTATCGCGGAATTGGCAAAATTTATTTATTTTCAAGTCTTCCCCTTTTTGAAGATGCTGCCAGTGAGCGATTAGTACCGTGACTATACCATGACCTACACCTGGATTACTTAAGCTTTGCTTACTCATGCACTTATATGCTTGCCCTAAACAAAATCTGACAGTAACTCCGAGTCCAACTCATGAGTTCTTTCCTCTTTCCTCATACTTACATAGTTTTCCTCACCTAAGTATTGACTTCAAGCTACTAGGGTCTAGCATGGTTACGTGAAGTCTGGCAGGTACACAATGGCTGGCGCGATGACAAGGAGCCCTTATGAGTTAAACACTATACATCAATTCTTCTCCCTTCGCTGCTCTTGAGCCTTCCCCAGCGTGTCATCTGAAGTCCACACTAAAATCCGACCACTCAACTATCTGGCCAGAGTTGTTTGGGGCCCTGGTATTCAATGGCTGGCACGACAACAATGATGCCTTATGAGTCAAATACCATCCATCAATTCCTCTCCCATCACCGCTCTCGAGCCTTCTCCGGCGTGTCATCCGAAGTCTACACTAAAATCTGACCACTCAACTATCCACCCCTCTTGCCATCTGCATATTTCCTTTGCAGCCACCATAGGCAATGCCTTGGTGGGATGGTTTAGAGGGCCCTGTTCTGCTGGGCCAGTTTCCGGAGGGTCAATGACCCTGTGATGGAAACACTCACTGCAAAGTGCAAACGCAACAAGGCTAAAATTGTTGTTCGGTTGTTTGGGGCCCTGGCATTCAATTGCTGGCGCAAGGACAAGGAGCCCTTATGAGTCAAATACCATCCATCGATTTCTTTGTCGTCGCTGCTCTCGAGCCTTCCCTGGCATGTCATCCGAAGTCTACACTAAAATCCGACCACTCAACTATCCACCCCTCCTGCCATCTGCATATTTCCTTTGCAGCCACCCACCATAGGCGATGCCTTGGTGGGATGGTTTAGAGGGCCCCGTTCTGCTGGGCCAGTTTCCGGAGGGTCAATGACCCCATGATGGAAACACTTGCTGCAAAGTGGAAATGCAATAAGGCTGCAGCTACTGCAATTGGTGTTCGGTTTTTGAGGCCCTTGCATTCATTTGCTGGTGCCACATACCTCAATTGCTGGCGTTACCTCAACTTTTGAGCGACGACAAGGAGCCCTTTCAAGCACCCATGGCCATCTGAGAACCAGCACCTGCATGGACGATGGGACCGTATTGGGCGAGAACAGCGGCGATAACTTCGGGACTGATCTGGGCCAGGACATGTGCATACTAGGTCAGATTCAGGCCAGCAATGGGATAATGGGGCCCCGGAGCATGGAGGGGGCCATTGGAAGGAGGGAAGTGGGTATTCGGCACCATTGATGGGATGGAAAGGGGGACATCTAGACACATCGGATAATAGATGGGCTCTTTATAGCTCTGTATATGCGCTATATTGCCTCGGTATAGCTATCTGTTTAAATGAAAGACCTCATCGTGCTTCTATTGAGCTTCGTTGAGCTTCAACGAGATCTATACGCAAGATATATCATATATTGATGTGAGTATGTTTAGTTCTACTAAGGAAATGTATGTATACATAATCTACACTGTATATCCATTGTGCATCTAGCTATAGCATGAGTGCTTAGGGACATGTAAATTAAGTACAAGCTACGTTGTTTACTGCATTTTTTGTTTGTTGTCCCTGAATGACCCAGTCCTTGGGCTTTCCCTCCAAAGCCAAAACTACAGATGTGTAAAATAAACCCAAGAAACACGACCTGGTGTGCAGGTGTGTCCAGGCAACATGGGGCCAGGGTCCCACCTCCCAATTGCATGGAATAAATATGGTGATCTGATGATAACAATATCACCAGGGTTGTACCTAGTGTTGTCAGTCAGCCAAAAAGATATTCAAAAGGGTTAGGCACTTGCGTTAGGCACAAATCCAAGTCCGGTAGATATATACGACCACCAACAAAATTGCCTCCACAGGTCATGATACTCAATTCAAAATCATTCTGATCAATGTGGACATCGACCTGAAGTTTCCAGATCGTAGCTGTACCCAAGAAGCAAGATTGGCTGATATCTTGGTACAAGCAGCCAGCCTTTTGAGCACGCTGCAGGTGGTTCCATTCCTTGGGACACAGTCATTCCAATATCTTGTTGAGGTATGAAGTCTGTTTCTCTGTCGCTTGCAAGTAACAATGGGAGGATTTTAATCTTTGGGCACTATGGGTGCCCAGGAGATCGGCAGAGGGAACAAGGCCCTTTTCCTGAATTACCTTGAGAAAGTATCAAAGATCAAAGATAACAAAACTTACTTCATGAGCCAGTTGATACCAAGACTGTACATCATGCCTGAGCCCTATTGGTTCATGGGCATCAGGGGAGAATGGATCCTTGGTGCTCTTATCGGTTAGCTGTGCAGAAATGATTCAGCCAGACACATTGAAACATAACACTTATTACTTATCTTTGTTTCCCATATCATCTTCCTCATCTGAGAGTATATCGTAATCGAGGAATGGATAGTTTTCTGACGCCTTATGTCACTGGTCTTCCCCCACCTCTGGACAAACCAGTGGATTCTCGACAAACAAATCTTGCGCTGCTTCCAGCATAAATTGGACCTCCTTTTCCTGCAATCTCATCGTTACAAATATCACCATCAGGCCTGACAAACTTACATTGAACCCATCCTTGATCTTACATCCATCTTCCATACACTCTCCTGCATATATCACCAGCCATTCAGGCTCATCCTTGATGTCTTCTACCCACCTCTGGGAAGTGCCACAAGATGGCCAATTTAACGCTTGCATTTCTTTGAAGTGTTGTTGCACCTTTTGAATGCATTCGCTCGTAATTGCTCATTCTCACAAGTCTGCTAACCGAATTCCCTTACAAACAACTGTATCTAATCATTTTTTTTACAATGGAAGTAAAGACTTGAGGAACCAGAAATGCTCACTCCCGTCCTTATCCAAAAAATCACCAAACCAGCCTGCACGCTTCTCAAAAAACTTTGCTTCCAGATCAACCAACTTTGCAAACTTAATTCGTCTGACTTGGTCGTTAGAGAACCGAGAGGTCCACTGACTGCACACCGGTGGTACAACATTCTGTTTTCGGGCTGGTAGTGGTATTGCCCCACTTCTTGTGTTATGGATCCATCTCTCAGAACTCCCAGCCAGAGCCTATCATGATAGCCATGTAAGTAACCTACAGAAGCACACATTTATAAAGACTTACTGCTCTTTTGCCTTTAGTGCTCTTGGTCATTTTCATCAGTTATCAACTTCAAGTTGAAGTTGTTGGATCCACTGAACAACTTCAAGTTTTGAAGTTCAAGAAGAGCTGTCACCCAAAGTTTTCGGACTATTACAGCAGGCTAGTACTACTAGTACTTAGCACTTATATATATACACTGACTATAGTACTGCTGGAAGGAGTAAAATGCTGTCACAGTATGAATTTTTATTTCGAGATTGTTTAGGGCCGGTTCTTGGCCACTTGGAACCAGCCCTGAACAATCTCAAAATAGAGTTAATTTGCTAATAAAGTCACACTTTCCCTGCAACTTCAAGTTTGATTGACACAGTGCTCTGGCAACACACACCAATGCGCAGCAATGGTCTTCATCACAGTCCAGTCATTTCCCATTCCGATGTTTCATGCAGTTCCACTGGTTTTATTAGCAACATCGCCATGTCTTGCACAGAGATATGGAAGTGGCAATACCTCTTGGAATATAAGCCAGGTATCGACTTACCAACACTCTGCAAGTTCTCGGATTTTGAATTCCTCTGCAACCTCAGCATCAACTTATGTCTGCTCCAGCCTTTTGCTCTGATAACTAGTGTTGCCATGGCTAAGCTAGCTGTGGGCTGGCCAAGTTAGCTTCAGCTAAGGCTAAGCTAATTTCTTAATTTTCCTTAGTCAGAGCCGCTAGTCATGCATAGCCGGGATATATATAGTATACTAGTAGAGTACAATGTATCATATACTATTATTACTTTAATATTACTAAGTAAATACTATTAATATTTTTGAAGGGATCGATGGGGGATTTTGAGCCCCTTATATAGGGATTCAAAGGGTGCACGGACCATGTGACTTTTTTGGTCACTTGGTCACACTTCAACAAATGCAGTCACGCATCTCTGAACGCATCATGACTGACCAACAACACCAACAACACCGACGAGGAGGATGATAATGACGGGCAGCGAGACCCTCCGCGGACAACACGAGGACAGTGGATGAGGATGGCCACCACCACCACCAACACCACCACCGCAACGATGAGGACAAGGACGACGAGGCCAGGGACAAGGATGACAAGGATGGGGACAAGGACGACAGGGATGACGGGGACAAGGACGACGACGATGAGAACGAGGACAGGGATGACGAGGATGAGGACAATGACAGCGACAACAACGACAACAATGACAACAATGACAACAACGACAACGACAATGAGGACAACGGCAAGGACGAGGACAATGGGATGAGGATAATCAAGGCTGTGGCCACCACCATCCTGTCCCCCCCCTCCCACTGTCCCTGCCCCCTCTCCCCCTCTCCCCCTCTCCCACTCTCCCACTCCCACTCCCACTCCCACTCTCCCCCTCCCCCTTCCCCCTCCCTCTCCCCCTCCTCCTTCCCCCTCCCTCTCCCCCTCCCCCTTCCCCCTCCCTCTCCCCCTCCCCCTTCCCCCTCCCTCTCCCTCCCCCTTCCCCCTCCCTCTCCCCCTCCCCCTTCCCCCTCCCTCTCCCCCTCCCCCTTCCCCCTCCCTCTCCCCCTCCCCCTTCCCCCTCCCTCTCCCCCTCCCCCCTCCCTCTCCTCCCCCCTCCCTCTTCTCCTCCCCCCCTCTCCCCTCCCCCCTTCTCCCACTCTCCTCCTCCACTCTCCCCTCCCTCCCCCTTCTCCCACTCTCCTCCTGCTCCCATCTCTCTCCCCCCCTTTGACAGTAATTAGATTAATTAATTGAATTTTGTCTTATTACATATTAATATGTATGCATCTAAGTAAATGGCAAAAACAAAATACCTGAGTACTTGGGCACACTTACCTGTGGAAAGGTGTAATTAGCTGCCAGCTACAGCTAAGGTTTTGAGGTAGCTGTAGCTGGTAGCTGGTCATTAGCCTTTAGCTTAGCTGGACCCCAGCTAAGCTAACAGCTACTAGCTGACCATTAGCCTTAGCTGTGGCAACACTAGAGCATCTCACACATATTAGCGTATTTTTGATGGAAGAGATCATACCAGAGGGTGCAGGCAGGCAGGGATGGTATTGGGAATAGAGATGAGGAATTGCTAGATGCAGCCGTAGAGAATTTGTCATTGGTGGTTCAAATCCACTCTCTATCTGCAGTTTAGACTAGTAGCCGTGAGTGCGGAAAACACTACCCGTTGGAGCTTGCCAAAATACAGTTGTCGCTTGCCGTGCCCACGCTGTGTGCGAAATCACAGCAACATATATCTGGGGATGGATTTGTGAACAATGAACCGGCCTTAAATTATCCTGCAATCAAATAGTTTTACTGGACATTAGAATTCAATTACTATTATACTCGTGTAAAATGAGAAAAAAAGCCAGAGTCAATGTAAGTCACACTTTGGCTTCAGTGTAGAGTTCCGAATTGATCAGGTGCACTGGACGGAACCATTATATAGATATTGAAGCAGTGGCCGACTTAGCAAATGACTCGGACAATGAAGCAAGCGAAAGCAAGCTTCGTAGGTGATCACTCGCAAGCATTGCAACCAGCTAACTTACTTGGTTCCAGTTGCAAACGAGAATTTACAGGCCCTGTCGGGCAAAGAATCTTTTTTCTCTCGTCGACCACTTGGACTTCCAGATGACCTAGCTGACCTAGCTCGCATTGCCCAAGAATTCACCGAAAAGTATGGACCATGTGCCCAATGTTATATCCCGGAAATGGATGTGCCCCAGGTTGTGCTGCTGCCGACCGTATATGATGCCCCACTCTGGATGATACCAGCCCATGTAAGTACAGTTTCCCCTGTTTTCCCATTGTACTGGTGTTATCTCGACAGCACATGGAAGAACAAAACATCATTTATCATTCGCTGTTGAACTCCTTGTCGAAAATACTTTCTGCATTCACTCAGCCATCCCTTCCTGGCAAAATCTATATCGAGGTGAAATCCGAAAAGGATGTTTGTAAAGCCTGCCGTACTCATGCTGGTATCTTTTTATGAGACATTGTCCGTGTTCCCCTCGAGGAGGCAGCATCATTACTCACTCTTTCTGTGTCCTTTTTCAATCCCCAAGTCAGGAGCTGGGTCCAGATTGCATCAGGCCTATACTGTGGGGATCTGGCCTATGTTAAGAATCATATATCCACCAAGATAGTTCTCATCCCTCAACTGCAATTAGATGGCAAAAAGCAGAAGAGTGTGGCCTGGGGAAAACGGCCTCCCCAGTGTCTATTCAACCCAGATGATGTTGCCAAGGCATACGGGCCAGATTTGGTAGAGAAGTGCGATCAGGGCTGGAAGTTTTGAGAAGAAATATACAAGAATGGCCTCCTCGAGAAATAATTCATTTTAGAGGACTTCGCTCAGGAACTGGCCACTCCAATGGTTGCCGAGTTGCTCGAATTCCATGCAAGCAGGGGCATTCCAGTGAACAACCTCTCCCGTGCATTTACTTAGATTTCCAATTATTCTCTACATCCTGGAGACCGAGTGGAAGTCACTGCAGGTCAATGGGTGGGGGTAATTGGTGAGGTTCATGCTGTTAGCGGTGTGGTTATCCAGGTTAATCCCAGTGCAATGGGTGCAACGGAAAATGTCATTAGCGTTCTTGCCATCCATGTTGTGAGGCATTTTCAGCCCAGTGACTTCGTCAAAGTCACATCAGGATGGGAGATCAGAAAGATGGGCTGGGTAGTTTCTTCCAATAATTCTGCAGTCACATTTCATGAGGCCACCTCCACTGAGGAGGTGAATCTATTCCCATTCATAAACCCACATCTCATTCCCCTTGAACATCTTTTGCAGGTAAAGGCACTCGTCTGAGATTTTGACATCTACAAGGAACGATTGGACACAGTTCCTAGCACCAGCAAAGAGGTTGCACACTGTGATCCTAAGGATCCGCTAGTTGGCCGGAATGTTGTAATTATTCATGGGCCCTGCAAGGACTACCAGGGCATCATCAAAGACATAAATCGCATACGAGGGATCGCTATGGTGGAGTTGTGATCCACAGTGCGAAAATCCATGTTCAAATTTCAGGAATTAACAATACTAGAGTGAGTCTCATCTTCTCATGTTTCATTGTACCGAACTAATACATCGCAGCTCCAATGGGGCACTGCGGCAACTGCAAGAGTGCCCAATTCCCATCATCATGCCCACACGACCACCTATTGCTCTGTCGACCACTCCCCTCACCCCATCTACTCCCATCCCAGCTGACATGTTTATGGAACCAGTCAGTCCCACTTGGGACCCATCGTCACGGACACCTGGAAGGCTAGAGGATGAGATAGAACGTACACTATGCTACCAATCTGCTGCATTATATGTCTGACTTATTCGTAGCTGATTCGGACCTTTGGCTTGCAGATCGCCAACTTCACCCTTTAAAAATTATGATCACCTTCACTAAAGATTGGGTTGGTGGTACCGTACTTGGTCGACTTGGTTTCACCCTACCGTCATCCAACGGGGAAAATTGAATGCATGTGGATGTTCAAATGTATAATTGCCTATTGACTGTGCACAGTAATATTCCGATCCAGTTTCTCATCCCTGTGCATCTGGCAGGTCCCCAGGAGCTAGTGGTCATGATTAAGGGTGAATCGATTAGGGGTGAAGTTCTTCTCATTGATAAAATGAACAAGGAGGGGATGTGCATCCTCATAAAACCCGATACTCCCCATATCCCTTTCACAGCAGTACCAAAAGCACAACTTGCTGTCATAAATAAATTATAACCATCGTTTTTTCACTACTATTGTAACATCATTTTGTCAATATTTATTTGTATTGCAAGCAGGCATCAATTCACATACCTTTTACATGCCTGACTCTGTTGAACCAACCAACCAGCCCCTCCAAAAGTATGAAGGTCGGGTCTTCCAAACCAGTAATTTGAGCAACAGTGGCACAGCAATTATGTGAGCTCCTTCTTTCTCTTCCATTGCAACTATACATACGCAAAATCACTCTGTCACATAGTATCAGCACACAAGTTTTTGCTTTAGCAACGGCATCGCTCATCTACAATCACAGTTTGCAGCTGCTTTGAGACTTGATCACCTGATACAGTGTCTTCATACAGCCAGACTTGCTGTGATGGAAGCATTTGGAGTATCAACGCCTCTTTGTCTAGTGCATTTGCAGGATCATAGCCAGAATGAAAGGAGCAGTAGCAGCTAAGAAGTGATGGGCTACTTATGACTGTCCTAGACTATGGGTGAGGATAAAGGAATGTTCAACTGGGTTTATCCCTATGCATAATATATTGATTGATTGCATCTTAGCAAATTACCCGACAGCGTGACTGACGTCCCTGTGCATGATGGATATTGCAAAATCTGCAAGAATAGAGCCAGCCTCCCAATAGTTACCCCACCCATTGCCTCCAAGCATTTGGTTGACTGTGTTGCATGTTTTGAGCTTTCAAATGCTCTTAGGCCTGCGACGCACTCCTCACACATCCACAATGAATGGCAGGGGTTATGAAGAAACTTTGCTCTTGTTCAACGATCTTTAACTTTCTGGCTCACAACTTGAATATCACCTGGACAACGCTGTTGACTCTGATGGTGGCCACGTCTGCTTTCAAGTTCCAGATGTCAACTCCGCCTGGATGGCCTGGCGTCACTCAGGCTCATGCCATTCGCTGGCAACTTCCAGTTAACAGTACATTTTTGTCCCCATTCAAGTGGTCTGTTGAAATTGTACCATTTGTGACATTGACAGGCAGGATTGCGTCATTACAGCCGTTTGCATTGAATATGGCAGTAAATTGCACTTTTTTGAATCGATGAAGAAAAATGGACTTGGTAGAATTTTGATTGCTCTGTTGTGTATCTCATGAAATACTGCATGGATTAAGATGGTTATAGAGGGAAAGTTGTACTATTTCTTGAGGGCTATCCACTCCTGTAATTACATTTGGACAATATTTAGTGTATGGTGAGTTGTGGGTGAAATAGAAGGTAAACCAGTGTTTTTTGACATCCAAAATGATATTGTCAAATTATGGCATCAAATGAACTCCTATGAACAGGATTGCAGGGAGAAAGTTGTTCAGTTTTTCAAGGGCTAGAACCTCATATACCGTATTTTTCTTCATTTTTGTCATTTGAGCCAATAATTATGAGTCTTATGATATTTCAAGTCCAATATGGATGAACACAGTAAAGATGTAAAATTGGCTGAAAGGACAAAAATGAAGAAAAATACGGTATATGAGGTTCTAGCCCTTGAAAAACTGAACAACTTTCTCCCTGCAATCCTGTTCATAGGAGTTCATTTGATGCCATAATTTGACAATATCATTTTGGATGTCAAAAAACACTGGTTTACCTTCTATTTCACCCACAACTCACCATACACTAAATATTGTCCAAATGTAATTACAGGAGTGGATAGCCCTCAAGAAATAGTACAACTTTCCCTCTATAACCATCTTAATCCATGCAGTATTTCATGAGATACACAACAGAGCAATCAAAATTCCACCAAGTCCATTTTTCTTCATCGATTCAAAAAAGTGCAATTTACTGCCATATTCAATGCAAACGGCTGTAAATTGAAAACAAAAACAAAAACAAAAACAAAAACAAAGTTGTGGTGCCATCACCTTGACCAAAGCCCAGTTAATCACTTATAATTGTTCAGGTTGATGTCTGATTCAGTTGTTCAGTGTCTAGCTAACTAAACTGGTGTGCGAAAAATTCACCACTCAATGCATGCGACCATTGGAGACAATGCTGTGAGGATCCCCCATTCTGATTCGGTTCAAAATTGTTACGGAACGATGGTTCATATGTGAGCAGGTGTGGTTCTCCAGGATCTGTTTTGCGCCGAAATGTCAATGGCCATCACTTGAACAATGTTAAAACACCAACCTCTTGACAGATAGGACTGCACTGGCACTCCAATCTTGCCATATAGGCGTTCAATGTGAACTTCCACTCAAGGTCAGTACTTTCTTCTTAAAGTTGGAACCCAATGAAACTCACCCATATATCCACATCTACCACGCACACAACAAGCAATATACTGACTGGCAAGACGACCGACCCTGACCATAATGATAGCTGCTTCTATGAATCGGGATTGTCCCCAGGCTATGACTCTGGTCACTGGGCAAATGCAGCATGGACTGTGGAACCAATGAGAAAGGCAGTGATTAAGCAAATTGAAGGGTGGGACTCATTCGCCATCTGCATTTACTGGCCTACAAAGAATCAGCTTATGTGTTCCAGCAAGTTGACAAAACATCAGGACACACCATTTCCAAACTGTCAGCCCATACCCCTTATTGTGATCAAATTGGAGGACAGCGTTGGTTGAGGTACAGATTTGATGGAGATAAATACTACTACTGATCACAGGCATGGCTCAGAGTTGCAGTGCGTTGTGGGTCGCTACATAACAGCACCGTCAACTGATGCATTTATACCAGTACTGTCATCTCTCAGACTATGTTTGGTTCGCTTTGGTCAAACCAAGTCAATTTCAGTCATTTCGAGTCAGCGTCGAGTCAGACTGAGTCATAGGCCTTTGTGCCTTGAGTGCTTCACCGTATATATTCAGTAAATTCTGGCAGTATGATCATCAACTTGCAAATCCCTTCCCTTCTTTTAATTCTTCCTAGACCTAAGTGGCTATCGCTTCAAATTAAAATGTCTGAGGAGGAGGACACCCAGGCTATTACAAGCTGTAAGAGGACAGGCACCCTTACACTAGGACCCAAAAAATGCCCATCAGTGTTTAATTCAAACCCTTTTGCCAACTTACCCCACTTCCTCTTTATGGCAGCTACCTGGCTAATCCGTTGGTCCATCATGGCTGCCACTTTGGCTGGACCGTACATGCATTATGCAGTGTTTCGGTGCTTCTCACAAATGGTCTATTGTGGGTAGGAGAACTGGCGGAAGAGCCGGATGAAGCTTTTACTTCCAAGTGCATCCCTTCCACCCTTGAATCTCCCTGACCTAATTTCACCACGCGCCCATTCATCATCTAACAGACAGAGAAGGGAGCACCGAGTTTTCGAGGCATTGTTGCAGATGATCCCAGGTCTTGAGCAGCGCCTCATGAGCGGCGATGGGGAAGATATGGGGAGTATAGCTGAAATGGTACATCCAGCCAAGAGCCTGAGGATCCTTCTATTGCTGATCAAAGCTTTCATCCTTAGATACAAAAATGGGTGTCAAGCGCCCGATCTGATGACATGAAAAGTCTCAAGGGTCCCATATTGGATTGGATAACGCCTCGAGGCCAAATGCTCAGCCCACCTCTTGGACACAACATCAAGATGGATCATGGTTTCCACCATGAACGTACAGGCGCACTGCTCTGTCCTGCAGGCTTGGATTGGACAAATGCTGAGTGAGTTATCCAATCTATCCTTCATTGTTTCCTCACTTTAATCTATACAGAGTTAAAGAGAAGCTGCAAAGTGGGGAGATGGTAGTCACAGGTGACCAATGGCCTGTCTTCTTATATGCAGGCTACAACTATGATCTGGAGGACCCATGGAAGGGCTTGTTCAGAAGTCTGATTCTCATTTCAGTGCATTGTATTTTGTCCTCTGTTTCATTGCTCTGTTTTCTACCAACTCATTGTAGGCATATAAGCATGTATTCACCTCGCCAAGTTCCATTGACAAGGAGAACAAGGCTACACAATCTGGGAATGCAAGAATCCATGGCATGACGGGTATCACCCTGGCTTCAATCGCATACATCGCAACTCAGGTCTGTCTGGTCCCGCCTCTGTTATTCTATCACCCACTATATAATCGTCCAGACTCAGTTCGCCCTCAGCTCCTCCACAGTTTTTTCACACTCGGACACGGTAACTGACTCCAAACACTTCTACAGTAGCATATTGGAACTTTTCGAAGATGTTGAAGAGAAGGAAGAGGTCAATGATCTCATGGTATGGTGGAATCGGTGCATAGGTTGACAACTGCTCAGTGGGATCTATGACAAGCCCGTCGGCCACCAGCCATATATTTCCAAGTTATGCCTCAGCTCAACAGCTGGTTGCCAAGAATAGCGCTCTTGCAAAGATCAAGGAGAAAGGGGCTCAGAGAAAAGCAGCTGCTGCATCCGAACTAGCACCTCAGAGTGGGATAGGGCCGGGCTAACATAACTGTACCATAACTGTGAAGTTGCGGTACCATTAGATTTAGATTTGCGCTGTAGTAACATCTGTCACGGTCCATCATTAATGATCACATATTTGGCCTACATCAGAGTGATCCCATTTATTCATCTACAGTGCCACTCAGACAATTGCTGTAATTCAGGAAGCTTCTGACAATATTCTCCCAAACTGGCTTGGTTCATATCACACACTACCTACAACAGTAAGCCTGGTGCCAACTTATCCATATCTCTCATTCTGGTGCCAACTGCTCCAAGCCACACCATTCTGATATTTTGGTGATACGCACCATACGATCCTGGCCTCCGATTAGATATATCTCACGATTCTATGCGATTCACATCAACCTGACACTCTTCAACCTTGCAATCAAGTCGTGACTATTGCGATCATCTGCGACCTCGGAGATCTTTAGTTATCGCATTTCGATGTATTTCCTTTGTTTCCTTTGTTATACTTTCTTATGCATCATCCCCTATACTCTTCCTTTATGATACATGCACCCCTCTCTCTGATATCCCCATATAGTATACTCTTTCATCCCTCTTCCTTTGTCCTTACAGCTTATATACCTGCCTGTATGAGCCACTAGACAGAGAACACAGAGATCCCCCAGACAAGCCAGATACACCGTCATTCCCCCTTCGTCTCAGAGTCTACCCTTAGTCCTAGACATAGTCCCTTCACTTTATATTGTCCTCTCTCACCATCCGACTCTTCCATTTGTCTGCGACTTTCTTATTTTTATCGCACCTCTTTGATTCTTATCACAACTCTTATTTTTATCGCACCACTTCGATTTCTATCGCAGCATTTATATTGAGTGTCTCACACCTTTCTAGTCATTCTCTTTCCTCTTCTATCCTAGAGTAGGCTTTCCAAAACTTCCTCGCACCTTTCTTAGCAGTTATATAGTTAGATTCCCATCTCACTACCCCCACCTGCGCATCATTGGGACAAGCAATGTCATATTGATGTATCTGATCAAATTGACCATTCTTACATATAAGGCAACCTCTGACAGCTTTCATGCTTTTTATCAGCCCTATCAAGCTTGTATCCTTGAACAATGCTACATGATATTATCTGGGTAGGTACTACCTTCAGACCCATGTCTTCCTTGTTGATCTGGGCAAGCACCACCATTCAGGTAGATCCTATCACACCTGCCATGCTTGATATGCTGAGTGTTACCTGTGACTCTTGTATTACATTGTCATTTTGCTCCATCTGGCGGACCCCACCGTTTCTGCAAACTCTACTGTCCTTTATAAATGCAGATAGAGATTTGTGTTTGATGCCCTCCTTGTTGATCTGGGCAAGTACTCCCATTTAGGTAGATCCTATCACACCTGCCATGCTTGATATGCTGACCGCTACCTGTGACTCTTGTATTACATTGTCATTTTGCTCAGTCTGGCAGACTCGGCCATTTCGGCAAACTCTACTGTCTCTTATAAATGTAGATATATATTTCTGTTTCATGTCCATCCAAGCAAGTATTGTAATTCAGATGTATCCTACCAGGTATCTAATTCTGCTTGGTATGATGAGAGCTACCAGACTCACATATTTGGCAAATTTTGGCAAGTCTTGTACCACATAGTCATTTCACTCATTCTGGCACACTTTGTGGTTTCTGCAAACTCGACTGTCCTATATCTTCCATTACCAGACAATGTATAATAGTTATATATATCATTCAAATTATTTATCTGTTAATCTGAAAGGAAGGTGAGAGTGGGGGGTCGGTGGCGTGGGTTTATCGCTTATGATCACGTTTTGCTTGCGTGTTCGCTTAGTATGCTCGCGTGCACAGCCATGTGAGGCATAGCCGAGCTGTAGCCATTGCAAGGCAAAGCTGAGCCTTTTGTTGTAGTTAAAAGTTAAATTTATTTATTTCGAGACTAATATAAAATGGTTTTAGCTCAGGTTTTCACTCTTTTTCACATGTCTGTTCTGACAGGCTCTCGCATGAATGTGTGCATGTGCAGCCACATTGTTCCGCATGACAACCACATCATTTAACCACAATTGTGGTCGCACATGTTTTCTTTAGCATCTGAGAACAAAAATGATGTCATTACATGTGTTAAACGTTATGTAAATTTTGTACGCGATATAGTGGACATGTTTTGCATGCCTTGTGCCCAATCTGTCACATTGTGACCAAATAAATTCAAATTCCTAACATGTGGGGGAGAAGAAAGCAATAACTGGGCACTCATTGGGCATACAACTGGCACATTTGCTTTGAATATAAATTGGCTGTTGCATTCAATTCTCTCCCCCACAATTTGAGCTTTTGTTGGCATAAAAAATGTGAGCAATCGCAATGAAATGGTGCATTCATAAACTTGGCTTGCTTACAATTTGGGCATTAGGGATTTTAACAATAACCAGCCACTTTATGAAGAAGTGGATGGGATTGAATATATAAATATTCTGTGGGTGTTTGAGTTCTTTTGGTGCAGAGCTGGAATGCTAATATTCAAGCCAGTTTGTCACAGCCTCATGATGCAGAAGCAGCAGAGGTTCCACAAACACCTGAAAGAGTTCGTCATGGAGAGAGGGAGAGGGAAAGATTGCAAAGACTGCAAATGACTTCTTCTTCAATCCGCCAGCAGAGAACTTACAACCACCAACAACCCATTGTTCAGCCAAACTTTGGCATGCCATTGCAAAATCCTGTAGATCCAGATCAAGCAGCTGCCACTCATCTCATTCATCATTGGCCAGTCCCAGTGGAAGCCTATCCTGGCTTGCCAAGGCATCAAATTGCCTACCATGACCGACGAGCAGCTTATTACCAGCAGCGACAGCAAGCTGCAGCAGGAGGGGATCCATTCATGGCATCATCCAACATGCCACCTCAAACAAACTGGGATGACTACTTGCAGAAGGGATTTGAACAACAGCATGCTGAACAGGTGCAACAACATGGTCTATCCACTAATATGCAGCCATCAGCAAGTGCTGATTGGAGTGCTGGATATCAGCCACAGGGGACAAGTCATTATGAGCAATTGAGGGCCAAATGAGATAGAAAAAAGGTTGATCACCAGAATCAGTTTGAGCCAGATGAGCAGTGGTAGCAGCAATTTCAAGCAGAGTATCAATGGTTGACAGAACAGGACCATCTTGCCAAGCAGGCAGAGGAAGAGAGGTTGCATCAGCTGCATTTGCAGGAGAAGCAAACATTTCTTGAATGCCAACGATGGGCCATTTGGCAAGAGGAGCAGCGTGTGCATCAGTGAAATCTTGGAGAACAAAGAAGCTTGGCTGAAGAAACACATTGGATGCAACAATTGGAACAGGAACGTTTAGCCCAACAGCATCGAGTGTTGGCTGATCATACATGTCTGGCAGAGGAGCGTTTGCACCAGCAGCAACAAGAGGATTGGCAAAGGCTGAGACAATTGGAAGTCACATGAACAGCACCATGAGGAACTGCAGAGGGCTTCAGCACAGGTTGCACAACAACACCAACGCCAACAGCAGGCTGACAGAGTTGTCCATGCGGGAGCATGGCAACAGCAAGATGCAGATCATGATGCAGATGTGTTGCAAGCTCAACCAGCAGCAGATCATCACAATGCACAAGAATGGCTGCCAAAGGGTCGCAAGACATATCAGGAGCCATGCACTCGATTCAGCATTGGGCCAATGAATGTGGAATGTGCTCACTGCAAAGCCCTTCACTTTATCACAGAACGCCTCTCCAATTCTTCCCAATGCAATCCAAAATTTGGAATGTGCTGCCTTCAAGGACAGGTGCACTTGCAGCCTTTCCCACAACCTCCTGTTGTTTTGAAACAGCTCTTCACCAACAGTTCCCCTCAGGCACGTTCATTCAAGGAAAAGATACATCAGTACAACGCCGCCTTTGCATTCACTTCAGTTGCTGTTCAGCTTGACCTGAACATTTTGAATGGCACTGGAGTTTATTCCTTTCGTTTGCATGGGGATTTACATCACAACATGGGGGCTCTCATTCCACGAAATGACAGGCAACCTGCATATGCACAGCTTTACATACATGACCCGCAAGCTGCTCTTGCCACACGCCAGGCTCGGAATCCTAACTTGAATCACCTCATCATGAGCGACTTACAGATGATGCCTAACAGTGTCAATCCCTTTGTGCCATTGTACAAACAAGCACATCAGATCATGATGGAAAAACCACCAGAGGATCATGGAAATGTCCAGGCTCGAATTGTTCTACAGCAAACTGCAGATCGCCATCGATATAACTTGCCTACAGTGGAGGAGGTTGCAGCCATTATACCTGGAGATGGTGAAGAGGAAGTCAACCCTCATAGAGAGATAATTCTGCATCTCAAAACTCCAGATCAAGGTGGTGGTCTGAAAAGAATCAGTCATCTCAATCCTCTCTACTCACCACTGCACTATGTCCTTCTCTTCCCACATGGTGAGCAAGGCTGGCATGATGGCATTCCTTCACTCCCTGGATCTCAGGGTCAAAGACGCTCTGAAAATGTCACTCAACGACAGTATTATGCATATTGACTTCATACAAGAGTTCAAGATCCTGACACACTATTTTGCGGAGGACGACTCTTCCAGCAGTATGTGGTGGATGCTCAGTCTTCAATTGAGGGCAGTGAACTCTTTTGGCTGAAATGCAATCAAAAAACCATCAGAGCTGATTTATACCAGGGGCTTAACAATGTTGTGCACAATGCAGATGATGGTCCTGCTGATCTGGGTCAAGTCGGAACCCACATCGTCCTCCCCTCTTCACATGCTGGCAGTGCTCGCCACATGTTCCAGCTCTTCCAGGATTCAATGGCCATCAGCAGGTACTGCAAAAAGCTAGATCTATTCCTCACCATGACCTGCAACCCAAAATGGCCAGAGATTCAGGAAGAGTTGTTAAAATATAATAGAGACATTAACAATAGGCCAGGGGCACCACAAAGGACACAAACCGCATCAGATTGTCCAGACATTGTCGCCTGGGTCTTTTACCAAAAAATGAAGGAGCTTCTCAAGGAGGTCAGAGGTGGCATATTTGGAGAAGTTGCTGGCTTGGTGTACACCATTGAATTCCAAAAGCAGGGTTTACCTCACATGCACTTGCTTGCAGCCCAGTATATTTTAATGCTCCTTGCATGGTTGATGAAAAATGCAGCAAGCATTTTCCAAAGGATTTCTGCGAGGAGACCCGCTTTGGTGATGATGGTTATCCAGAGTATAAGAGGCCTAACAATGGTCGCACTTACACCAACAGCCATGGTCAGGTTTTTGACAACTGTCATGTCATCCCTTATTCCCCTTACCTTTCAGCACAGTATAACTGTCATATCAATGTCAAGGTCTGTGCATCTGTGAAGCCCATCAAGTACATACACAAGTATATTTACAAAGGTCATGACATGGCAACATTTGCAGTGGGTGGAGATCAAGTCATCAATGAAATCCAGGATTACATTGATGGGCGCTACATTGGCCCTCCAGAAGCTTGCTGGCATGTAATGAAGTTCCCCATGCATGAGGAGAGTCCCACTGTATATTGTCTTCTAGTCCACCTCCAGGATCAACAGACTGTTTACTTTGAGGAGGATGAAGATGCTGAGGAGGTGGCAGACAGGGCAACAAACCAACCCACCAAACTCATGGGTTGGTTCCAGGCTAACAGAACATTGCCAGACACTTGCAATTACACATATCAGGACTTTCCTGAACATTTTGTTTGGAACAAGAAAAGTCCAAAACGATGGACAGTTGGCAAGCAAGGTTTTGCCATAGCCAGGTTGACCTGGGTCTATCCTTCAGCAGGAGAACGGTTTTACCTCAGAACCCTTCTCACCATAGTCAAGGGTGCAAAGGATTGGGATGATCTTAGGAACTTCACTGGCACAACTTATCCAACATACAAGGCCGTATGTCTTGCATGAGGCCTATTGGAAGATGATGGAGAGTGGGAACGTTGCTTGCAGGAAGCCAGAGAATTGCAAACAGGTCATCAACTGCAGAACCTCTTTGCCACCATTCTTCTCCATTGTAATCCTACTCAACCAAAGGTTCTTTGGGAGCATCATAGAGTAAACATTTGTGATGATTTGCAATTTCAACTCATCAATCACCACGGCATTCTGGAACGGATCAGGTTTATGATTATGGCCTCTTCCTCCTCAACACCATCCTTCTCAACTCTGGGAAGAATCTCTCTCTATATCCTCTTATGCCCCTTCCAGTGGCTGAATGGCAGGTTCACCAACAGCAGAGAAATCAACTTCTGCAGCAGCAATTGGATTATGACCTTTATGACCTTTTGCTGAAGGTTACCTTCAACAAAGAGAGGTTCAATGTTGAACAATGGGCAGCTTATGATGCTGTCATGCAATCCATCCACAATCATGAGGGAAAGGCATTCTTCGTTCACAGTGCAGGGGGTGGAAAAACATTTGTCTGCAATACTATTGCCACAACAATTCGTGCCAATCACAAGGTTGCTCTCACAGTTGCCTCTTCTGCAGTCGCTGCTCTCATCATGGATGGTGGAAGTACATCTCACTTCTGTTTCAAAATTCCCATTCCCATATTCAAAAACTCCACATGCAGGATCGAAAAACAGGGAGAATTGGCTGAAGTTCTCAGACAAACTGAGATTATCATTTGGGATGAAGCTCCAATGCAGCACCGTCATGCCATCGAAGCTCTCAACCGCACTTTGCAGGATGTACTGGATGACAATAGAATATTTGGAGGCATAACAATGTTGTTTGGAGGTGACTTTCGTCAAACAACCCCAGTCATCCCCAGGGGTTCCAGGGAGAGAATTGTTAACTCTTCCTTGAAAAGGTCTTCCCTCTGGAGACACATACATGTCCTTCACCTCAAGCAAAATATGCGCTTGGATAGAACTCCAGAGAGTGATGCCTTTGCAGCTTGGCTCTTGCAGGTCGGTGCAGGTCAGGGTTTGGGTCCATCCAACACAATTCAGTTGCCACCCAATATGCGCATGCCCAATAACACAGTCCAGTACCCTGGAATTGCAGAGGGCAACAAACCTGACAGCTATTTCCTTGACCGCACCATCCTCACCCCAAAGAACACCCAGGTTAATGAGCTCAATCAATCAATTCTTGATACATTTCCTGGGGAAGAGTCCATTGTTCACTCCATTGACAAAGTCATCAGCATTCAAAACATTTATCCCATCGAGTTTCTCAATTCTCAAAATGCTTCAGGCTTGCCTTTGTCCCAGCTTGCCTTGAAGGTTGGCGGTCCTCTCATGCTCCTTTGTAACATCAATGTCACAAATGGTCTTTGCAATGGCACACAAATGATATTGACAGACATCAAGCCCTGTGTCTTGCAGTGTCGCATTTTGGGTGGACACTGGAAAACATGCAGGTAACACTGTCTTCATTCCAAGGATCACTATAGAGCCTTCAGACAGTGATTTGGCCATGCCTCTCTCACGTCACCAATTTCCAGTCCGTCTTGCTTTTGCAATGACTATCAACAAATCCCAAGGCCAATCGGTGGTCAATGTTGGTCTGGACCTCTGTGAGCCTGCCTTTTCCCATGGTCAGCTTTATGTCGCTCTCTCCTGTTGCACCTCTGGAGACAGAATCAAAGTCCTCTTTCCTCATGATTCTGTTGGCACATCCACAACCAATGTCGTCTTTCAAGAACTGTTGTCTGATCTTCTTTGGTATGTGTCTATCACATTAATGCCGACATTTCATTGATCAATCTTCTTAGATTGTCTTCTTTTTCTTCAAATGGACTCAATGACATGTAGTACCATGGTCTCTTTAGATAGATGCGTTTGTATTCATTTCAAAATGTGTTTGGGTGTTTGTATCAAATATTATAAAGTGTTTCTTTTAATTTGAAACAAACATTTTTTTGCTTACAACTGCGTGACTTTAGGGCAGGCTTTTGAGCACTTAGTGAAATCTTCAAAACTCACTTATTTTTTTTCTAATAATATATATCTAGAATAGAACAAAATAAAAACTTATCTAGAATAAAAATAACCACCGTGGCGAAGCAACGGGTTACCAACTAGTCATTTATAATCCCTTCTCATTCCATCCACGTTTTCCCGATGGATATCTGGCTATTCACGTGCTCCTTAAGCAGAGTCGATTAGATCTTATTTGAGTTAATAATATCTAATTATACATAATTAGCAACGGGGGTTTTTCCTGATGGACCACCTCGTTCCACATGGCACTCGTCATTTTGTGATATATGCCACGTCTCCGCGCAAAGAACGATGGTCACGTCTACACAAAACCGTTCGAAGCGTTCGTGCTATCATGAACCCATAGACCAGAGCGGAAATATTTCACGCGTAAATTCACTCTTTTCCTTGTGGATCCTGGCACTAACACCTTGGAGGATGTTCAGCGCGCTGGCACTGCCACCTGAAAGCATCGAGCCCACTCGTATTAATGAAATATTCGACTGATTGGGTCCAATACCTCGCCTATGCATTGATTTCTTGGCTGATCGGCGGGGCCTTGACCAATATGAAGAGGACCTTCAGAAAGCGATCTCAAAATGTCACGACAAGGCAACTCGAACAGCTGTTCAAAGATGCCACTTCTCTCACTATGGACGCAGTGTCTCACCAAATCTGCCTCGTCAGCCGAGAGAAGCAAGATGAAGTGCACAGTCAAGCGGTTGTCGCCCCCATTTCCCTATCCATTTCAGTCAAGACTTGCGAATCAGTTCCGCAACCTAGAACGAGGTGAACAGATACGCCTTTACAAGTACTTCGCGAGGGTGCCTGGCTTGAGGGCGATAGCTGGCATTTTCTTCGAGGGAATAGTCCAGTGTCATTTTCCAGAAGATATCATTAACCTTGAGCTCATTCCAATGGTGAAGTTAGACAAAGTTCGAGGGGAGAAGATGCCCCAGTGGTATTCAAGCCACGTATTTGTAACTAATCCGGCATTGGAAGCATCTCGCCAGCAGGCTTTGCAGCGTGGTCTCAAGATCAACACCAAACCAGCGCGCACCAAGGAATTCACGGATAAAGGGCCACCGGACATTGAACCGAATATCTTTTATGTACCGACCGCGACCAATCACACAGCGTTGGACTCATTCATCTTGCTCAATGGTCTCCTCCTCATCTTTCAATTCACCATCGGTCAGACACACGGAATTAAAGAAGGGCTTGTTCTCTTTTTCGAACGGTATGCAATTTGCCCTCCAATCATATCGAATTGGCGCTTTGTGTTCATCATCCCAGATGATCTTGCGTTGACATGCCCGCAACCCTGGAAGTTGAAACTTCGTGAGGTGTCCCTATTCCCGGATGTAGTCGATAGCAGTAAATGGTAAACGCATGATAGTTAATATAGCCGAGGGATTCGAGGTATAGATTCTAGCATGACATTTTGGTGATTAAGCCAAAGGGAATTGTCGAGAGATTGAAGAGAAAGTAAAGAAAAGGGTCGAGGATTTAGTCAAAGTTTTACTGCGACGGGTATTTCCCGTTTGGGAGTACAAGTAGTTACAGGAACAGAGGCGAACTTGAGAGTATATTTATCATAGCCATAGGACTTTTGGTATCAGTAAGAGGACCGGAATCTGCGGCTTGTTCGACGACGGCCAGAAGAGGAGCAGCAACGACAACATAGGATGTCCGTGATGACATCAAAGATCGTCACGATTACCTAGGCACACACACGACGCTTTAGCTGATAGTGCACTCGAAAAGAGAAGGGATTGAAGACATACCATTGTGATCGCGCCAACGATGGCCATGATGACATTCGCAATGGCAGAAATTATGGCTCCGATGCCGCGACCGATTGCAGAAACGATAGAACCCTGTATGTGTGTAGATCAGTGTGATGTCGGAAGGTGGTGCTCTGGGGACGAACCATTGTCACGGAAGTATTGTATGGAGTGGGGACGACATTTTGGCTGTAAAATATCAGTATATATGGGCGAGGTGACTGTGACGTCATTGTGGAGTTGGTCGGGGCGTCAGGGCATCCTGGACGAAATTCCCTGGCACGGCTCTCCCGTATACTTATCTGGTGACATTCGAGATTCGATGAGATCGTAAATCCGAAAGCGACAAACCGGCCGCGCCATACCCATTTGTGGTCACAAGTGAGCATCGTTGCCTGAACTTGCGAATATCACAAGGGCAAGATATTTTTTGGTTTGTTTTGGTCATTTTATGTAATGCATCTGCGGTGGAAATATATGGAAAACGCTCGATAAATATCTGCAATAAATATATCCGTAATCAAACCGAGCCTGAGTCAACCCTAGGTCTCTTCGTAGACCGCCCTGCCACTACCAGAGACTCGCTTACTGGCGATGACCGAAAGGGAAGTTTGAACGACAGACCCGCAGACCGGGCGCGTTTGCACCGCGCGAGAAGACGCGCGGAAGTAGTGTATGCGGTGTTGTTGCTCATAGCGAGGGCCGCAGGAGACTGTGGGTGGATGCGCAACGCTGGAGTGGGGCGGTATGCTGGGGGTGGGCGGAAGAACGTCGATTTTTCCGAGGGCGACGCGGGTTCCTCGGGCGCCCCAACCTTCCTCTCTAGCAATAACTCTTCGAGCACGTCCACACCTTCGAGGTCTCCACCGACGGTGGACGTGGGACTCCCAATATCCGAAAATGGTTCGTCTATCCCTTCTTCGTCGACGACATGGGCAATGGTCTCGTCATACTCGGCGAACTTCTCTTCCAAATGCTCGTCTTTGCTCCCGCTTCCCTCCCACAACTCGTTGCACAGCGTTTGATCCATGTCGTTTGAAACTTCCTGCTCCACGGCGGAGTTCGTCGTGTGATGCGGCTGCTTTTGCCCTAACAATCTCAATTTTGCTACCTCCCTCGCGAGTTGCTGGTTGTCCTGCAGCCAGTCATGGTGGATTTCCTCAACCTCCCTGTCGTGTTGAGATATCCTCGAGCGGAGACTTTCAACCTGCCGCTGACTCTCCTCGAGATCAGCGGCGATCTCCTTGACGAGACTCGCCACCAGCCGTTCCCGCCGTTCATCCAATGCATCCCGTTCCTCCATATCAGCGATGCGCGCTAGCTCCGACGCTTCTAGCTTGGCCTTGAGCACACGGATCTGTTCAGCCGATTCGTCCTCAGTATCCGTCGCCCGATGTTCCTCAACGCCAGCACGCAGAGCACTGATCTCCCTATCCTGCTTCCAAACTCTATTAAACAGGAGCAGGCGATCACGGAACGCATCAAATGCGTTCTCGTTCAAGCCTTTACGCAGAGATCGTAACGACGAAGTCAAGCGAGCATTTTCTCGTATCAGTTTCGCACGCTCGATTTTGTGCCTGATCGATTGTAAAGCGAGACGGCGTTGGAGGTCGTTGTATCTGGTGTCCTTGGATGAAGTCGAGCGTGTGTCTGTGACAACGGATTGTTGCTGTCCGAGTCCATCTCGAATCCGATACACCCAGGAATACCCCGCAACCCGTGTAAACAAGAGACATAGGAGGGTAACCGTTATACAGACTGGATGGGAATGTATTTGGGAGAATAGGAATGTAGTCGAAGTAGATGCATATGTGCCATAGATGGGCTCGACCAAAAAAGCATGCATAGGTATCGTGTCCATTTCAGGTTGTGGTTTAGATCATGCAAGAGACGTTCACGAAGAATAGACGTTGGATGTTCGCAGAGCAGTCAAGAAAAAAGGTATCTCTTGGAAGGGAGAGTCTTGTGTGGTGGTAGACGGACAGCCTGACGGCCTCGTGCAGAAGGGCTGTCTGGTTATTATCGGACTCATACTGCAGAGTTCATGATTACAAACATACGACCATGCCAGAAAAGCATGTATGTAGGCCCAGATGATAGGCTGAAATCGATGGCTTCACGGACCTGGATTTTGCAACGAGGCTGCCTCGTGTATGTAATAGTTCCTCGGATCCAGTTACACAAGCTCGGTGATAGAGCACAGGAAAATCTATCCTGCATGGCGTTAGTCTGGGTTCGGCTTCGACCACGGACGGCTTGTCTATGAAGTCAAAGTGTTGAACGGTCTCTGCCAGTGCAAATTTATGAAAGTTATTTATTACCTTTCCAGGTTGAACTTGTTTGGCAAGAGCTTTTGAAACAAATACTTACCATAATGCCTCCAAGTTCCAATTAATGCACCGTGCTGCCCGCATCATTACAAAAACCACTCGGTATGGTTCCGCAACGCCGAGTGGGTCTCGAGGGTACACGTCCCATCATGATTCAGACAATTCCTATGATGGTAAACGGCTTTTCTCCAAAGATTTTTCCCCTTTGCTTACGCAAAAATTCCGGATTCACAGTTTGCGTCATTGGGGGCGGCCATGCTGGTTGTGAAGCGGCTGCTGGAGCCGCCCGAACGGGTGCTAGGACATTGCTTTTGACTCGACGACTGGACAACATTGGCGAACTCTCCTGCAATCCATCAATCGGAGGCGTCGGGAAGGGCACCTTAGTGCGCGAGGTTGATGCACTGGATGGCGTGATGGGTCGAGTAGCAGGTACACAACATTTTCGTTGTTCGTTATTCATGATACTAACACGGACATTTCCCGTTGGTCGTAGATAAGGCAGGTATTCAGTTTCATATTTTAAACCGATCGAAAGGTGCGGCCGTGTGGGTGAGAACCACTTTAAACCCTCTACATGTTTCTCGACATGAAATTTGCGGTTTTCCAATTTAGGGCCCCAGAGCACAGATTGATAGAACTCTGTACAAGAAACACATGCAGCACACACTTCATAGTTATCCTAATCTCGATATACGTGCCGGGAGCGTCTTCGACCTCGTTTTTAATCACTCACACTTCCCTGGCGACCCGAATCCGCAGAAATGGGCTCGTGTGGAAGGTGTCAAACTCGGTGTGCCTGCTTCGTATGTGTGACTCTGTCAAGATAATTTATCTTATGTTACCTATGCCTTTAGATTCCGGTCATATCATCAAGTGCTCGCAAGTGGTCTTGTGCACTGGAACGTTTCTTTCCGGAGAAATCCACATTGGTATTTTTTTTAAATTGGAATTTGGTTCTGGATATCAAATGTTCTGACTCAGTGTTTTATTCTGAGGTCTTAAGCGGTTTCCTGCGGGGAGGATAAACGAAGCTCCATCCATCGGTCTCTCGGAATCCCTTGGTCGTGCGGGGTTTCGACTTGGCCGCCTTCAAACTGGGACGCCGGCAAGACTCGATGGAAAGACGATCAATTTCGAAAATTTAGAGACCCAACACGGCGATATTGCACCGTTACCATTTAGCTTTATGAATCGCACGGTAGACAATGCGGTGAGATGACGATCACTGTACGTGGCGGGGATTTCTCAACTTTAACGAAAATTCATAGGGAAATCAAGTCGTCTGCTACAAAACAGCCACTACACCTGCCACCCATCAAATCGTGAAATCTAACATCCACCTAAGTGTTCATATCCAAGAAACAAAAAAAGGTCTTTTTTTTTTTCCATCTCTCAATGTATATATATACATTTACGAACCTTGTTGGATATTTTTCATGTCAGGTCCGCGTTATTGCCCTTCCCTAGAGGCCAAGATTTTACGTTTTGGTGATAAAAATAGTCATAGCGTCTGGTTAGAGCCGGAGGGTTACGATTCAGGTATGATTCCTTCGGTTACTGACATGCAAATTATTCAATGCCACCAGACATTATTTATCCGAATGGAATTTCGTGTAGCTTGCCTGAAGAATTACAGGAAACCATGATGCGCACTATCCCCGGTCTTGAGAACGTCGAGATGGTGAAACCAGCATATGGCGTTGAGTATGATCACATTGATCCTCGAGAATTAGGCCGTAAGCCTTGATCTCCGTGCCTATTGCTGTAATTTTCACATATTAGCATCACTCAGCCACATTAGAAACGAAGCGGATATCGGTGCCATAATTCATATTCGTTTTTCGTTAATAGTTGCTGACCCACCATCTGTTAGGGTCTCTTCCTTTCGGGCCAAATCAACGGTACAGAGATGTCTCATCACTTTACTCTGGAACCATAAATCGTAGCCAAATCTTTTCAGGAACGACCGGGTACGAAGAGGCCGCTGCTCAAGGAATCATAGCAGGTATCAATGCCGGGCTAGCAGCAATGCGTCGTCCTCCTCTAGTAATTTCCCGTGCAGACGCGTTCCTCGGCGTGATGATTGATGATCTGATTGTAAAGGGAGTGGAAGAGCCTTGTGGGTGTGGCTTTGGCCTTTGATGCGTTAGGATTTAGGAATTGATGGTTTTTCTTCTATGCACAGATCGGATGTTCACCTCGAGATCGGAATACCGCATGACTATTAGGAGTGATAACGCCGACGTTCGACTGACGGAGAAAGGTTTATTCAATACACTCTAGCAATCCCTTTGAGTCCATTGATCCTAGATCGAGAACAGGACGAAAGGCTGGCATTGTATCCGACGAACGATGGGCTTTGTTCGAAGCTGTTCGAAATGAGATCGCCGATGTCACGAGCGTGATGAAAAGATTCTTCCGAAGTCCACAGGTGAGTTTGGTAGAACTCTATGTCTGTTACCTTTCTTATATTCGACCTTGAAAGGGATGGGCCGTGCATGGCTTCGACGTTCAGCGTGATGGTTTGCTCAGGAGGTTGGTTATTTGTTTATTTTGAGCTCTCACTAAACATACGATTTTTCAGTGCTTACGATATGTTGCGCTATCCAAAAATCAGCTCAGCCAAACTCAAGGCTGCCGTACCTGAACTTTCCATGATTGATCCTCAAATCCTTTCCCGGATAGACATTGACGGTACGTCATGCATACAGAGGCTCCGTAAGACACAAAATTCGCTTACTGAGATTCCCAAGGCCACTATGATCCACATCTACGACGACAGGAGGCCGACTTGCAAGTCTTTTTGGAAGATGAGAGTCTTGTTCTAGACCCTCAAATTGATTACCATAACATTCCGGGACTCAGCTTTGAGGTTCGGGAGAAACTATTCGCTGTACGACCAACGAGCATGGTGAGATTCTTTCTTCACGGTGTTTGGTTTTTTTCATATCCATTAACAGGGTGCTGCCAAAAGGATGGAAGGCATGACGCCTACATCCGTTGTTTCTTTGTTGAGGTATGCAAAGAGGACCTTTGGGAGACGAGAAGGAGAGCGGATGATACGTCAATCCGAAACCAAGTCGTAATAGAGCACGGTCTGTATATCCTACCTGAGGACCAAACATGTTGCCTAGTTCATTCAGCTTATCCGCGGTGACGAAGCCCGCTAGAAGCGACTCAAATCACGTGAACCTACTATAAGTTGAATCTCCCATATGAAACATGGATGCACATTACTCAGTACCTTCCCTCCTGCATTTTACGAGACCTTTTGTCGGTCAATCGTACTTTTTTGGAGGTAGCAATGAATGAGCGATATCGCGCCGTAAGCTTCGTTCATTGGGACGCAACATTGGTGAAGTTTTTCTTTTCGTTTTGGTTCTGAATATCCGCGTAGGGACCCTTATGTTGTCAAGCACGTTCGCTCCTTGCACTTAAGGTTTTGGTTTAACTCGCCATCCCCCGACACATTAGAATCAATTCGGGGACCGGGGACCGGACACAGCGGAAGGTGCCCTGGAGGAGTTGTAGATAGCATAACTTTGCAGTCAGACCCAGCCAGCGAGGTCTTCCAAATGGTGGTCGACGTTGTCAACACATTATCCAACGTCACGCATTTGGTGCTCGATTTTAAGGAGATACGTGGTATCATCGATCCCCTGCCATGCTTAACCGCGGGCTGGTTCTCATTTGGCCAGCATTTACGAAAATTCAAGCTGAGTGTCACTTTGGAAAACGTTTCGTTACTCGACCTACCGTCGGTTGTATTGAATTCCCTCGAAGTGCTGGATATCACCGTTTCTGACTTTCCTAACAATCCCCGCGGCAAGGAAATTTACAGAAACTCGGAGATATTGCTCAATTCTGTTGCGCCATTCATTTCCCGGCTCAACCTCACATTACGACGACTGTCAATTACACTGACAGACAAATTGGACGACTCGCCCTTCTTCGAAGCTGTCGGCTTTTTCCCGAGGCTTTCCCAAATTGACTTGTGTCTCGGAATCTGTATGGATCATACTTCAAATCCTTTCGCAATCACACATTTCCTCAATAGACATGCCGAAGTACTCGAATGCCTCGCCATCACAAATTATACCATGTGGGCATATGACGAGCCCGCAGATGCGAGATGTCAGCGGATTGTGAAGATGTTTTCCGCGATGGTCCTTCAGAACTTGAGAGCACTGCAATTAACTCCCAATGTCTATCCCAACGGATCAGTAACGCTGGTAGCTTGCATTCGGGGATTCGCAGATTCATTGACTACACTTGATATCACACAAGAACCGGTGTGCTATGAGACTTTGGAGATTATTACTGGCCAATTTTCACACCGCCCCTTAAATAACTGTCTCACGGTCCTCCGTTTGAGCATCGACTATTTGTGTCCGCAAATCGTGGACCTGTTGGCCGAGAGGTTACCACAACTCGTCAAAATCACGATTTTGTTTCTGCATGTGGTAAGTAACCCATCATGATTTATTCACATCTGAGAACCCTTCCCACAGAGAATTTTCGTCAGATATGAAGAAAATGTTATGTCTGCCTTGGGCGCTGTATGACATAGACTTGATGGAGAGGGTCGTCCACGGCTACCAAGCGTCATGGAAACGTTCTTGGTGGACAATGCACAGTATGTGGGCGTCATCACTCACTCGAGCAATGCTGGAGGGAACCATTAGTTTTAGCAAACTATGTGCCTTCCATCCAAAGCTTCAATGGCCAAGGAAATATGACGGTACCAGAGGAGGAAGAAACAGAAATGCCACGATCGTAAACCCAAGTCACTTTTGCATCACTTCGTAGGTATTGCCGGTTGGTAGAGATGTATTCCTTGCAATCGTAATTCAGTATTGACCAAAATGCTTGATCACCAGTGGTTTTCAGTGAGAACAATGTGTACTTCTATTTTTCACCCTCGGAAGCACTGCGGAGAGCTTGAGTGCACTGGAACAGAATCGGTTCCTCATCCGTGGTCATCTCTTTGTAGAGGTTACTTGAGGAGGGGCGGTGGCCGAACTTGAAGAGTATCGTGCCTTTGGTGGTCACCAAGATGCAATCAGTTTTCATCCAACGAAGACCTTCTGCCCATGACAGCATTGTATTGTGTTCTAGCGACACGCAACTCAGGACTTTGCATGAAGATCTACTGATGCACGTGTGGTATGCATTATGAGAAATCAACTGTAGCAATAGCTTGGCTAAAAACGCATGAGTCACACCAGCCGGGCAACTTGCAAGTTGCATTATCGGTATCATGTGAACACTCGACTGCGAGCTCGGTTTCACTATCAGCATTCGCCAGATCAAGTTTTCGACCTCACGCATAAGTATGACAGAGTAGAGCTTCCACAACTTTCATGATGAAACCCAAATCGTTTCTCTAGGAAGCAACGTCTCAGCCCCATCGCACCGGCCGGTACCATTGCGAGATTGTGCATTGCCGATAGCGTGTTATGTCCGGCTAACACTTCTGCTTCGCATTGCTTCCCTTGTGTCTGATAAACCAATCCAAGGATCCGAATTGCCCTCAATGTGTCTGGGTGTTCAACGCCAAGTAGTCTTCCTACGCCATTGACCGCTTGCATAAGTTCTCGGCCTCACTGTTCTGCTGTTGTGAGTGATAGACTGTTGCTAGGGTCTGTAGTGCGTCTGGATGTTCGTCTGCAAGCTGCTTCTCCTGGATTGCCAATGTTTGCGCATACAGTAATGGGATATCCGTAGAGTTGTGCTTTCCAGGGATTGAGTTCAATGATCTGGTCGACAAGGCCCGTGGATGTTAAAGGGTAGCGCGGTGAATCTACGCACCATAGTCTAAACAATGGCTGGGGGAAAGATATTCATTATCGACCTCGGTCAATTGTAGCATGATTTGCACATCTTGTTCTTGTTGAAAGGTGAGGGGAGATAATGGATTAACGTCATCATTAAAACTACGCATACCCTATCTTAATACGTTCTGAGTGCGTGAGCTGGGTGTTGGGATTGAGTAAGGCATAACACTTACAATAAGTCTGGCAGAAGCGGTTTAATTTTCGATATTCAGCTTCTCCATTGCATCCTGGAAATCCTCTTCCCCGCTATCATCGGCGTCTTCCTCGCTGCTTTCCCCTCCCGTGTTGTCTGGGGGTTCATCTTCAAAATCAAGCTGAAGGATAGCAGTCAAAGAACTCTCTTCAAGTTCTGCACGACATTACAGTAACTCGTACGCACAGGATCATAGATTACTCGGATGATAAGGCTACAACTCGGACATGTCGCGATGTCTTCGCAAGCGGTAAGTTGCTGTCGAGATATTTCGAATCGGTCGCCGCAGGGGCAAGGGTAGTGGTAAACACCCTTTTCACTATCCCAAGACATGTCCTCGATTTCAATTTCGTCGTAATACGCACCCATGTTGAATGTCGTACGTTGAGACGCCGGCGTATTTGAAATTGGAGGAGGGGTTTACGGTATGACTCAAACTTGCCCATAAAATTATAATGGTATTCTACTTTTAGGTATTCTACTCGGAATAAGTATCAAAACGTGGTGCGGTCGCGGCGGCGGCGAATAAATGTACATAAATAACAGCTCCACTCCTGACAGGCATGACAGGTCACAAGAAGCCTGGCCATGGAAACTTTAGCTGGCCATGGAAGCTTTAGCTGGAGTAGAAAGGTACATAGAAAGGTACCAACAAGCTCCATGCTGCCGCAGCAATTATGATCGCCCTCACCGTCATGGTCGCCCAGACCTCTCAGGCTGGTGCATAACATCCTCCTCTACCTATCCAGAAGTGTTCTTAACATGAGGATGCCCTTGCTGTGTGGTGCCTTGTGTGTGGTGGCTCAAACCATGGTTTGTGTTTTTAACCATGTTCCGTGTAATTTGTAATTATTAATAATGTTCAACGTTCAAGTAGCTGTACTTGTCATCTTTTTGGGTACCTTTCAACCTTCAACCACGGTGCTTCCCACTCCTCACACTGCTGAACTTGACGTGCCAATGCAACGATCGCCCGCACGCGTCACTAATGCTGCTCCGAGATTCTAGCCCTGGTAGGTGCTGCTACATGTATTGCTCTGTCGATTTGCCTCAAATAAGAGGGACGGTCACCGGTCTAGATGCTTCCCACTCCTAACACTGCTGAATCCGACATGCCAATGCAACGATCGCCCGCACGCGTCACTAATGCTGCTCCAAGATTCTCGCCCTGGTAGGTGTCGCTAAATGTATTTAAACCACCTGTTGAAGGAGATTTTGTTTCGGTAGCCTTCACTCGCACATCCTAAAAAACCCCACCTAGTGATACACTATTCTAAAGTTCCTACAAATATGTTATCTACTGTCCTTCGCGTCGTGGTCGGCCTCCTGGTGTGCACCTTTGCCTCAAATTCTTCTGGCTATTGTTAATCACTACATTGTTTACAGGCAATCTCCAGCGGCGCCGTCGCTGTCGGTCCTGGTCCCATCAACTTGCGTACCGCGGCTAACTACAGAATTCTATGCGAAGCAGGAATCTCAACTGTGGCGCTTTCCGCAATCAGTACGCTTCAACCTTTCTTCCTCAGTTTATTCTTGTTGATGGATCTTTTCACCTTTCACTACTCTTAGCTGGAGACATAGCCGTCAGCCCTGCTGCCGCGTCCTTGATTACCGGCTTCTCTCTCACATTGGATCCTGGCGGGACCTTTTCAACCTCAGCGCAAGTGACTGGGCATGTCTTTGCTGCAGATTATGCTCCTCCTACCCCTGCTACTCTTACGACTGCGGTCGCCGACATGGTAACCGCCTACAACAATGGTGGCCCGACTATCCTTAAACCACCGAATTTCACCCCCGCCAGTGGTAAGAGAGCGTTCACGCCTTCTTTCATCATCAAGCTAATATGCATTCTTAGGCAACCTTGGTGGGCTCACTCTCACTGGGGGCATCTACAAATATTCAGGCGCAGTAACGATTCCAACCTCCTGTACTCTTCATGGCAGCTCGACCGACAGTACGCACGTTCTCACCGGCCTCACTGCATATCTATGCTGACGTTGTTCATTTAGCTTGGGTCTTCCAGGTCGGAACCACCCTCATGCAGTCTGGAAGCACAAGCATCTTCCTATCAGGCGGTGCTCTTGCTAAGAATGTCTTCTGGGTTGTTCCCGGCGCCGTTACTATCGGACCCAGTGCGACCTTTGAGGGAATCATCCTTGGAGCCACTTCTTGCGCAGTTCAAACTCATGGTACGGTGCACGGTCGTATTCTTTGCCAAACCGCTTGTACTCTTGACTTGAGCTAGAGGGCCATTGCTTTGCATGGCACATCCGAGTCCTCTCTATAATCTACAACCATCAATATCTTAACAAACAGGTTCATAGTAAAAGTCAAGTGAACAGGATTCTATGAGAAAACATTTATTGATGTGGGTCACTGATGTGAAGCCAATGCTCAAATGTTGGGTACAATGATGTGGACCGAGAAGCAAAAAGAGCTACACCAAACCAAATGGAAGTTGAATGATGTCCTCTCACTGTGATTGTGCAAGTATAAAGTAATCCTTTAAATTTATCTTGGACTATTCTCATCTTGTCTTCACATTTCATTTCTTCAGTTGTGTCAATGAGAATTACTAGCATGAGTGAGCACCAGTACTATCATGTGCTCAACTTTTAATAGGGTGTAGCACAGGTGACCTGTGGGTCCCTAGGCCAGACACCATACCCATACCTGCAGACACTGCACCCATCATGGGTACGGGTCTGCATTACCCACAGTCAGACACAGGTATGGTAGTTACCCATGTCACCATTTGGGTAGCATCAATGCCAGTGGGCAGTGAGCTCCTCAAGCCCCACAAATGAAGCATGTGCGTCAATTGACATGACAGTTCATGTTTGTGGGGCTGGGCTGGGCTCCACTGCCATCCTCCCACTCCACCACTGTCATCATCACCTTGCTGCTGCCAGTTGGTGGTGGAAGTCATTGCTGTTGTTGTTGTTGTGATGGTAATGGTGGTGTCACGAGATGATGCATTCTGAATGCGTCTTTCTGCTTCTTTGAGGTGCCAAGTAGGGTGTAACACAGGTTACCTGTGTCACTGCATGGGTACCATGGACCCAGGCACTACCATGAGTGCGTCACTGGCAAGCTGAGGTCCCAACACCTTGCTCAGGCCAGACACATGTCAATTGACGTGTCTGTCACCCTAGCGAGGTTTGGGGTGGGGACTCGGATGAGCTGTGCGCTGTTCCTGGTGCCCTTGATGCTGGATACCTCGCAAACAACATCTACATGTCAGTTGACATGTCAGGCCATGTTTGTGAGGTGGCTGGTGGCGAGGTCATCATTGTTGGTGCTGGATACTTCACAAATGACATCTACATGTCAGTGCTCATTCATGAAGTGATATGGCCAGTGGTGAGGAGATATGGGAACATGGGCTACACCCACGTTCTCTTTGTTGTCATTGGGGCTTTCGTGTTTGCAAGGGGATGGCTTAGTTAGTAGACGTGATGGGATAGATATGGGGCACATACCTGGGCTGGTAGGTGGGCACACCACCCTCCCAGCCTCGCTCTCTGTCGTTGTTCTTGCTGTGTGGGTGGTGGTGATGTGGGAGTTGTCATTTGTGGTCCTTGAAGACCTGTTGGTACATTTCCTAAGTCAAAAAAAATGTCAATAAATGTTGAATAGTTGAACAAAGATATACTGAAAGGGTCCCTTGAAAACCTGTTGAAACCCATCAACCCATGCTGAGGGTACACAGTTGTGCATGGGTTGCCTAATTTGGAAACTGTACCTGTACTCAATCAACCCACGGCCCAAAAACCATGGGTTTACCCATACCTGTGCTATTCCCTAACTTTTAATGGTTTTGGACTACCTTTTAACAAAAAGTTACAGCATGTCACGCATGATACCTATGGTGCAAATCACTTAGTCACCACCAAAATTGTACAAATTTATGGGCACCTGTAAATCTTAATATTTTTGTCATTCCTAAATGCTCCTTTTAATAAGGGGATCTAAACCCCAAGACAGAATTTTGATAGCATCAAAAATGGGCCTGGTCAAATTTGAGATCATACTCATTTGGCTATTACTATATATGGAGTATTACTAATATACTAAAAAGGAAATATTGTCTCAGGCATCCATTGCAGCTGGGACCGACTTGGGTATTCAACAATGAGACTTGTATTTCATTGAACTGAAAGCCTTGACTTTCATCTGAGCCTCACAGGTGCCTAGGCCCTCCCTGTAAGCTGCCATTCACTGGTACATCCTATGCTCCCATTTCCAGATAGTGTCAAGTGGAACTGATTCCTTGGACATATTCTCCTTGAGCATATCAAATGTCATATCACAATGCTCACAAAGGTATCATTTAACAGCACCCCAGAAGAATTCAATGAAATTTAGTTCACAATGGAACTTGGGAGAACAAGACAAAGATGTCCCACTCCCTCAATTACCTCTTGAACAAGTGACTTTTGACCAAGGAAGTCAGGTTGATTCTCCAGTGTTTCCAAATGAGGCTTCAAATATTGATTTTTTGCATGTTCATGCACAGCTGCTCACCCCACGTGGGCTCACTTCACCACTTCTTGAAGGGACTTTTTTTGTGGCATATGGTAGCTCAGAGAATAAGAGGAGTATTGCATTCTAATAATTTTTTTTTTACATTTCTGCAATCATTTTAGTTCTCTGCGAGTTCCTCACCACCAACAGACCAGGGTTTAGATGAATTTAGACCTTTTGGGGCAAGCAGAACCCAATTTGGCCACTGTACAATTTTGGTGGTGACTAAGTGATTTGCACCATAGGCACCATATTGAAGGGCCAACTTGACTTCATTTTGGTCAGAGATTGAAATACTCTTAAGCATGTCACACTCAGAAGACAGACACTCTCAGAGGAACAAGACCTTTATGGATTGCCTTGAAACATTATTTTCTAAATGGAAAGACACCAATCACTGAATTATTTGAAGGTGATCTGTCATTTTTTTTTGTTACTCCATCCAGTTTCCTCATTTTAACACCATTATCCCCCTTGTTATGGACCCCTGGCACCAGATAAAATATAAAAAAATAGTATTTGAAGTCTCCTAAACTAATGAAAAAATCTACTAACTGGAATCAAGGCAATTGGATGTGAATTGAGCCTGGTGCAGCAAATTGTTGAATCAAAAGGTCATGTGATAGTAGAGAGTGATAAACACAAACAAACTCGGCGTTTGCCGCGACGATAGATGGCTGGCTGAAAATTGGCAGGTCAGGTCGATATAAGACCGAGACCTAAAAATACTTTTAGGACTCGGAATATGGCTACTGTTGGCCCCTGATTCGTCAACTTGACAAGCTCGGTACATAGTAAAATGGACACCTGATATATACAAGTTGATTCGACCTTTTGTCGTGTGTTTTCGGATTCCGAATGATATAATTTCGCAACGTTTTGAGGGATACAGGCCAGTGGACTTAGCCAAACGCACCCTAAGTGGTAGCCAACAGTTATCCTATACCCAGGTATAGATCCCAGCGTGTCATTTTGGCAGAGGTACAGTTATTACGACTCAATATTTATCTTGTCTCCTAGACCGGGTCGCTCTTATGTGAGACCTCTCACATAGAAGGTTGGTCACCACTTGTCGAAGGCGTGCGGTAGATTGCAACTCCGAAACATTTGGCTTGGACATGGCTGCATACCACTGCCATACCAGGAATCTGGACACTATACTCGGCGAATGGCATTCGAGCATGTTTCGGAAATGGACCTCAAACCTCTTACCGGGTGACCACCTTCTCACTCAGTTGCATGACAAGTTTTGCGGCAGCAGCATGGAGAAAGAGTAGCGAAACTCTCGACCATCCATTCCGACGATAGAAAGCGAGCTCAGTGACGAAGATGAGGACGGAGGTGAGTGCATGGATGAGGATAGTGACGAAGCAATGGATGGGGGTCAGAGACGATATCCTTCCGGGTTGCTACCTCCTCGATATTGACATCAAGGGTTTCGATTTCTCAAAGATCTGGGTCCGTGCCGAATACAAACGGGTGTACGACTTCGTCGAGGCTCACTACAAGAAACCTTCCATTCCCTACGGTCAGGCGCCAGCCGTTGTCGTGACGAGACAACCAAGCTTTCCATTTTAGCCGCATATTGACGGAACCTCTTATGCGTAAAGGCAAGAGTGTCTGGATATATTATGCTTTACGTCGACGGCTTGCTGAACGGAAACCGGTTATTTGGTATCGAGAGCAGACCTGCTTTCTGTTTACTCAAGAAGGCGTTTACGCAGCTCCTCCAGGTTCCAAACCATGCGACTTCAAGACTTTCGTCTGGACCTTAGTTAATTCAGATGAAGCCAGGGACGGCGTTCCAATCAGCCTCGTTCCACATGACACTCGTCATTTTGTGATATATGTCACGTCTCCGCGTAAAGAACGATGGTCACGTCTACACAAAACCGTTCGAAGCGTTCGTGCTATCATGAACCCATGGACCAGAGCGGAAATATTTCACGTGTAAGCTCACTCTTTTCCTTGTGGATCCTGGCACTAACACCTTGGAGGATGTTCAGTGCGCTGGCACTACCATCTGAAAGCATCGAGCGCACTCGTATTAACGAAATATTTCACCGATTGGGTCCGATACCTCGCCTATGCATCGATTTCTTGGCTGATCGGCGGGGCCTTGACCAATATGAAGAGGACCTTCAGAAAGCGATCTCAAAATGTCACGACAAGGCAACTCGAACAGCTGTTCAAGGATGCCACTTCTCTCACTATGGACGCAGTGTCTCACCAAATCTGCCTCGTCAGCCGAGAGAAGCAAGATGAAGTGCACAGTCAAGTGGTTGTCGCCCTATCCATTCAGTCAAGACTCGTGAATCAGTTCCGCAACCTAGAATGAGGTGAACAGATACGCCTTTACAAGTACTTCGCGAGGGTGCCTGGCTTGAGGGCGATAGCTGGCATTTTCTTCGAGGCAATAGTCCAGTGTCATTTTCAAGAAGATATCAACCTCGAGCTCATTCCAATGGTGAAGTTAGACGAAGGGCGGGGGGAAAAGATGCCCTAGTGGTATTCAAGCCACCTATTCCTAACTGCAGCTTCAGCAATTAAAACTTCGCGGGGTGCCCCTGTTCTCCGCTGTACTTGATCGGTCGGACGCATGGCATTAAAGAATTCCGAAGGGCTTGTTCTCTTTTTCGAACGGTGTCCTCCAATATCGAATTGGCGCTTTGTGTTCATCCATCGTCTTGCGTTGACATCCCCGCAACCCTGGAAGTTGAAACTTCGTAGGCAGTAAATGGTAAACGCATGATTTATTCGGTTTGGTAGTTAATAGTAACTGACAGTTATCCTACCCATTTGGTGTGATATTTTAAATTGGCAGTATATGAGGTCCAAAAGTTTTTTGGCCACGCCCCGAATAAGTAAGTACCCATCTATGATTGTGCAGGCAGAGTTCTTTGTACGATAAAGAAAGGTATAAGAAGTGTTTTCATTTGTTGTTTTGGGGAAAAAACAAAGTGTGTTTTTTAAACCCGAAACTAGAGTCCAGACCTAATCAAAGGGAGACTGATGAGCTGCGGCTCCCAGATATTAGGAGCCCTGCGACGCGTTGGAGCGAAGAAGACTCCCAGTTTTTAGGAGGCAGGGGTTACTCACAGTTGATTTCAGCGAGGTGGAGGCATGGTGTATCGGAGGAAGTGATCTAGGATCGGCGTTCCCTGCATGTATGGGGCCATGACAATTGCATGGTCTCGTAGGTATACTAGGAATGCTTCACTAGACCATCGGCCAATTGTTTTGACAACGTCGAAGGGAACTCCTCGTAGGAGGAGCTCTAGAGTCGCTCCGATTCGTATGCCATGGCCTTGAAAGCATTCAATTTTGAGATTTTTGCATAGCTCTTTAAGGGCGTCCATGAAGGCTAGTTGGGTGAGGGGACGAAGGCCATTTGGATGGCGCCAGGCAAAGAGGTGGTGGTGGGAGGGGGGATCATTTATTTTAAAGTGGTTGAGTAGGACAGCCTGTGGATCAGATGGGCCTGGTTGGAGGGACCAGTATACATCCTCGCCTTCGAGTGAAGACTTGGTGACAGGGATGTGGAAAATTGTTACCTTGAGGTTGTTGCAGTCGGTGCGATGGCTTATGTTTGATCTTTTCACATGCTGTTCCGGATGGAACGATTTTAGGGTGGGGACAGTGAATTCACCCAAGCGTGCAAGTGAGTAAAAGGCCGTGGTGATACAGGCAAAGAAGGCTGCATCAAAAGGGAGGGTCAGGTTTAGCTTTTCTTTGGCTGCAACCAAGAATTGAATTGTCGTGGGTTGGCGCTTAGGGCAGCGGGATGACAGGGGGGTGAGGACAGTGGCGCCACCTAGTGCTGCCTTGATCTCGGCTTTGACCATGACCCATGGTTGTCCATGCAGGACATGCCAGGCTCGTATTGCGAATACATAGTTGGCAAGCGTCTTTCCAGAGTAGGCACCAGCAAAGTTTGCAATGAAAGCTAGTATAAGGATTGGACTAGCAGGGCATCGTTGAGGTTCTGGGATGTTGCGTTGTTGTTCGTGAGAAAAGTTTATATGAAAAAACTAATCTGCACCAAGGGTTTCCGGAGTACGACTTTGATCGGGAAATTACCTTGTTGTTCTTCAGAGGATGGTATGCAACTGTTAAACACCTATGGTCTGTGCTCAACAACTGTATGGTCTGAGGTTTGTCCTAACAAAGGTTAGTACAGTCAAGATAACAATGAACAGCTACCTTGAGTAAGATTAAGTCAAGCTATATGACTTGGAGGATGGGTGAACAGTGAGGTCTTTCCTACACAAGGTAAAGACTTTGAGAGTATACACTAGCAAGAGTGACAAGGCTGTGTATGATGAGCAAGGATGTGATGAACAAAGGATAGTGGAAGTCAAACAAGCATGTGTGACAAAGACTATCTAACAGAATGTGACAATAACGAAGGTATGAGACAATAAAACAGTCAAGAAGTATTGATGTTCAAGATATCTGACAATATTCTGAAGCTTCAAACGCACATTGGCTACTGGTTCAGAATATGTACTGGGATATCTTGGTGAAGACCAATATATCTTGAGACAAATGACAATAATAACGGCACTATGTCACAGAATATTTCCCAAACTAGTAATAAAAGAGTATCAATATATCAGATATTGATAGATCAATTAAGACTATCTGATTTGAGAAGGAATAGCAAGCAAGAATAAGACTGTAACTGTAACTGAATTGGTATACTAGCTACTACAGAAGTAGTTAGATACTGAAGGGGTGAATCAAAGGATGATGGGAATGGGGGATCAAGTTTGACTTGGTGGGGATCAACTTTTGACTGATGTCTCCTGCAGAAACTGGGCCCTATTTATACCTTTTCAACTACAGGAGTCATTCAGAGTCATAGGATGGAATATGAAATGAGTGTACAGGTTAGTGAGTCATAACTGGTCATAGTATAGTAATATGAAATGAGGGGGCATAGGGTGAGTAAGCATTGGAAATAGGGGCATAGGTTTGTGAGTCAAGAGGAATCACAAGGGAGTAATTTGAAATGGGGCATAGGGTGTGCAAGCACATAAAAGGCAAATGGAAATTGGGGCATAGGTTTGTAGGCATATAAAAGGGCAATTGGAAATTGGGGCATAGGTTTGTGACTCATGCAGAGTCAATTACTGAGAATCATATGGTACTGTGAGAAAGGATGGGGGCATAATTGGTCATGATGGTGTCATAATGGTGTCATAAGGTGTCATGATGGTGTCATAAGGTGTCATAATGGGGTCATAAGGTGGGGCTGCTGATTGATCAATGAGTTATCTGAGGGGAGATGAGCCACTGGCTGATCTTCTCTGAGATCTGGGGTGGTCTATGGTTCTCCAGGAATCATGGACCAAGGCTGGAACATGTAATTTCAAATTGGGCTTCTAGAATCAGTTCTTCAGGCTGTGCTTCCTTTTCCAATGTTCTAGAATAGAAGGCTGTGCTTCCTCTGTCGATGTTCTTTGATGGAAGATAGAAGGCTGTGCTGTGCTTCTTTTCCAATGTTCTAGAATAGAAGATGGAAGGCTGTGCTTCTTATCTTATCTGTTATCAAGAAGGATAAGAAGATGGCTGTGGAATGTGGCTGCTCTGATCTTGAATCTTGATGTCTGATGTAAGGCTGTGGCTGTTGATCTTATCCTTTCCTTATTAGTAAAGATAAGGATAAGTCAGCTATTATCTAATCCTGTAATCTGATAAGGCCTTGTCCCTTCATTACTGATGCTGTAAGCTGGGTTTGATGGCGGCTGGGCACCATCCCTTAGTGCTTGGGGCTATATTCCTGATATTGTCCACTTGTTGTCCTGGCTATTGAGAGAAGGGATACTCCAGCTGAAATTGCAATATTGCAGCTGAATGGAAAATTGCATAAATATCCTTTCTCTAAACTTGTACCATGTTTTTGATCCAAAACCATTTTGGATCATGACAGTGTTTGTCACAGAAGACATGGTAGGCCAGAAGGCCACTGCCGTATAAGGCACGGGTGCCTTGGGCCCAGGATACACTAACTACTGCGAGAATTCTGTCTAGATCAGAATCTGTTATGTGTACAGGGTGTCCTGTCGCATCAAATGAGGAGCGGGCTTGGGCAGGAGTCCAGAGACGTAGTCGATCTTTTGATAGGCAGTGTGGGTGGAGAGGGGAGGCTGCGGGAACTAAGCCTGGGAGGTAAGGGTGGGGTCTAGAAGTGCCGATTTGGGTAGGTAGGGGTAGGAGAGGTCTGAGCCTGCTAATTGTTCCATTCTGTTTGGAATTGGCGGAGGAGTGAGTCGAGGGAGTCGCCCTCGGAGTACTCCTTGGGACCAGGGTGTGCGATAGCTTTTGCAATGCTTTTGGCAACTGCTCTGGGGTATCTGTCTTGGTGGAGCATTTGGAGTTCCAATGGGGAGTATGGGAGGGTGGCATCGATGATGAAGTTGTCGAGGCCAGGAGGCAGTTGGAAGAGCGGGAGTAAGAGGTGGCGGGGTGGGTGGATGCTGTGGGATGGGGCATCAGCTGGGTTGAGTTTGCTGGGAATGTAGGTGGTATGGAAGGAGGTGGGATGGTGGAGTGTCTCAGTGAATGCATGGATCTGTTTGAAGCATTCATTGATGGGTCCGTTTCTGCTCCTAGAGTTCCACCAACCTTCGACAACACCTTTGTTGTCACCGTGTACTTTAAAATGTCGGTTAGTGCTTGGAGTCCCGGAGAGGGCACGGGTGAGTAGCTCGAAGCCAAGGGCTTCAGCCCATCCAATGTCTCGTTTCCCATCAAGGGTTTGCCAGCCTGGTATGAGGCGCCAGGCCCGCCAGCGCCCATTGATGATGATCGCAATGCCAATGCCTGAGCTGGCATCTGAGTAGGCACCGAGGTCCGAGAGGGGTGTGAGTGCCGGTATGGGCCTGCCCATGAATTCACGTGTGAGGTGCTGGGACCACCATCGGAGGTCATTGTGAATGGATTTTGGGGGATGACGTGGTTTGTAAGGATTGTTACTGAAAATTCCGAGCATGGCCTCCAGGCCAGTGAGGTAAGCACGTCCTGATGGGAGGACCAGGGATGCATGGAGGAGTTTTCCATAGATCTTTTGGACGTCGTTGAGTGTGTGGGTTGGGGCGTCATTCCAATCCTGTATAGCAGTGAGGTATTTTGCTTTCTTTTTGGTGGGGAGGGAGACGGTGAGGGCGGTGAGGTTCCACTCAAGGCCAATGAATATCGTCGACGAGGCAAATGGTAAGTCCTTGGATTTTTCCCATGGGATGCCCAAGTGGTCGGAGAGGCGGTCAATGTCATCGAAGTTGTAGGTGAAGAGCTGGTCTTCTTCCAAGCGGGGTGACTGGGCAGAGAGGTCAGCACAAGGGGCTGAGCAGTCTTCATCAAACTGGTTGAGGGTATGGTCATCAAGCATCTGTCCACCAAACCATAGATGCCCACCGTCGTGATGTTGGGGTTGGAGTATGATGTCTGCATGCCATGATTGGTGTAGCTGGTTGTATCTGGCCAGGTACCTGCATTGAATGCGAAAGAAGATGTGGTCATCCACCCACTTCGACAGAGGTCCGATGCCGTTGTGTCGGAATAGGTCTGCGCCAGCATCGCTAACACAGCCATATCCACCAGAGGATGGGGATACCCCGAAACATGTTGCTGTGTCGATGGAGAATTCATCTTCGGCGAGTCTGACCACCGCCCCAGGCCATTGGGATGGGTGGAGGGGAATGGTGCGGTAAGCTTCGGCAACATCTCTCGTAGCCACTTGTGAGCCAGGGGGAAGGCGGGAGATGAGGAGGCAGATGGTGGGGAAGGTACCCCATGTACTGGGGAAGAGGTCAGCGTCGATTTGCGAGTTGATGGAGGGGTTGGGGAAATGCGGCGATGTGGCATGGGGAAAGGAATAGTTTTGGATATTGCGGAAATGACCTGCTCTTCCAGGTTTGGGGATGATGCCAAAGGGGGATGATTGGAAAGGGCTGATGAGAGCTTCAAGGGTGTCACGAGAGTATGGGCCAAGGTAGCGACCTTTCGAGGTCTCTTTGAGGACGATTTTTTGAAACTCTTCAGCAAATTCTGCAATCGAGTCCTTGTTTGGGGGTGTCTGAGTGACGGAGATGGTTGGAATATGTAGATTAAAACCAAGGCGCATGCTTTGAGGAAGATGTGAATACTTGGGCCATAGTCCTGTGGACTGGAGTGAAGACTCCCAGGCATCTGGCTTATACGGAGTGATGGCCCGTTGGCTTCTGAGCGCGAGGGCACATTTGTGCACCATGAGTTGTGAGGAGGCATCCGGAGCAGATGTGGCGATGGTCGCGGCGTGGGTCGTGGCGTGTATTGGTGCAGCCGGTGGAGCGTTGGAATTCGCTGCAGATAGGTCGTCCATCGCGGAGAACCAGGGACTTGTGGACACGTTGAGTGTACATGGCATGGAGGCCGTCCCATGTCTGAAGGGCGTTGCATTCGGTGACTTTGTGGGGATGGCAGCCAAGGCATACGGCGCAGGCAGTGTAGCCATCGTTGCCTGCGCCTGCTCGAAAATCCGGTCTTCTTTCGGTGTAAACCCGGTCAGAGGTTTGGCGGTGGCGGATTGGGGAGGCCGATCGGCGCCGGGAGTCATCCGGGTACTTATTGTCGCGGTTGCGAAGAGGAGAGGGGAATTTTGGTCCACTTATGTGTGATACATTAAGTTTCTGATCAGCCTATTTTACGTGATGTAATAGGATGCGCGATGCATTGGGAGTATGCATGGTGCATAACGGTGCATGCATGGTGCATGAGGGTGCATGCGTGATGCATGGTTGGTTTATGCGTGATGCATGTGGGAGGAGGGTGGAGTGGGGTTGCGGGAGAAGTGTGTGTGTAGGGGAAAAGGGGGTAATCGTTAGCGGAAGAAGGGCTTAGGGTGAGATTGGGTACTAACCCGAAAGTCTCTTTCGTTGTCCCTGCATCAGGAAAATTACAAGCCCTTTTTTTGCACCTTGTGCACCTTTTACAAGGGGCAAAAGGTGCAAAAGGTCTCAAGGAGTCCACCTTTTCCAAGAGGTTGCACCTTTTCCAAGAAAGTGGACCCGGCTTAGAAAAGGTCAAACTCTTGGAAAAAGAGGTCAAAAGGAGGAAAAAAAGGAACAAAAAAAGAAGGGAAAAGAAGAGCTTTTGATTCTTTTCCCTTCTTTTTTCCTTCCTTTTTTCCCTCTTTTTCCTCTTTTTGACCTTTTCTAAACCAGGTCACTTTCTTGGAAAAGGTGCTACCTCTTGGGACCTTTGACCCCTTTTGCTCCTTGTAAAAGTTGGCCCTTTTCGGACCGTCCGCAATTGTGAAGGTATTCAGGCAAATTCAAAGACAATTGTTATTATTATAATTATAATTAATAGATTACAAATAATTGATTTTATACTACCTTTACTACAACTATACTTACTAACAACTTACAAGTATGCGACACATGGTCTGTAGTAAATCAGTATCACACACGTAAATGCATGTGCACGACTTATATATGTTTTGAGGTCGCACACGGACCATTTGGCAAAGTTTGGCAAAATAGAGCGCCAAACATCGTCACTTTTTGCCATTTTCGGTAAGTTTGGGCAATTTTGTGACTGTACAATCTGTACTGACCTCAAAGTTGACTATAGGACGACGCCAACGCACCAATGATGGCGGCGAGCAAGGCCAGGAGTGATGCGGCCCTGGTACGTGCGCGCCCGCGTACTTTTTTATTCCCTTTCATTTTATTTATTTTATTTTATTTTATTTTATTTTATTTTATTTTATTCGACACTAACAATGAAATTACAGATCTACGGCCACCACCACCACGACAACGACAACGACAACGACGATTGCCACCACGACGCCCACAGCCACAACGTTGACAATCAACACCATGTCAGACGCGCCAACACGTTGAACAAACCCCATGGCAAACCAAGACGCGCGCACACGCAAACGAACGGAGTGGGCGAGTCAACGAGACGGAACGAGCGGCAGGGGGTGGTGCATCCACCCCTGCTGCTTCATGGTATGTTTTCATATATCAATTTTATTTCTTCTAACTGAAGAACGCGCCACCGCGCCGCCACCACCATTACCACTACTGAAACACACGCCTCGAACGCGTGTGTTTCACCAGGACAGGCCACGGCACCACGGCACCCACCTCGCGATGAAGTGTGCCAGCACCGCGGACGCAACCGAGGCAGAACAACGCGTGCGTTTTTCCACCTCGCGAAGACGCTGGCCATGTCAACTGACGTGCGCCGAGATCTCGCAAGGTCAGATGGAATATCCGCAGGGCGCCCCCCAATCCCACCTCGCGAAGACGCCGGCCACGTCAACTGACGTGCGCGGCTCTCTCGCGAGGTGAGATGGAGTATCCGCGGGACAGGGCACCCCAATCCCACCTCGCGAAGATGCCGGCCACGTCAATTGACGTGCGCGGCTCTCTCGGGAGGTGGAAGTTGTCCGGTTCAACGCGGACGTATCAGGACATCCAGACGAAGAGGCCCATGTATGGCTGAAGGCCGGTGCAAGGCCCCAGCACCCAAATTCCACCTCGCAGACAGGCTGGCCACACAGGGTGCACAGTACTATGCTATATACTGAAGTATGTTGAATTTATTGGGAGGGTATACTAATTGTTATCATATTGTTGCACCAGTATTCAAAAAGCATTCCAAATCATGATGATCCAATATTTTGAGACAAAGTACATTACCAGTGTTGATTGACAATCTTACAGTACTTCTTCAATAACAAGACATTTACTGAAATTATTGAAGCTTCAAATTTATACTGTACACAATTTATTTTGAAACTGAAAGTATTCATTCAGCAGTAACCTGTAAAAAAAGGCTAACAAACCACAAAAGGTATGGAAAAGCTTTCCAAGAGATTCTTCTTTTCCAAAGACAAAACAACTTTTTCAAGAAATGGACCCGGCTTAAAAAAGCTCTTTGTCTTGGGACAAGAGGTATCTTTTTTTCAAAGTAATTCACTTTGAAAAAGAGGGGAAGAGTAGAAAAAAAGAAGAAAAAGCATAAAAGGTGAAAAGTGATCCAAGGTCATAAGGTCAAAAGTGGTAAGACAAGTAAAATGATTACCTGTAAAGGGTCAACAAGTAAGCAAAGTGCTAAAGGAGTCAAAGTAATCCAAGTTTGAAAAGGTGGGAAAAAGTCAAAAAGGGTGAAAAGGTGTGCAAGGGATATTATGTAGTAAATATTTCCAAGTAACTCAAAGTGCCATAAGGTAGCAGAAGTTGTTAAGAAAGATGAAAAAAACCTCAGAAAAAAGTTCAAGAGGTTTTAAAAAAAGGTCAAGAGCCTCCAAGGTGCAAAAAAAGGGCTTGTAATTTTCCTGATGTGGCGGCACGGTCCTCCCAGTATACTTCTTCTTTGGTTTTGCACATGATGGTTTCATCAATGGTGGCGATGTTGTATGCTCCTTTTGGCGTGGGGATAGCGAGATGCCAGAGCCGGCGCTGTCTGGCTTGGTACAGAAGGAGAGTCTTCTGGTCGAGGGGGTCGCGAGAAGACCTGAGCTCGTGGACTTGGAGATTGCCCCAGAATGAGGCGAGCATGAGAACTCGCTCTGGGGGCCAGTCGGCTTCTTCCATGGCGATTATTATTCTGGGTACGGCTTGGCAGAAGTCTTCCTAGGGTATGTCTTTGTCGTCGACTACGTGTTTGGAATCTCGAGCGGTTGCTGCGGGGACCCAGGAGGTGGAGCCATCGGGTCCTTTTGAGATAATCATAGCGTCGTTGTCTAGGGCAGTGTTGGTTTTCATGGCTTCATCGAGGCCGTCGTTGGTGTAGTACCATAGCTCTACATACTGACCTTTGTCCATCTTCTTGTTGGCAAAGTTGGAGGCGAAGACGGGGGTGATGGTGGGCATCGGCCGGTCAGGTATGGGAATGTATTTGAGCTTGTTCTTTTTCATGTTATCTTTTCGTAGTGTCTCTTGGTCTTCAGCCAGGAGTATGGCTCGTTGTTCGGCGACCTCCTGTTCGTGTAGGATGTCGTCGGCTTCTGCTGCTAAGTCGTTTTGACGTTGCTCTCGCCATTGTTGTTTTTCAAGGTCATTAGCTATTCTCCAAGCATTGATTAGGATTTGGAGGACTTGCTCATTAGTAGTGTCAGGATTGATGAGGGTGTCGCGGACTGGTGCGTATGCATCGGATGCATAGTCAGGACATCGGAGGAGCGCTGGATTAAATTGGATACGATCCATGACAGGAAAGAGAGTAAGGAGACAGAAAATATACCAGCTCAGAGATGAGCTAGGGATTGTCTTAGAGAAAAGACGACGAGTGAAGGTGCAAGGTCAAGAAGCTCAGGACCTTAACTCGCCTAATCCATACATAGACCTAATTCTAATTTGCATTCGTGCCTCATGTTTTTTAGAAAGCAATCTTTTTCTTCTTCTGGAGTCACAAACCAGATTATTATTTTTCAAAATCTCAACAATCATTTACCTTACGCCGCGCTTGGATCGAGGTAGGCGTTCTCCTTTCACGGGTCAGGACACCCGGCAGAGCGTTTTTTGTCAAACACGAGACGAGACGAGACGAAAACATCTTTTTTGTCCTACATTGATGTCGTGAAACAGATTTCTGATATATTCATCGCGCGCGTCTTTATCACGTCAACACCGCCATCCAAGTCGTCGATGCTGTCCTTGCTCGACTGGGTTCACCGGACAACTCAGGGCTTTTTTTCAGACGTACTTCTTCTCTCTCCAAAGCACGTTCTAACAGTCTGTCTCCTGGGATTAGATCAAAGGGTGGACCCCGTGGTGCTTTGCGAATCATCTCGACTTTGGCATTCTATTTAGCCGGATCATTCACCAAGCACTAGTTCGCCAACCACGATGGAAACGGGGATTATTCTTTGGACGGTCCGCCCTGTCGGGCAAGTACTTTGTGTAACTTCCGCAAGCGACTGAGGTATTATATCATCTCCTTGTTCGGCTAGGCCTTTGGTCAAAAGATCAAGGTGTGATAATTGGTACTCGTTTTGAAAAACAGTCGGAGGTCTTGCTCTTTTGTTTCCCGCCGAAATCAGTGGTCGTCGAAGCATCGTTCAATATTGTCATTCTACTGAGAGGTCCAAATGTAGCAAGTAGGTAATCTCAAAGTCCATGTATGAAAGAAAACGTTAAAGTCCGTGTCCTATGATAGTCCGAAACACATGAGGCATAATCTACTAGGTATGAATTGAACCGGACGTGTACCATCTCGTTGTGAGATACAGTGATACCGGTTTTGTTTTTTCGTTATGACAATGAACCACCTCCTCTGTGTCACGAATCAGTAAAGAAACGATGACACTGAATGACCACTCACAAATCGGCACGATGTTGAGCTTCACACCATAGCAACCTGGTGGCGGGGGCACAGCGGCCGAGGCGTTGTAAATGACATTTACTTCACCGAATCTGGAAGGACATAGCGACCATAGATCGGAACTTCCCTTCCAAGCAAGTTCCGAGTACTTTTGGCCGTATTTAGATATTGCGGTGTAACCCTTTGCTGGCGGGGGTGGCTGAAAAGCGGTGGTGATCCAGCCGAGGGTACCCCCGTTTTCGGTTTGGGTGGCGTTGGTGATCCAGCGTCCATCGGTCATGAAAGCACGAAGCGAAGTATCGTTCATTGCTAGTTGTGGGAAGTCGTTATAAGGGAACGAAGCATATGTCTGTGGAGAACGAGGCGGATCAACGAAGGGACTTCATGGAATCGGGACAGGAGTAATATGCACCGAGGTAACTTCAAATTCAGCACCGGGGATAGCACCATCTTGGCCGAGCACCAAGGGTGCTCCAGTTGCATTCGCGTTGGGTAAAGTGAGGTTGTAAGCGGCAAGCGTAAATTTGTATGGTAGGCTACCGGTAACTTTCTGCACGCCTGCGGCAGTGCAGGGAAGGGTGAAGATACCGAGGAACCCAAGCACAGAAAGCGAGAACGAGAGCATGAAAAACATCATTCGTGACGACAGAAAAGGGCGTAAGAACGTTGGGAAATGTCAGTTTGCAGGCCGTGGAGCACAGCAAAGGTATGGCAGTGCAGAGGCGACCACAGTTTGTTTCATGATCCAAGCTAGGTATTTATTTCAAGTTAACATAATGGAAAGATCAGCCCATGATAGAGAGAATACTTGCCAATTGTTAAAGAAGAGACTTGGCGTCAGCCGTCGGGTCTCCGTCGAAACATGGGATATGCGTATCATGGGAAGACTCGGATACAAACAGATGAGACAAGACTTGGATGAAAATGCAAATGCAAAGGAATCAAACGGACAGAAGTTGTCAAGTCGGATCAGAAACTGTATATTTTCAGAGTCCATTCAGCTGAAAAGGCGTACGCCGTGGACCGTTGCTACTGTACAAGAGGTCGGCTGAACTTTGAAGCATGGAGACATACGCGGAGGATCCTTGTGGGACCTGCACGATCTCAGGCCTCGAGGCTGGGTGACATGCTTGAGAATGACGGGCACCGTGGAAGCTGCCAGTCGTGCCCTTTCCAAGTTCAGGCACTGGTGATGCCAATCCTCCTCGCTCACTGGCTCGTTGTCTTTTTGCTGCTCAGTCCTTCACCTATCAATGCTCTTCCAGGCCAGGATCTTAACGAGCATAGGCCTCGAATTCGATATCAAGTTACCAACTCAAGTTACCCAACTACTTTAAGATCGAATACGACACTACTCCATTTTTCTACGATCCTGGACAAGTCAAACCTTTGTTCTCCCGGAGCCACGGAGTGCGTAAACCACTGTTGCGTTGGCAATTCTTGTTGCAGCGTTGGCGTCGTTCCATGTTGTCTTCCAGGGTAAGTTACTTCGACTTTTGCCACACATAGTCCTGTTCAAGTTGAACGTTGTCTAGCGCTACATGCCGAGCTTTTGACCAAGCGCCACTCTGCTGTGTGCAAGGGATAAACTGTGGAACCCTTCCGAGTCCATCGTCGACAAGCCAGACAAGTCCAACAGCCACATCGGTGTCCTCCTCCCCTTCAAGTTCTAGTGTCACAAGCTCAACGCAGCCATCGAGGTAAGAGCCTGCAGTCTCAACAAACCTATATTCTTTGTGAATGGTGTTTACAGTACTACTTCCACGAGTCCTAGCAGCCAAAACACAAGTACCGATTCTGGTAAAGGACTTGCGCTAAGTGACAAGATCTCTCTGGGTGTCGGGATTGGGATTGGCGTCCCCTCAGGTATTAGTGCAATAGTACAGTTGTTGCGGTGGTCAAGTGGTCGACCTTAGTTGGACTTATGTAGTACTGAAATATCGGGAAACATTACTTGTGTGCTCATCAAAGTTCAATAACGTTCAATCGCCAACCCTTTTTTTTTTTGTGCATTAGGTTATCTTCACCCAAAAGACTACAGGCCTCGGTATGTGCAACAACTGCGAAGTACCATTAATGTTGTGCGTAGAAACACGTTCAAGAGTAGTTTACTGACCTGAGCATGTATGGAATCAGAGACGTCAGCATACATGCAACAGCTGTCCAAGCCATATAAAGCCCAGGACCGGCAGACACAACAATGCCCACTGGGACTGAGGTCGCACTCGGCGCCAAATCAACAAGTAAACTGTTAATGGACTCTGCTTTATGGATCACAGCAGTCCAAATGAAAGCACCGAGAAGAAGGAAGACACTGGCAACGAGTGCGAAGTTGACGGAGAGGCTAAACGTACAGGTATGCCTGAAAAGGCCGCTGGACCAAGGCCATGAATTTGGAGCTGCATTGAAAGTGGTAAGACGCACAATATGAAGGTGAGCACGGTGAAGATAAAGCCTATGAGCATTGTATAGTAGGCACTCCTTGAAAATGATCCAAGGTAAACATCGTCTCGGAAAGTTGACATAGGTATCACGGCGTTACTGAATTGCGTGTAATTTAGAGACATGTCAGACGTGATTGCAGAGTAGGGCTGGAATTTGGATGCAGTGACGCGGTTCCCACAAGTGCCCTGGTTCCCATCTACATAGGCACAATGCGAGTAAAGGCCGAATTTGTACTCCTGCCTCAGACCTGCAGACACTCCAAGAGGCGCCGAGGCGTTGTCGGTGTACAGACCATCGATAGGGTCAACACCCCCAAATGCACACCCTTGGCAGGACTTCAGGGAGCCTCTCGAGGCCATTTAGGTGGGGTTTCTATGTAACAATTAAGGTACCTAACAGGTCACATCCACCAAGAGGTCTCGCTGCTAAATCCATATTCGGTATGCATCTGGGAGCCAGCTCTGGGAGGTTTTTTTTTGGTCATCAGCATGTTCTCGGGATGTTCTTCCAGAGTCTTGGTGTATGTTCTTGAGATGTTTTCGGCATGTTCTCGGGATGTTTTCATTGAAGGGAGAAGCATGTTCTTGAAATGTTTTTGGCATGTTCTTGGGAGTTTTCGAGATATGTTTTGCATGTTCTCAGTGGTTTTCGGAACCTTCTTTTCATCAATAAAATATGTTTTGCGACGTTCTTAGGTTGTTCAGAGATTCTAGATGAGATTAATTGACCATTTGAAACATGAGCTACATGGTCACTACATTGGAATTGCGGCAAGAAGTGGGGAAAGCAGGCAGGAGGCAGGCAGGCGGGAGGGGTGCAAGTAGGGGGTTGAAGAGGTGGGGAGGGCAAGAAGATGCGCTGGAGAGGCAAGAAGATGCGCTGGAGAGGCAAGGAAGATGCGCTGGGGGGGATGCCAAAGACAGGACAGAAGATGCTACATGGACAAGAAAACTACGTTGAAACCTACCAGGCCGGACAATTGGCTAACTCTTTTTCACGCTCCCGCTCCTGACGGGGTTGCCGGCCCTCCTCCTGGTGCCTGGGGGTACACAGGCGGCAGCATTGGTGAATGTCGTGGGGCCATCCGAGGATCTCCTGCACCCTCGGCGAGTATTGTGCCATGTCGCAAGGCCATCGAGGGGCCGCTTGGAGCATCAGCAAAGGTTCCAGGCGGCATTGGGGAACGTCGTGATGGCATTGGATATCCCCCACGCGCATCGGCATAATGCCTATTGGCATACCAGTCATGAGGTGCACCTCGATAATCTTGATCGCGATAATCCCCGGGTTGAGTTCGGTAGTCTTGGTCGCGCCAGTCACCCAGTGGGCCAACTCGATAGTCTAATGGGCCAGGTACGCTTGGGTCACCATATGGGCCTGGGAGGTAACGTGAGGATTGCTGTTGAGGATCATCGCGCAGAGGTGGCGGTGCAAAAAAGTGGAATCCATGCGGCACTGGGGCGTAGGGACCACGAGGGTGGTACCCCTCCTGTGCCGGATGGTACCCACGGTAGCTGTCATAGCGTCCGGGATAGTTAGGCTCAGGTGAGAAGCCTCCCATTTCGCGTCGATCGACCGGCCCTGGGGCATCATGAGCGACCTTTCCATCGCTGACCTCTTCGCGTTTACCAGGCTGAGGATCCCGTGGCTGATCATCTGGTGCGCTGCGAACCTCTCCCATTTTCAAACCTCGATCCCCAGTAAGAGGGTGGACTTGAGGCCCTTCGCTACCATGAAAGGTCGAGGTGGGTTTGCTAGAAGTGAGGGGAGTCAACGCGGGACCGTCATCTGGAACGTCTTTCAAGGTTGCTGGATCATGGGCAGGGCTGGCAGAACCGCTGGGCTTAGCCTTGGAGGAGAACAGAGCTTCTCCGGCTGCGGCATTGAGAGGCTTGGGTTGGGGATGGGATTTCGGTGGGGATGGGGTACCCGAAGAGGGGAAGAGAGCATCGCCAGTGGCTGCGGCATTGAGAGGCTTGGGTTGGGGACGGGGTTTTGGTGGGGATGGACCTGTAATTTGAACCACGGGCGCTGCCTTCCTGACAACCTTTTCTTTCCCCTTGCCGGCCTCTTTCCCCCTCTCCTTCCCATTCAGTTGTGCCTTTCCCCCAACCTGGATTGCGTTCTTGTCCTTTTGACCGGCATTTTTCTTCACAGTGGGCTCCTCGTCATCACTACTGTCGACAATGGCGACTGACTTGGGCTTCTTCTTAGCAGCAGAAGGACCTCCACGGTTCTTGCGCTTACGAGAGGTTTCCGTAGGATCTTCACCGTCCGACGCCGAAACCTCCGACATGCGGCTGGACTCCTCATTCGGCTTATCAGGCCGACAAGCCACCAAGTCTTTGAACGCAACTGACTTCTGAGCCTGCGCACGGGTTACACGCGGTTTGGGAGGACTCTCAGGTTCTTGGATGCTTTCAGAGTCACTTACGTTCAGTACCGCTTTCCTGCCTTGCGGTTCTGACATCTTTTTGACCACCGTTTTTGCAGGACTAGTGGGTAGACGAGGTAGACCATGTGCATCCACCTTGCCGCTAGCAAATTTCCGACGTCCAAATGCCTGGGAGGATGATGCGGCAGGCGGAACACCAACAATAACTGCCATCCTCGAAGCCACGAGATCGGCTGAGATTGTTCGTCAGTACTAATTGTGCAATGGGTTGCGCATTGCATACCTTGTTTGGCTTTGGGAGCCCTCACAAATCGGAGAGGGTACGTGGGGTCATCAAAGGCTTCGAGCAAGATCCTCGCGTCCTGCTTGCTCAGATCGTTGATTCCTTTGCTCTTCTGCGCCGCCACAGGTTTATCACCTGGGAGAGGTGGTTTCTCGGGATACCCTTCCAAGATGAGGCTAGCCTGGGCTAGAAAGGCCGCCATGGTCCCCCAGGGAAAGGTCTTTCCGGGCCAAGTGAGGCCTAATATCGCTGGTGAAATTGTGAGTGGCCGAAGGACCAGAGGGACAGTGGGACAGGGACTCACCGAGACACTGAGTGAACCGAACTTTTACAAGGTCAACATAGTTGGATGACCCCGGAGCCTCGGTGTCACCCTCCACACCTTCTGTCGGCACCTTCACTTCCGCTTCATGGTCCCCGGAGTTACGAAATGCTTCCTGGACAAGACCCAATGACGTTTTGTGCCTGCACAACAGATGCATCAGCAGCGGACAACCAGATAGGCGAAACATCCGACTCACTGGATGTGTGCCTTAAAATGGCCAAGTATCGCATCATCATCTGCTCGACATCGTTCGAGGAAGAACTAGAACGGAAGGCATTACATTAGTGTGCGGAACGGAGATGAAGAAATGGATCACTTACATCCTTCGCCATATTTGTGACAAAAACCTTCCCCAATGAAGAATCTTGGTTCACAACTGTACCTCCAAAGACCGCCGCCATCTCGAACCCATGTCGTGAACTGTAAGCTTTAGCGGTCCGGATGATGTGGGCAGTAAACCTGTTGAAAGTCCGCATACGCTGAGCCACTGTTTCATTGGGGGCTTGGAGCAGCCGAATATCTGTGATGGTCTCGAGAATAGTCCGCCAGCTGCCGGGGTAGGCGATCTTGAACTCTTTGAAACATTCACTTCGCATTTTCCCTGTCACCTGGGATGCTGGAAAAGCAATTAGCAGATGATCAGGATGACGAAACAGAGCACATACGTTTCAGGTTTTCAAGGCCAATGCGGCCAAGTTCCGTCTTGAAGTTTTCCGAGTCATGGAAGTAGATTTGATAGTCATTCCAGAGGTTCTTGGCGTCACGACCGGTGCTCTGGTCCCAGAGGTTGAGGATCTGAGATGGTGGGAGGTGTGTTTGCAACGACAGCTTCTTGACAAGCTGTTCCAGCTCATAAAAGCCGGCCTCCAGAGCCTCGTGACTCTCCTTCGAAACCCTCCCAGTGGCGGCTTGCTCACCGCTGAACAAAGAGCTTTTTGATAGCGTCACCTCTTGACGCCCAGCAGAGACGGGAGCACGTTCAGTCGATTTGCGCCCAATGAGCATTTGAGGATTAACAGTGTGTTCATGTTGGAACGGGTCGTTAGTAGAATGTCCAGTCCACGATTGACCATCATGGGGAACCTCGGAGAACCCCTCAGCCCAGCCATCAAGGTGCGCGGAAGGCCCTGCAATCGGTTGGTGCGGTTCCCACCCATATTGATCCAGTATCTCATCCATCCCCGGCGGACGTGGGATTAAGCTGTGGCAATCGGCCACACCAGAGTAGCGTGCAGAGGGACCGAATTTGATTGGCTCCAAATCCGCCTCGACATCTCGAGGTGCAATTGGCTTCACGGAGGTATCGATGTCATCCTTGGTATGCTGGGGAGGCTCTGAGTCCAGTACCCCCTCCCGCAAGAGTCTGGCACGCCGATCTTGCGCTTCTGAAATCAGGCCTGCATCGCGGTCCGTCTTGTGGATCACCGAGCGAAGGCGTGTCGGAGTGATGGGCGGGGGAGTGGAGTGACGCCTTCGTCGGGACCCAGGGGTCCCTCCCCCAATTTGACTCCCAGGTTGGTTAATGTCAGAAGGGTGGTATCCGGTACCAGGCTGGAACGTAAGGACCTCGTCAGGGTAGGAGCCCGGAGCGGGTGCAGATCCTCCACGGTTGCCGGACTCAAGATTCTGTGACTCAGGAATCTGCATTTTCTGTACGGGAGGGGACCTGTCAGTATGACGCGCTAGTGAGTACTCAGGAAGCACTTACTAAAATATCCGAGTGACTTGTTGTTGAATATCGGTTCGAAAGGTGTTTTACAGCACGGTCGGCACTGTTCCAAGAGGCGCTGGTTGTGAAACTGGTCAGTCTCAAAAATGTCGCGTCAGGGTCAATGATGACTTACAAAAGCGTGAAAGATACTCTGTGCCACGACACGGAGAAAGCCAAAGAGATCAAGAATGTTATGGAGCGGTCTGGAGCAGTCAAGTTCAGTCAAATAGGTTGCGAAAACAAATAGATGAGCGAGGAGCTGACAAGGGCAGGTGGGAGAACAGAGGATCGCAACACCGTGACGGGCAGGTTTTTGTTGAATGGCCCATCTTTCAGAGGGCTGGGGATTCGCATTGCTGGACATGAGATCCAGTAGGATGTAAACTTAAAAGGCGGGAAGAAGCAGTTTCACAAGGAGGAGGCAGGAGGGAGGTCATACGGAGCCTTCCGGAAGTGATGTAGGCTGAGTCATCGCGGCCATACGCTCAGCCAATGAGACGTCGAATAACGAGACACTGACAATAATAATTTACTGTTAGCTCTCAGACAGTCAGGAAAATTACAGAAAATATCTCATGACGACCCAAGATACTTGCCCAGAACCACTAGGCCAACAGGATTTGAGGTTCTCTGATTGGTTAGTTTGCTTACGGCGGTGAGCCTGTGGTTGCCTTTCAGCGTATCATCTAACTTGCTGCTACCATTGTAGTAATGGGACGCAGAGCAAAATATCTTACCATTGGGGACAAAGTCGCTGCTTCAAAGGCACGACATCTTCGGTCGTCTCAAGTACCACGGTATGTGCTCCTCCAAGCTGCATTCTGAGGACTCAGGTTCTCTCCAGCATACAGCAGGCTCGTACCATACACAATCGTGCTGCCTATTCCCGCCGCCATGGACGGCAGGGATCCTCAACCACTTCAGCCTCTTTACATTGTGCAACTGCTCCACTCCCCCCACTCCCTCCTCGTCTCATTTGTCAGGCCTCATTTCCACTCCCTGATATCAGTACCTTTCTTTTCGCTGAGGCACTCGCGAGCCCCGACAATCTTGACGAATCTGACCTTGCCCAATGGGACCGGGAACCTCCTTATCCCCTCTCGTCAACGAGGACCTTAGATAGTCCCTCAGAGATGCAATTTACAGGGAAACTCGTCGATGTCATGCATGGGCGCCGTTTGCGGGAGGAGCGGGAGAGGGATGCAACCCTTGCAGCCATGCCTTGCGGAGACCGCAGAGATACGATCCGGGAGGAGATCAAACGGTCTTTGCTTCAGTGGGAGAGGCTCGACAAGTATGTACCGACTTATATTGCGAGTAACCGGGAAATGCGGATGGCGGAACACCTTCTACAATGGTGTGCCCGGAGGGTCTGCCACCTCCACGGCTTGCTGGGATAGTTACAAAACAGTAGTTATATTACATGTATGATACTACATGTGATAAACTACAGCTGCGATTCTAGAAGAGAGAGTGCAAGTTGATAAATAAAAGAGCGCAATTGCCGTACCGCGTTTTCCTGCATTCCAGTAACATGGAACCCCCGTAGCACTGCCGCAACACAGGCCAGAACCCACACTCCGCAGTCATACGCATTCGTCTGGACCGCGTGGAGCTGCAGCGAGGTTGAGAACAAGATAAGCTGATCATAGTAACATACCGAGATCGGGTGTGCCGTCCATTCTTCCGTGACGAGGTAGAGAGTATGTCCATGGTTGTTGGCAAGCAGGACCATCCGATTGACAAGACGCATGATATCCTGAAGTTCTCATGTCAATGCAGAATTAGGAGAGAACGTGAGACACATACTTTGACGTCTTGCCTCCACAGACGCCGAGCCGCGAGACTGTCGAAGAGGTACAATCGGTGTTCACGCAGGGAGATGATGCACAGGACCCAGTGCTCAGCCGCTCGCCGGTGTATAGGGAGGATCCAGAGGTCTTTCTGCCAATACGATGATCGACAGATGTTGCGCCACAGGTCTTGGTCAGAGGCATTGTACCGTACACGAGGGAGGTCGAAGGTAGAGAGTAGTGCGCAGCGTTCCACGGATGCCGAGTGTGTCGTCAGATAATGTTTCTGCAAAAGGGCTGCACCGCCATTAATGCCAACATCGTTTAAACGAGCCGTAGCAGAGGCAAGGAGAGCAAGATCTCGTTGGTCAAATTTAATACATGCTAGGGTACTGTTGCCAGGCAGTTCACGAGGGCGAGGAGTTGGCATAGCTTGAAGGAATTGCGTGGACTGTATATCATTTGCAAGCTCGATGTCAACATCAAGGCTCTCCTGCGGTGAGATTCAGCAAAAAACAACTGACGGATTGTGGAGACTTACTGGGAGGCTCCATATGACAGCACAAGGGACATCCTCCGTGCTTGCACTTGAGTCCGTGGGCACTTCCGGGTCGGTGTCCACCTCAAAAGTGAGTAGATTATCCACCAAGATGTCGGTGGTGAGAACTTGTGCCACGTCGGACACTATGGATGTGTCGACAGGCGCACTGTCGGCGTTCACCCACAGCTCATCTGGGTCGTTGATCTCTACTTCTACATGCATTGCTGGCTGTACCCATGTTAAAGGACATGCAACGACATCATTGCTGAGGTTCTGGGCGACCACGATGGCATTCCGAACATGTGCGTCAAAGCGTGCAGCTGTCGCCAAAGGGTTTGTCCAGCGTGCTTTCAGGCGGAGTATTCTGTCACGGTGCTGCTGGAGTGGTACAGCAAGATGTTGATCTTGGATGAATAGAGTGTCAGTCGATCTGAAAATGATGTCTTGAAACTTACAGGATGGAACACGAAGGGCAAGCTCTGCAGCCGCGAGCTCACGTCCAAACCAACGGCAAAGGTTATCTGCTTCGATTCCAAGGCGGCGACGCTCTTCAAGGCACCTGTCACCCTTGAGCATAGCGCGGATTCCTTCACGGACATCAAGGTCCTCGAGCCATCTTGGAATCTCGCCAGTCGATGGGGTCACCCAAACGTCCTCCATTAGGTGAGTGCAGTTCCTCAAGGCGGCGAGCTCAGTGGGTAATGGTTGCGGAAGTGGAAGAGACCATGCTGGATTATAGATGGATTCGAGAGCGGCACAATAGGTGTTGAATTTTCGGATAGCTGTCATGAGAGCCGGCTTGCGCTTGGCGATTGCCTTACGAGTATGCTGGTGAAGCTTGGTCCCTGCATGACTAGTGAGTGCAGGAAAGGCGGAACGTTCTTAATAACCTACCTAAAGCCTCTTCGCGCCCACCTGCTGCTTGATCAAGCTTATCCCACTCAAAGAAGCTGCCAATGGCACGTTTGCGGATGTTGATTTTGAGATCGCGGGCCATGATAAGTGTCTGGATGAAGTCGAAATCAATGCCTTGAAGCTCCGGAAAGGTGTCCTCGACGTTAAGCGATGCATAAAGCCTTTCGACTTTGCTTTTGAGGCGATCGTGAGTCCGCTCAAGGCTGTCAAGAAGAGAGGCAGTGTCATTACTGGGTGCACCCTTGGCCAAGGTCATCCGAGAGCTCTGAATGGTCCGATCGACCATGTCGAGGTCGCTTTGGAGTGTGAGGACAGAATCAAGTTCTTTTTTGAGGCGCGTGGGTGCATCTGTGTGGAACAGCTTAGCCTATAACTAGATAAGGTAACAATCAACTCACGAGCACGGATTGACAACTGGGAGGCCTGCTGGATATCCCATTGTTGCCGAAGCTCATCAACGGACACACCACACTCATCCAGAGTGGTTTGTGCCTTGTCGCCTTGAGCTTTGACACCCTGACGAAGCCGGCGTTGAACCCAGTCACCGAGGTCGTCTCGGAGCTCTTGCCCAATGGCAAACGCTTGGCGATCGATGAGCCATATCCTCCGCGACCTCTGCAGACGGATTGTCGGCCTTCGGGATCCAAGAACGCGAGCTATGGAAGGACTTACTCCTGAAGATCTGGTTATGCCAATAAGCTTCCTGAGCCGTGACCACAGCCGCTCGACACCCTCGCCATCTGTCAGACCCAATCCTATGCGCAGTCGCGGATTGTAGACCAGTTGGCATGCCCACTGGTGGCCATATGCGTGCATGGCATTGGTTGCAAACATGAGGCGTGAAGCGATGTGTGGAGGAAGGATATCATACTGTAATTTATGTCAGGGACATTTCAGCTGGCAAAGAGTACACTTACAAGATGTACCGAGCGATCAAGCACACACCCAACATCATACAAACCTGTGACCGTGGCCTCGGGGGGTAGGAAAGAGAAGAGATGCTCTAGGAGGGCTATGGCGTACTTTTGCTGCTCCCCCGGAGTGTCCATGTTGGCGAAGAATAGCGGGATATCATGCCGACAAATGAGACTTACAATACCGGTGTCATCAAATTGGTCGTATTTGAGTTTGTCCTTGCTGCCATTGGTAGCCTCGTGAGCACTCTCGCAGTCATTAACGGCTTCGTCTGGCACCTTCGGCTGATATGGTTTCGGCGGACTGTTCCGTAGGTTCTCAATGCGGTCGCCAACAGCATTTACTCGCCCTTGCGGAATGAAATACATTGGGTCGTAGAATTCCGGGCTGTCCCCAGCAGCTTTGCGGTGGCGGTGATGTGAGTTTCCATCCATGCTGACATGAATGTCGCCGCCTCTGCAAGGATGTATTAGTGTGGTTCTGAGTACAACCCTGACGTACGTACTGACTGAATGATCGTCCGTATACCAAACCGGAGAAGCAAGCTGGACAACGTTGTTGGAGGAGCCGAGCAGCCTGGCCTGGATGCAACATTGTGATGGTGTTAGGTTCAAGTTGTAAGGCTGGAAGGTCGGGCAGAGGTTCTTTGGAGGCTTGGATGCGCTTGTCCACTACTTCCAACGCAGAGCTGACATCATTTTCGAGGAGTATGCGGAGGCTGTCGTGCCATTGAATGGCATATCCGAGGCTGCGGCGGAATGGATCATGGATGGGATTACCCTTGATCCTCGTTACTCCCTGGCATGGAATGATATGGTGAGTAACTTACATCTCTTCCCTGCATGTAAAAACCCCGCTGTGTGTAAAACGAATGAAGGGCCGATGCCATCGCATTCACAGCATCACAGGATCGTTCAAAGAGTGCTCGGTAGAAGTCCAGAAGGTGTATCGCGACTGCCATACGAGGCTGAGCTGGCGCAGTGGGAAATAAACCGTTGGCAACAAGGGTTTGGGCAAGGCTGCGGCATGAACAACTTGAGACTGAGATTGATGTGAAGTCTGTGTGTAAAATGCGTTAGCGGTTCAGTACGTTCAGTAATCAACTGCAAGGAACCTACGTTCGAAGTGTAGAGAGAGGATTTGGTGAGTTTTGGTCAGACAGTGTGACCGTTTGCAAGTTCCGTCGAGGTTAGTTGGAGGGAGAAGAACGCGAGCATTGGACTTGTCGATATAAGCGAGAAGAGGCTGGACGAGAGTGGGTAGTAGTGACTTCCATGAGTCATAGAGGCGGTATGCAGCAGTATCTGGGAGTACCCGTCGTTGGATGGTGTGATTGGGTGAAGGATCACGATCTGGAGAGGTAGACTCAGCCGTGGATTCAAGGGCCATTTCAACATCTACATCAGAGTCGACATAGACAGATTGGTCGGGTTCCACATCTTCAGCAGGTTGCGTAAGTTGCTTTAGATATTCAAGTTTGGCAAGGAGTTCTCGCTGCTTGACGCCCTGGTTAGGAATTTGAACATGAGTGGTCGTTTTGGTCTTATCGCGAGGTTTTTGAGGACTAGTGAAGTGCCGGCCCAACCCCTGTGCAGTGGGTTGCTTAGAACGAGCAGAGGGCATAGCGAGTGAGTGGGAGGAAGGAGGTCGTATGTCACCTCCCACAGAGGGCAGAGGGTTGTGTTTTATTTTTAGATCGCCATGAATCCATTTTGAGAAATGTATTGAGAAATGTATTACAGAGGCTCCCCGGGATGTAGACCTCTCAGGTATATTTCCCACTACATAAGAACCCCACCTCGAAGGGCTGAAGAAGCACGAAGAAGTCCTGCCCAAGGTGCAAATGCAGCCTTGAGCGCATTGCTGCTTGAGTATTATTAATATTCCACCAAAGAGAAATGGGGCTCTTACTTACCGATACCCTGAGACAACGACGTTCGCCTGTGATGGTATTTAACCTTCAAAAAGAGTCCTATTAAGAGCAGACGAGAGATCGCGAATCACCATTGAGATGCTTCGTGGTACGTCCGAGGCATTCAGTTGGCCGATCTATACAAGACATCAGGAATAGACCCTGCGCACCAATGTTGCGCACATAGACGAATAGTAGCAGAATCATTGCTGTGAATCTTGGAGTGGTGTCAGGTATGGGCAGTGAGCCTTGGTAGATGTACGTGAAATCGCGTACGATAGAAAGGAGGCCGAGTAGATGCATACTTCCCCCCTGATGTATGCCATGTGTCAGAAGGTCGGTGAAGTAGAGATAGCGTTGAGGAATCGACTAAAAGCGCCGTGCCTTGACGCAACGTGTACGCCATACAACGTGCCTGGGCTCACCAAGTCACTGCAAGACTGTACATAGTGGCCTGTATGGCGCGCGTCACTGGACAATATTGTTCTTGTCATATCAGTGTGCATCAGTGCGCATCAGTGCATTGATGCGCATTGATGCGCATTGATGCGCAATGATGCGCACTGATGCACACTGATATGACAAGAACAATATTGTCCAGTGACGCGCGCCATAGGCCTGGCTCTCCTCGGTGACCTTCTCTCCTGGTAGTGTCGACTCAAGCGTCCTAATGCATCAGGTCCCGCCTCTCGAAAGAGTGAGTCCATCACCATGTTGGTAGGTCTGCGGAATAGAGTTATTGACCTTTCAGTGGTTGTTGGATCTAAGGGACTTACGAATTCTCCTCGCTTGACGAAAGGGCGGCGAACCAGGACAATCCATTCCACCTTGACGAATTCTGGGTTTGTATGTAAACTGCTGTGTAATAATTAGTATGTAAGACTCGAGACGTGGCTCTTGCGCATGTTGAAACTAATCGTTTCATGGCAAGAACCTTTCTGAGTCTGCCAACATCATAATCCTACAGTGGTAAACCATATCCTAGAACCAGCCCCATATCATGGTTGGATATAAGGCAACAGCACAGACGCGGAACGGATTGGTGTCTGGGCGTAAAGGCGAGTAAATCTCAACTGCACCCCGGCTAGCTGGTGACTAGATAATCTAGATTATTCATTGTAGCATGGACGCGGAACTAGTGAAGGAACTAGTGCCAGGGGGTAACAAAACAAAGAAGAAATCGTCATCTTGATAAAGGATGGTAAGCTTCAAGGGGCGGAAAAAGTGACCATATGGCAGTATGAAACTTATCAAGAATGCCATCGGAACAAGTATTATGATCATAGGCATCGCTCCAAGAAAACCGAATGGTCTCGGTGAGTGTCAGTACTAGTGTTGCAGGTCAATAAACGCACCGCAGCAACGGTACGGTGTCAAAGTATGGATGCGGTGCCCATACAAAGTACTTATGACCGGGAGGCACCTTTTTTTCATTGTAACTGTATAACTTGTACTTGTACTTGACTTACACGGAACGTTGATAATAAAAAAAGCCTTCATCACCAAGTGTATTGAGGATGCACTGGCCGAGATGGCGACAAGTGCAAAGTCTCCAAGTGAAACTCTCTGAATGAGAAAGAAACGCCTAATTCCATAACGGCAATCAGTTTGATTGTTGAAACAAGAGGACTTGCTTGTAGGACATACAGAACCCTACGCGCCGAACGACGTCGTGTTCTCCCACGTGAACGATTCCAGGTTCTGCTCGAACCACTCGCGGTCTTCCTGAGCTGGGAGGGTACAATTGTATACGCTAAGCCTGGTGATGGTGGCTGCTGCATCTAGCCCGGTAGATTTCCGGCGTGTTTCGATCATTCTCTGTAGAGCACTGCTCGACAACCTGATGCAATGCTGGAACTCAAGTGATACCAAGTGAGGGCATGGCCAGGCAGTTGGCCGGGGCCACCGTGGTTGGCGGAAAGCGTCATCGTCGATGTCAGATACGGACTGCAGCTCGAGAGTATCACAGTCTGGGAGTTGATGAATCCTAAAATATCCGAGATTCTTGAGGCGGATGTGGGGTAATTGGCGATGAATGCGAAGATCAGATAACGAGGACGACTCTATCTCGACAAGTTCCAAGCGTGGCGTAAGAGTGAGATTGAAAAACGCAGATATATCGTGTGCGGAGCAAAACGAGAAACTGACTTTCTCCAGGACTTCCAGTGCGTAAATTTTATTCGACATGTTGTCATTGCGCATGGTCCACTTCCCAGTACCACCAATGCTGAAAGAAGTGAGGAGGGGCAAGTTTTCCAAAACATGCAGAACTCCATGGAATGAGACTGCTCTACCGGTACTTCTGCGAATGGATATTGATAGGGAAGTGAGTGGATATGTCAAGGGGTCAGAAAATAGGCATGTAGCGATGAAGTAGCCGCCATGGAGGGACAGAGTGTGTAGTGCAGGACAGTTAAGATGAATTTTCATAACTCCAGGACTGGTTTCAGGGCAAGCGAGGTACAATTCCTCCAAGAGATCAGCAGAGCCGACGAGAGGAGGAAAGCTGAGTGATGCGAAATGGATTACTTGGATATACAAGGTGCGCCAGCGTCTGATGTGGCAATTCAGGAGCCACATGATGTCGCACATGCGGCTAGATTCAATGTTGCCAGGAATGCAAAAGGGACCACCTGTGGTAATTCGGATGTCTATTGGCATCGGAAAAGACCTCTCCAGACGTAGGCGAATTGCATGCAGCGGCAAGTCTCGGTTGAGGGCAACGATGACATTTGTCCAAAGGTGTGGAGATCCGATGGCAAGGTTGCGCCAGTGTTGACAAACGGATGAAATTTGGTGAGAAAAAACGCTGTAAGCTCCCCTTCCAGGTGAGATGGTCTGACCAAAATGAAAAATCAACAAAAGGAGCTCCTGAGGCAAACGATGAGTATGCGCATTATACTGTATGTGCATTGAGTTTGTTGGACTGGTGGGGCCGTTGTCATGGATGGATTGTAGTGCCTAATCGAGTGACCATGAGTGACTTTTCAAGCTTCAAGAACATATACATACCTTCATCATGAGGGGCGAGACAGTCAAACACGTGATCTCTTTGAGTTCTCGGCGAGTCTCCCGATATCATGTATATCGACGTGAGTCGGACTGAATTTAGTGGTGGCCCATACAACATGACAATTCATGGCAGTCAGATCATATTGACCTCAGGGGCAGTACGCTGGCATATAAATACATGCTTTCTCCGTTTATTGATTCTAGACGCTGGTGCCGGGAAGACCGTGCTTTCGTAAGAGCGTCAGCTAGGAATAATGATACACTCATTACTGACGCACGCCAGATCAATTGTAGTGAACTATCGCCAGCAAGTCTTCAAGGACAGCGAAGCTGTGGTATTCTGCATTTACTGCAACTAAAAAGAGCAGGTAGACCAAACGCCTCCCAACCTTGTTTCAAGTTTGTTGAAACAGCTAGTGCAGGATATTGTTAGGTCCCTTTACGAGCACCACGTCGTTCGACGCGACATTACAATCTATATTCGGGACCGGGACGTACTCCAAGGTTTTTATCATTGTAGATGCTCTGGACAATGGAACTCGGGCAAATTTACTCAATGTTCTTGAAACCCTTTCAAGTGCCGTCAACCTGATGGTCATCTCGTGATAGTTCAGCGATTGCACCATACTTCAAGGGAACCAAACGCCTCGAAATTCGTGCGAACGATCAGGATGTGCAACGATATATCAAAGGTCGAATTGCTCGCGTGGCTCGACGACATCTGAAAACGTTGCAAGAAAGCATAGTGAACCACATAATTAAGAACGTCAAAAGCATGTATGTACTATCGCAGTATTGAGCTGGTACTTGTTTATCACAATTCTGCAGGGTTTTCGCTGGCCCGACTGCACGTGGACTCGCTGGTGGGGAAACACAGTGCTGCTGCAGTCCGCAAGGCTCTCCAAGATCTGCCAAAAGAAGTGGATGATCTTACGATGAAGCCATGATACGGATCAAGCAACAATCCGCAGATGAACTGGGTCATCATGCATCTGGAGAGGTGACCAGCAAAGACATGATACTGAAGTTTCTTCGGAATAATGCAAATGTTGCCTTCACCAGTCGAATCTCGTTGTCTTCTCTATCCACAAGATGCCGTGAAATGGAAAATATCTCCGGAATGCATGTGTCTTCGTTCTCTGGTCTCGTGGAAATCACCAATTATCAGTTGGAAGAAGGGGCCAAGGCAGATTTACGAGACAGCAATGGTATGACACCACTCTCGTATGCAGCCAGAAACAGGAATGATGTTGAGGGGAATTCAAAGAACGATCCAGAACAGACACCACTCTCAATCGCAGCCGATCAAATATTTTACGTAGCAGTATTAGATTGTATCTTGGAAAAGCGATATCACATAAAAAGTTCCAATGTTTACTGACGAATCCCTCACCTTAACTGCTCACTCCACTTCAATATCTTCTCTCCTCTCTATCACCGTGTGTCCACTACCATCCGCTCCATAATCGACCCATGTGCAATGCATCTTCACTCTCTTCTTCCCTTTACCATCCTTATCAACACTGCTACGCTCAGTCCCTCGCAACACGTTGACAGCGGTAGCGACCCATGCATCTGTCTCCGCAATTAGAATGGGCTCATATGTATATCCGTAGGCAATCATGGAGATGGATTGAAGGCGGGTAAGGAGATGAAGGGACTGGATAATTTCCTGGAAATATAGGTATTTGTTCATGAACATACTGGGAGAGCATTGAAGGGGAAGACCCAACTCGTGGGACCCAGGCAGTGAATTTAATACGGCGAAGGTTCGGGGCTGCCTGGATAATATCTGTCAAGGCCTCAGTCAATCGCCATGCATCATGGCTTGTGAGTATAGAAGATGAAAGGATCATTTCTTACACTCCACATCCTGCTCATTCAGTGTAAATCCATCCAATTCCTCTAGGCTCTTCTCCTTCGCATCAAGCATCCCCCTTAATTTAGCTCCAGACGCCCCATTACACGATATGACAGCTTTCACCTTGGGACAACGAGGTAAGAAGTACTGGATGCTGAAACGATCTACGATAAGTGTGCGGACAGATGGGAATGTTGGGTATGAAGGCCGATAGGAAAAGTTATCCATGTCTTCTCGTTCATAACGGAGGGTATGGAGATTACGGAGGGAAACGAGGCAGCGCATGAGGCACCTTGGGGTGGAACAGGTTGGAATGAATATGAAGGCAAACCTGGTAGTGGTGAGTGAGGAGTGAGGTGAGAAGTGGTAAGAACACATAGTGAAACTTAGGTGTACTGAACATATGCCGCCAAGTTCGGGTTCAACAGTAGACCTTGAGTCAATCTTTGCAGTTTATCTGTCAGGTACGCCGATTTGTTGTTCTCCGAGTTGTGACGTGCGTAATAGGACTCTATGAACTCCCAGGCTAATGGCAAGGATACAGGCCGTAGAGCTTTAGAAGTTTGAGAGAGGGCGCGTAAGGCGTCAAGGCGTTCAAAGTAGAGCGTCCGGGTGTAGGGAATGTAGGAAATTGTTTATGTGATGGCATTGAGGGTATGTGGATGCGATGTGGAAGAGAAGCTCCACGGGGAGGTTGAGCAGGGTTGCGTAGTGGTGGACTGGTCCAACATCTTGTAGCATCGACTGTCGCGCTCGTTTTCCGTGCGCCATTGCCAAAGGTGGACGAGGTGGCTCTCACTCAACGATTTCTGCCAAGTAACCGGGGGCGATACACACTCGCTTTTCATACTTGCCGGTACTTGTGCATCATCCTTATAAAAACGCACATACTTATGCTAGCGTTTGGTCTCCTTGGGACTAAATAATCTGACTGTCGACATTCGTTGACGTCGCTGCGTGCAGCGTCCGAAATTTGAAGTTGTACAACAATGTTACTTCTCCATCATCAACCTTTGAAAGGCCTTTATATAGGTTACAGGCTACTGGTGCTCGCTTTCGTGTACGTCCCCGTATGGATCTTCTTGGCTATTCCTAGGTCGCAACGTCCTAGGGCTTCCTGGAGCATCACCCGGGCCGTTTTGGTCAATCTTCACAGGGAATTGTATGTACTCCTCCAGCAGTGAGTTTATTTGCACCACTAGTACTGTATACTTGTTCAAGCTCACAGCAGCTTCGTTGTATATTAGGGTGGATACTATTCTTCCAGTTCCCTCTCATCACGCCATAACTCCCGGACCAGACGTAAAAGCCGTATGGGTTGAACCTGTCCCCCAATTCATCATCGGAGACCTACTGACATGGTCGAATGTGGCATCTGTCGAGCCAATTCGTATCCCTGGCTACTGGCTCCACAAATCAGGCTCGTCCATCCCCGTCGGTGCTTCCCCTATGCCTGGCGAAAAAGTCATCCTAGTGCTGCATGGCGGCGGTTACACTCGATTATCTGCACATCCGTCAGATCAAGTGTCAACAATTCCACGTGGGCTCCTGGAATATTGCAGCTCCGTGCACCGTACATTCTCGCTTGAATACCGTTTATCCACTGGCCACCCCAAAACCCCTGCCAACCCGTTTCCCGCAGCCCTCCTGGATGCACTCGCCGGTTATCACTACCTCATTGCCGTAGTGGGCTTTTCTCCGTCCGATATCATCGTTGAGGGAGATTCTGCAGGAGGAAATCTCGCATTGGCGCTCACACGCTATCTAGTAGAACATCAGGATAACACCGATATTTCTCTCCCATCACCCCCTGGCGCCCTTATCCTCCTTTCCCCGTGGGCCGACATCGGCACCTCTCATGACGACCGTACAGGGTCCAGCTATGTTTGTGCATCTTCAGATATTTGCGGTACGCCAGAAACTGGGGAAGGTCGATATTGCAAATTGGCATATGTGGGTGTGCACGGTTTAGGTGCAGCAGAAATGAACAGGTACATCTCGCCTGGGTCCAGGAACCCGAAGATGAAAGCCAGCTTCAAAGGCTTCCCGCGTACATTCATCGTGGCCGGGGACGCGGAGGTCGACTATGATCAAATCAAAACGCTTAAGGAGAAAATGGTCAAGGATTTAGGGGAGGGAACTGGAGCGAAAGTGGGAGATGGCAAGGTCACGTTCTACGAGGCGAAGGATGCCATTCATGATTATCTGATCTTTTCCTGGTATGAACCTGAAAGAGGAGAAACAATGAAGTCGATTGCGGAATGGATTTCTGCAATGTAGCATATTGCCGACACACTTATTACGGGCGGGGTCACTCACCGCAGCAGTGACCTGTACGGGGCTGAGAGTGTATGAAATAAATGAAGGGTTACGTTGAGGTTGTTGCTCAGACATCAGTAAATTCACAAGACCTTTTTTAACACCTTTAAGCTCTTGTACTCTTTTTTTCTTCTTTTTCATTCACTTACAGCTGTTTTCATAAAGATGTGGAAAAGTTGAAAACGATTTGAGGTGTAAAAATTTTGGACTTGGTGAAAATTCTCTTGTATCTCATGGAATACTGCATGGATTGAGATAGTTATATAGGGAAGGTTGTACTATTTATTAAGGGCTTTCTACTCCTGTAATTACATTTGTATAATATTTGGGGTATGGTGAGTTGTAGATGAAATAACTGGGAAACCAGCACTTTTTGAGACCCAAAATGATATTGTCAAATTATGGCATCAAATGAGCTCCTATGAACAAGATTGTAGGGACAAAATAGTTCATTTTTTCAAGGGCTAGAAGTACATATACTGTGTTTTCTTTATTTTTGTGTTTTGAGCCCATATTTATAATTCTTGTGGTATTTTGATCCCAATGCAATCAAAAATAGTACAGATGTAATATTGGCTCAAAACACAAAAATAAAGAAAAACACGGTATATGTACTTCTAGCCCTTGAAAAAATGAACTATTTTCTCCCTACAATCTTGTTCATAGGAGCTCATTTGATGCCATAATTTGACAATATCATTTTGGGTCTCAAAAAGTGCTGGTTTCCCAGTTATTTCATCTACAACTCACCATACCCTAAATATTATACAAATGTAATTACAGGAGTAGAAAGCCCTTAAGAAATAGTACAACTTTCCCTATATAACCATCTCAGTATTCCATGAGATACAAGAAAAATTTCACCAAGTCCAAAGTTTTTACACCTCAAATTGTTTTTCAACTTTTCCACATCTTTACAGTCATTCATGGCTCCTTGTGACACCCGGGTTCCTTGTGACAGTGGCCTTGGAACGCATCATTTAAGTACAGTAGCCCCTTGGAATTTATGGTAGTTTATAGATAATGTTTATGCCCACCTTCTTCCCAAATGATTGCAGCCTCGGACAGTTGCAGTGCTTGGCGATGTGAGGATCTGTGGTGAAAATTCAACAAAAAGCATCACAACTCTTGATTTCATGAGAGTAGGGGCTTGATTTTGGGCTAGTTGAAGTCTTGTGCTTCATGATAAAAATACCAACATCTATGTGAAGAATCATGTATTATCTGCTCATCGGCAGAGACAGCAAGAGCAGAGTGTCACATCACGCTATCCAAATTGGGACTGGTGTGCTTCGATAAATTCACAATTTTTTTTTGCCCACCGCACTGCACGTATCATGGTCGGTAAACCTAAATCCGTGGCCCTCAAGAAGCAGCAGGCACATCGAGAGTATGATGCTCTGATGGCAGAAGCAGTCAAATTCTATAAACACGAGCTCAAGAGGCCCCTGAATGGGACAGAGAAGAGGAAAGGTCTGCGCGCAATTTGCCAAGAAGCTTCTGATGCGCACTTCCAACACACCAAGAAGCGCATCACTCTCAACTACCAAACCCTCAGTCGACTGGCCAATGGTGGGGTTTCCCTAAGTGAGCACAATGCAAAAAAGTGCTTGCTCACATCAGAGGAGGAGGCGACAATTGTTGCATTTGCTTTGGAGATGGCAGAGAGAGGGTTTCCACTCAGCCCTCGACAACTTAGAGAACACACCGAGCAAATCCTGCGTAAGTGGATGGGGTCACTATTCCCAGAGAATGGACTTGGCAAGGACTGGGCAACGCACTTCATCACACGGCACCATGATCAGCTTGGCCCATACTGGTCTTCACCACTTGACAAATCGCGTGCACGTGCTGTGAACCCTCATACAGTTGAAGAGTACTTTGATATTATGGGAGACACCCGGGCAGAGCACAAAATTCCTGATGAATTGTGCTATGGAGCAGACAAGACAGGGATTCAGTCAGGTGGGGAACACAGAGTATGTTCTAGGTCCTAGAGGGCAATCAGTCCAACATCAGCAGCGAAGCGGCAATCAGGACAACATCACTGTCATTCCCACCATCTGTGGCGATGGAACATCAATAGCCCTGGCTGTAATCTTCAAGGGTGAATGTTTTCAGACAAAGTGGCTCCAGGAAAACCCACTGGATGCTTGGTAAGCACAGCAGTCGATGTTTTTCAAAGGAAAACTCACCGGACGATTGAATGGGGTACCAAAAGAAGGGATACACCGATGGTGAAATCGGCGTTGCCTGGATTCAAGATTTTGATCAGCAAACAAAGGCTAAGGTGAACGGACGTGCCCGGCTCCTCAGTGTTGATGGTCATTCGTCCCACTTCACCATCGGCTTCCTCCAATATGCACGGGCAAACAATATCCATGTGCTGTGCTATCCTTCGCACGCAACACATGTCTTGCAAGGGCTTGACGTAGTAATCTTCGGTGTCTTGAAGCGGAGCTGGACTGAGGTGCAAGATAACTTTGAACGGCAGGGTGGCATCGTCAACAAGACAAACTTTATGGCGCTATATGCAAAGGCTCATGCATGCACCTTTACAACCAAAAACATCAAAGCAGCCTTTGCGAAGACTGGCATTGTACCATTCAACCCCAAGGTCATCTCAGCATCTGTCATGGTGCCCAGCCTCGAAACTTCCACGTCAACCTCTCGCTTGATGCCGTTGGACCTCCCGAGTCCTGTGAAGGCCGTCGTCAAGCTTATCAATGAAGAGCAATCGCGTAAGCGAAAGGCGGCTGAATTGGAAATACTATTGGATGTACCGCCAACCCCATCTGATTCATCCACTGTTGCTGCTCTGGACAAGATCTTGTCATCATCATTGTTGCATCTCATCTCTAACTCACCCATTCACTCGATCTCTGAACTGCCACCATTACTGACGACGATCATCTCTCCGCCCACCAAACGACATTGTGACTTGCTCACTCAAAAACCATGAACAGTGTATGAGGCCAGTCTTCAAGGGGCATTACAAGAGGCCCTAAGAGTTAATGAGACACAAAAGTTAGTAATGAATGGCATGCAAGCAACAACAGTGCTACAGGACCTGTATGTCCAGCGAGTGAGCGGGGAGCTAGAGGGAGATGAGGATCGGCGCAAGAAGACCAAAAAAGGCAGCAAACTTAACATGGATGGCCACCTGAAACTCCTTATGCAGGACAAGATCTTCAAGGGTGTTGAAGATTGGCATAAGGCTCGCGACGAAGAGGCTGAGGCTGGATTAAAGAAAAAAGAGGTGAAGGTGAAGTATGATGCAGCATGTGAAACATGGCAGGTGTTGGAGGTGCAGCAGAAGGCAAGGAATGAAGCCCTGTTAAAGGAGTGGGAACGAGATGTCAGGAAGTGGCAGGAAGAGCAGGACAGTGCAAAATACGAACATCGGAGACCAAGGTGGAAAAAGCCTGCGAAACCTAAAGTTGAGAAGATGACCCTGAAGCCAAAGAAGGACAATTTTGTAGTAGATGATAACAGTGATGGGGTTGAGTTGGATGAGGAGGAGGAAGAGGATGAGGCGGGCGCAGAGGAAGAGGAAGAGGAAGATGGCCATGGGAGTGATTGAGCATGCGGCTGCCTGCACTCTCTCTACATTAGGAAGTCACACTGCTTGTGATGCTGTCTCAAGGACCCAGTTCCGGCCGATAAGCACTTTTACCAAAGATGGTTTTCATCGCATAGGTTCCTCACTTCTGATAAAGATTCTGAAGGTCTCACTGGAAAGGTCACATACATAAGCATGAGATTGCATACTTAAATGAGGAAAAAGGGTCATTTATTGCATATTCTGAGGTGTATCTAAATTTGGCCATCACAAGGAGCCATGAATGACTGTATGAAAACAGCTGTAAACAAGATTTTCATCTTTATCAACTTGAATGTTTGAACTTATAAAAAATAGTTTAATGTTATAAAATTTAACCCTTTTTTCTTCTTCCTTTCCCTCTTTATAGTATGGAGAAATCTACAATAGAGCCAGTGTTTACTATTATTAATGCTTATTAAAGTTCCACCATGTGTTTTATATCTGCTTGTAAAGCTCCTAAAGTACTTTGTAGCACTTTGGCCTGTTGTTCTGCTTGACATCTTACACATCTTTTACAGCTTTTGCAGTCTATTTCAACTTTACTCTTTAACTTGAAGCTCTTTTCAGTATTCATATACACCATTGTCTTTACTTTACCACTTTTTTTATATCCTTACTACTTTTCTCCCTTTTGCTTCCCTTAACACTTTTTAGTAGATGATTATATAAATGTATATATTGGGTTGAAAATGTCGAAAAACACTAAGTCCACACTTTGGCTTTGTTTGTTCACAGTTTGTTTTATTAATAACTCACCTTTCTTAAACAACCACCTTCTCCTTAACCAGCGACCGTGGCAAGGACACAATGGTGGCGGCGGCACCACTACCACCACGCTACACTGCCACCACCTGGCTTTGATGAGGATACCACAGAGGAAGACACTGAGGACAACCACAAGGACGAGGATGAGGAGGATGGGGATGGGGATGACGATGAGAACATAGATGACGAGGTCAGTTCTCTCCCTCTCCCTCCACACGCACGCTCTCCCTGATCTCTCCTTGCCCCGCTCTCTTGTCTCTCCTCACTCTTTCTCCTGCTCTCACTCTCACTCCCACTCCACTTCCTGTTCCCTCCCTCTCTGCTCTCTGTCCCCCAGTCCCTCTCTGTCCCCTCTCTGTTCCCCCTCCCAGTTCCCTCTTTCTCTTTCCTGCTCTCCCTACTCTCCTCTCTCCCCTCTCCATTCCCTCCTCCACCTCCGTGCATGCTCTCTCCCCTCCCCATTCTCTCTCTCTCCCTGCTCCTCCACTTCTGCTCTCCCTCTCCTCGCTCTCTCTTTCCTCCCCGCTGTAGAGGTCCAACATCCCTCTGAGTGCGTATTGTCGATTCTTCATGTATTCTATCAAACCCGACACCCCATGTTCGAATCCGACATAACCCGACATAACCTGACATAACCCGACATAACCCTTACCCGATGTAACCCTAATCTGACATGCTCCACCCATGGCCGCTTTCATGCTGACATCACTGATCACATGTGACCTCTCGGGTTCCTATACCAACATCGGACTTGCCCAAACCATATACCCCTGTCCTCTTTGGAGATAGGTCCTTATTTTACATCTTTTTCGTTATATCTTTTCCTCTCCATTATTGATTTCTTCATCGCATTGCAACCCCCCTTTTCATATCCCCATTCCCACTGTCCTTTGTAGTTTCCCATCAGCTGAAGTAGACATGACTGAAAGTAGAATTACTCAACCATGTACTATAAAATGGTCCCTGACGACTGTACAAAATAGAATAGAATTAGCCCCCATTTCCTTGTGATCAGAATCCCTGTTTAATGCTTTTATATGCTTGTCCTTGTAGCCCCTTAGACTTTCGTATTGACCTCGTCATCTTTGCCTTAGTTTCTATTATTTGTTCATCGTACCTGACCTGACCCGCTGTACCCAACAACGTCGGCTTCGTGGGCTTCATTATTATTCATCGGTTTTCATAGTTTGTCATCAGCTTTGCCTTTATTTGTCCATCCTTTATCAGCTTCATCTATTTTCAGAGTTTTTATGCCGTTTTCATCGTTATTTATCCATTTTCGTAGTTTTACATGGCGGCTTTACCTTCCACATTCCTTATTATTATTTTACCACTATTCCCGACACTGATTACCCTGGTCACTTTCATGCTGACACCCACAAGCTTAGGATCTTTATTCCGAAGCCACCCCGAACACACCTTTACACCGCTCTCTCTTTCCTTCCCACTCTCTCTTTCCTCCCCATTCCCTCTGTCCCCACTCCCTCCCCATTGTCTCTGTTCCTGTTCCCTACCAGCAGCAATGCAACAGCAGCCATCAATACCACCACCACCACTGGCTGCCATTGACGGTGGTGATGCAATGATGGCATCACCATCACCACCACCATTGGCAGCAGCAGCAACAATAACACAACTACGGTGACAGCAGTGACATAATGGTGGCATAACCACCACCATCAACATCAGCAGCAGCGACGATGCAATGGTGGCACACCACTGGCAGCAATGGGGATGCAATGGTGGCACCACTGCCAATGGTGGTGATGTAACAGCGTTGGAGACGCACAAATGGCATTATAGCAATGGTGGAATGGGCAAACAGCAGCAGGGTAGCGGTTTATAGCATATTTAGCAGCTTTTTTGTATTTACTTTTACAACTTTTATATTCACTTTTTTACAATTTACAAGGGCTGATCTTGAGCTGCTTTTTTGATCTTGGGTGCATTCAAAAGTGCCGAAAAGCTGATGTAGATCTGCTGATGGCCTTTACCTCACCTTTTGCAAGCTTTTCTGAGCTTTCACAAGAGAAGACACTTTTCTCGAGAGGATTGACCTTTTCCAAGAAAACCCACCTGGCTTTTAAAAGGTAAATCTCTTGACACCTTATTGAACTTTATCCTCTTGAAAAAGTGCTTAAAGGTGCAAAAAAGGTCTTGTGTATTTGCTGATGGATGACACTCAATATTTAAGCTGAAGTTAAAGTCATTTCTAAATGTGAACAAAATGTAGTATTTTGTGACTACTTTAATCAGGACTGCTGTTCAAGGTGGAATGAAAAGATAGAATTCTGATATTGGGGACAGGCAATGCCAGTTCAGAAATCATGCTCTTTGTACTTATATGTACACCACTGTAATATTGATTTTGGACAGTCAGGAAACAATTCACATTCTCATACCAGCTGCTGATACAAATTAATTGTAGAAACTACCTAGACAGCATTATTGATATATTTTGATGGACATATGGTTGTGTTTCACTATTTCTGCTAGGACAGGAAGGAGATATTCACAAAAGAACTAGCAAAAATCATTAGATTCAAGTGACATTGTGCTGATGTCACACTGCTTAGTTGTGAGTCTGCAGGCAATCACAAAAAATTTATCTGGGCATCCAAAAGCCCATTTGCCATGATTTAAAGTGCTGGAATACATATAACCTACCTCCTGAGCAATATGTTTGAGACAGAATTTTTATCAGTGGCCCAGTGATATGCACTGTATGATCCTGGCCTCCGATTCGATATATCTCATGATTTTATGCGATTCACATCAACCTGACACTCTTCAACCTTGCGATCATCTGCGACTTCGGAGATCTTTAGTTATCACATTTCGAAGTATTTCCTTTGTTTCCTTTGTTATGCTTTCTTATGCATCATCCCCTATACTCTTCCTTTATGATACATACACCCCTCTCTCTTATATCCCCATATAATATACTCCTTTCATCCCTCTTCCTTTGTCCTTACAGCTTATATACCTGCCTGTATGAGCCACTAGACAGACAGAGAACACAGAGAACCCCCAGACAATCCAGATACACCATCCTTCCCCCTTCATCTCAGAGCCTATCCTTAGTCCTAGACCCAGTCCCTTCACTTTATATTACCTTCTCTCACTGTCCGACCCTTCCATTTCACTGCGACTTTCTTGTTTTTATCACACCTCTTTGATTTTTATCGCACCACTTCGATTTTTATTGCAGCATTTATATTGAGTGTTTCACACCTTTCTATTTCTTCTCTTTCCTCTTCTATCCTAGAGTAGGCTTTCTGAAACTTCCTTGCACCTTTCTTAGCAGTTATATAGTTAGATTCCCTTCTTACTACCCCCATCTGCGCATCACCGGGTCTTTCAGAAGGAGTGTTCAGTTGTGCATAGAGACTGACAGAAAAGCTTTCAAAGATTCTGTCCCAAAGACTTTGCTAAGGTATGCATACACTTGAAAATTTCTCACTGAAACATATGCTCATTTGTGCTGTAGAAAGCTATAGAAAAGGTGACTGTCTCACATTTGACATTTGGTGTGCACCACAAGGTGAGAGAATTTCAAACTCTGAGGGAGCATTGCCTGTCCCCACTAATATACCTCTTGGATAAGTTTATTTACAGCTGTTTGGGGTGAACATGGCAGTAACTGCATATTTTTTCTTCAATTGAGAATTTTGGACTTGGTAGAATTTCCAGTGCTGAATTTTGTATCTCTTGAAATACGAGATAGTGATAGAGGGAAAGTTGTACTATTTCTTAAGGGCTATCTACTTCTGTAACTACATTTGGGCAATATTTAGTGTATGGTGAGATGTGGAGGAAATAGAAGGTAAACCAGTGTTTTGTGACACCCAAATGATATTGTCAAATTGTGGCATCAAAAGAGCTCCTATGAACAAGATTGTAGGGGAGAAAATTGTTCAGTTTTTCAAGGGTTAGAAGCTCATACTCAGTGAAAAGTCCATATTTTGGGATAATATAATTCCCTTTATATCCATTTGTAAACGATTGAAAATACCAACCAAGGGAATCCACTTCTGCTTGCCTCTAAGTTTCTGTTCAAAGTACTTTCTCCCCACCATCATCATTTTCTTTCCACTATCATACTTTCATTCCAAGTTATTTTCAACTTCAATGTCTCACGAACAGGAATACTTCTGCAATTGTGCATGATACTGTGTAGAACTCCAAAAAGTCTCCTGAAGGACGTTTTATGCACACACACAGTACCACCACACCGCGATTTGCACTGCCCTCGATAATTACCTTCGCCAGCACAATCTTGACCCAGGTCCTGTCCACCTAGCTCCTGACCCAGTCAATCATGACCAAGTAGTCTCCGTTGATGAACAGGATTGCACTCTTGATGCCAGGGAGGCCCCCAATGACATCCCTGCACCTTATGATGATATTGAAGACCTCTATGATGACCCTCTCCTGCTGCAGCCAGTGCAAGTTGACATGGATGTATCTGATGAGGATGAGGATGATACGGTACGCTGTTCCCAATTAAACCATACTCTGAGCACTAAATCTATGTCTCTTACACTTAAAATGACCCCCTAGACCGAGTGGTTGATCCCAGAAGCCTTCAGGATATTCATGCTGTCTCAAATGCAGATCCTGATGGTGTTCCGGACGCAGGTGCCAACCCTGTTCCAGCTGAAGGTCACCTGCCAGATCCTGTGCCAGAGCACAAATTCAACCAAGCCCCCCTTGACAACCTCAATCTCACACTTGCTTACATCAATTTGATTCGTTCCGCTACACTCGATAATGGTGGGCTTGACCCTGACACCATTCATTGGCTCCGCAATCCTGTTGAAGGCCCACCTGATGTCGATAACCCCAACCTCACCCTTGTGATCAAAATATTTTTAGCTACCATGAAAGGGTCTGAAGATGTTTACACTGAATTTGACGATGCCATTTTGGAACATTTTCCCGATTGCGATTTCCTTTCACTTGATCATATCAAATGCAAGATCAGTGAGTTCACTGGAGTCATACCGCTATTCCATGACATGTGCCAGAATTTGTGTGTAGGCTTGACAGGCCATCTAGCAGACTTGACCCATTGTCCCATGTGTGGAATGCTGCGGTATGATCCTATCCAGTACGAGGCCAGTAACGGCAAGATCTGCCAACCTGTCAAAGCCTTCCTCACAATTCCCCTTGGCCCCCAGCTGCAAGCTCTGTGGCGCAGTCCTGAAACTGCAGAAGCTATGCGATACCGAGAGACTCACACACGCAAAACTTTAGCCAATCTAGACCCAACTACATGACATCTTGATATCTATGAAGATTTTCTTTCTGGTTCTGAATACCTTGATGTTTTCCACGAAGGTCGAATTGGTGATCATGACACCACCCTCCTCTTCTCAATTGATGGTGCGCAAATATTTGAGAAAAAGGTCTCAGACTGTTGGATCCACATTTGGGCCATACTTGACTTAGCTCCTAATGGCAGGTACAAAACAGATGTTGTCGAACCTGGAGGATTCATTCCGGGTCCCAATGCACCGAAAAACTTCAACTCATTTCTTTTCCCCACCCTTCACCATCTTTCTGCCCTCCAGCGAGAAGGTTTCTGTGTATGGGATGCAGACAATGGGGCGGTTCACATTTCCCATCCATATTTTGTGTTTGGTGCAGCTGATGGCCCTCAGGGGCACCTTTCACATGAGCGGGCTGACTGGTCACCAGGGCTACAACTCCTGCAGGATCTATTGCCCAATCAAGGGACGTTGATTAGAAAATGATAACACATATTAGCCAGCTCATCTCAAACCTGATAACTATATCCTTGAAGGCAGTGACCACAACGACTACACTTTGCATCAGATGCCCATGCGACCACCAGACGAATACCTTCGCAATGTCAATCACCTCATCGCCTCTGCAAATATGGCTCAATTTATCACACGCTGCAAGGAGACTGGCATTGTCAAGCCAAGTATCTTCAGTGGACTCCCTTTATACCGCATGATAAATTCTCCTTTGTGTTTCCTGCTGACCTTATGCACCTTATCGCATTGAACATCACTGACCTCCTCCTCTCACTTTGGCATGGAATGATAGCCTGCAAAGCACCAGATGACAAGTTGATGTGGGATTGGGCGGTCTTGCAAGGTGATACGTGGACATGTCATGGAGCAACAGTCACAGAGTCAACACCATACCTACCTGGGTCCCTCCCTGCAACCCTTCTGAGAAGATTTCCAGCAGATACAAAGCATGGGAATTCTTGACATACATTTTTGTTCTCAGGCCTGGTTTGCTTTATGGCATACTACCCAACCCATACTACCAGAACTTCTGCAAGCTTGTGTCTAGTCTCCGAATCCTTCACCAGGGTATAATTGGATGTGAAGAACTTAAAAAAGCACATGTGCTTATGATCCAATTTGTGCAAGAATTTGAAGAAATATACTATCAACGCAAACCCGAAAAGATTCACTTCTGCCCACCTGGTGTGCATGCCCCATGGCACATGGACCATGTGAATTTATTTGGTCACTGGGTGCCAATCAACAAACGTGGTCATGCATCTCTGGCTCAGACAAAACCCAACGCATCTCTGGCTCAGACACCAACCCACGTGTCACCAGCACCAACACCACACGCTGAGGACACCACCACCACCACCATTACCACCACAACAATGACAAGGACAAGGACAAGGACAAGGACGACGAGATCACAAGGACAACAAGGACAACAACAACTGGGACAAGGACAATAATGGATGCAGCAGGATGGTGGTGTGCCCACCCCTGCTGCTAAGATAAGTTTTTTTTTACTTGCTCCATGTTTGTTGAGTGCTCACACACCCCTCAGCTCCATGACCTGCATGGCAGCCTCATGGCAACCCCAGCAGCAGGAGCAGCAGCAACAGTGGCAACAGCAGTGGCAGCAGCAACAGCAGCAGTGGCGGCAACAGCAGCAGTAGCACCATGGCAATGGGCAGCAGCAATGTCAGACACCGACAACAACAACAACAACAACAACAACAACAATGATGGGGACAGCAATGACAATGATGACAATGACAGGGATGAGGACAACGATGGCCACCACCCTCCCTCTCCCCCTCCCTCCCCCTCCCCCTCCCCCTGCTCCCTCCCTCTCCCACTCTCCCCTCCCTCCCTCCTCCCTTGCCCACTCTCCCCTCCCCCTCTCCCACTCTCCCCCTCCCCCCACCTTTAATACTTAATTAATTTCATTATATATTAATTGATAAATACATTTTATGCTAAACCTGGGTAACCTGCGGATAATACCTGGCTGGCAGGTACTGCGGGTTACCTGTGCTGATGCCTAATCGGTTCAAACCGGGTTTGGATTGGTTCCGAACCGAACTTTGGCATCACTAGAACACCGAGGAAAAAGGAACGGTGTGAATGATACCTTTATCTTCAAATCCACGAGACGCTGGATAAAAGCATTGTGCTGGCATCAACTTTAGAACTGATCACTAAAGAGCTCAAGACAGTGGAGATGACAGAGCACTTGCAACTGCAAAGGAGAGATGGTCTGTCAGAAAGCAGAAAGAATGGGACAAAGAGTCCACATGCTGCTTTCAGGTGAGGAAGGAAATTCCAAAACTAGATGCCATTCCAGATATAACATGAAATTTGAATAATTGGCTCCAGAGAGAAGTGTTGCAACACATTTCTTGAGCAAATGGAACAATAATAACTTTATGGACAAGATACAGTGCCATCTGGGATCCTCCAGAGCCCTCCTCAACCAGAAAACATTCAGTTACCACACCTAGCATAACACCAACTGCATTTGTGTTTGTACCAGCCAGCTTCAAGCAATGTGATTCCACAACAAGATATTTGGGGTGTATTCTGCTTGTGTTGACGAAACAGCCAGATTGGACAAAAACAAGACCCTTCAACAGAGAACTGTGGAAAAAAACATAAGCAGGCATATTATGAAAATGGTCAGTGAGCATACTTTGTAGTTTCCTCAGAGAGGACCTCAACAAGACTTGAGAAAGACACTCAAGGGGAACCGACATCACTGTGGACTGAAAATGGTTGAATGTCACAGAAACAGCTATTAACAATCAGAACATCAAACAACAACTACGACAGACCTGAGAGTTGGAAGGTTTTTATAGATCTTGTATAAGCTAGGGTCCTGGAGTGCCCTGCACATCACTGCTAAACCAGGGTTGTCATCAGGGTCCCTTTCAACATCACTAACCACCCCCAATGAATCAGAAGCATTGCCACTGTCTCTAGGTACAATGCGCAATTCATCAGCCATCACTGATTGACAAAACAGCACTCACAATGAGGTGCCACCAATTTTAGGCAAAGTGCCATCATGTTCAGGATCATTTCCCAAAGCAGCAGCGCTGTCAGAAACATCAGCTTCAACCTTGATGACAAGACTGGATGGAGAAGCTGTGGGTGAAGCTGGAGAGATACTTCTGCAGGAAAATTCAATCAGCAAATGAAAATAAATAAATAACCAGGAAATACACTACATGGTTTTAACTGGTGGAGTGAGTATTTTATCACCAATGACATCAGTGCTCTCACTGGCAGGCTCAGTGAGCTTGAAAGGAAGTGGATCCATGGTTTTGAAGAGTAATATTAGGTTTGCACAATATCAAAGAGCAAAATTCACTGCTCTTCCAAAATCTGAGACATAACCTTGGCCCTGCTGCAATACATGAAACAGCAAAAATAGAGAAAGGATGGGACAGGTTACCTAGAATGAGGCCTCACAGGAAGTGGTAGGTTGTCACTTTGCTTGACTTCAGGGCTGATGAAAACAGTCAGTCAGGGTCAAAGTGCAGTCACTGGCAGGGGCCATACACAGGCAAGAGCTCTTTACTCTCCATGGTTGCTTCCTCTTGTGGCATACATTTTCCCTTGCTGGGTGTGGGTTTGCCTTTCAAACTTATGGCCTTGCCTTTCTTGGTGGGGTAAAGGGTTAGCTTTAAAACAGGATGGTCTGAAAGATGAGTCAAACATCAATATCTCCTCATCAGTGGACAAGTCTGCATCATTATCGCCACTGAAATTGATGGGAAGATTGGTACCGCACAATGCAGCATCAACCTTTGTGCTATGAGCAAATAAGTTAAATAAATAAACAAAATGAAAGAGAAATAGTACTAACGAAATAGAGACAGCCAGAAGCTTGTTGTAATCATTTGAACCTGGAGTAGGGATGGCAGAAGTTTGGTTTTTTTTTGCAGGAGCCACTATCCCAATTATCTCACTGACAAAAGAAATGTAAAGAGGGTGGCAGCCAACAAAAGGCGGAATGACAAACATATCTGAATCTGAGAGAACAATGTCCTTGGCCTTGTGCTTTACTGACTTCCATTGGCCAGCCCTGAAAGAGTTCAAGGCAGGGGCGAAGACAAGGGTCAAATTTAAGCGTACTGGTTTGGACTTGGAGTGGAAGACTGAGGCAGCATGGCCACCTGTTTTGCAGTTTTGGCAGAACTGATATTGTTAAACAAGGTAAGTGTGAGTTATGAAGAAAGGTAGGTTCACAGTTTTGGGGCGATGGAGGCATGAAGGCTGGTGTGTAGAAAATGCTTGAAAAAAAAAAGTTCAGCACACTTATACATTGAATCAACACCTACCGGTGTTTACAAAAAGGACAACAATATGACCATGGACCACAGGAATGCTGCAGTGCACCATCACTCCACCTGGACATGCAATGAATGCCATGAGAATCTGAATGCCACAGTCAGTAGACTCCCGAGCATGAAATCACTGCATGGTGAATTTTCAGATGCACTGTAAGCACACTAACCAGGTACACAAAAAACGAGAGTTTATATTGATACAATACAGATTATTGAAGTGGTTCCCCCAAACCCATCTCAACCTTCTGGTCCCCAAGTGGTAAATCTATGGTAAATGGGCTTGAGTATTTCATCATAGAGCAAGTGGCAAACAATGCAAGCATAGGAACTGTTGTTGACCATTTCAAAAAATAAATACCACAAGTTAGCAAAGGAGGATTGGTGGGAGAAGCTGGAAAATCATACATGCTACCAGTGATGCCACTGGGTGGCCAAAAGACAAATTTTGAGAGCTCATGAACCATACTAGCTGACATATCATGACAACCATGAAGCTATGGTTGCCACCAAATGGCTGAATATTGAACTGCTGCCAAAATGAAACATGAGATGTACAACAGGGACCAAGGATGAAGGCAACAAACATTTGGAGCAGAATTTGCAGCTACAACTTCATTCTTGCTGTTGGGTGCTGTCAAAATGCAAGATGCACAATGGGATTGAGCCATGAATAGCTAAAGACAAAGTGGACAACATGAACACGCACAATATTTGATCGGAGGAGTGATCCAATTAACTGGCCAGCATTTGCAATCAAGAAAACAGGAGGCAGAATAGCAGAACCTGTTAAAATTTCCCCCACAGGTCTTCGAGGCAGGCTGCCACAAAGACAATGGACCAACACTACAACCTGCAGGGTGCTAGTAAGTGAATCATATTCTGTGAACTCTTTCTTACCAATGATAAAATGCATAGGCAACACATTACAAAACTCGCTTCTGAGCAAGGTGGCACAGACAATCGTCAGCTTGCTGAGATAACAAAAGTGCATGACAACAAACCCAGAGGATCATTATAGGGAAATTTCATAATTATGCCTGCAGGTGAGCAATTGGACATGACAAGTAGACATAATTGGCATGGAAAGGCTGGTAACTTGGCGACTTGTCAGAACACAACCAGAAGGTGACAGCAAACAAGTCAAGACAGTGGAGAAGATTATATTTACAATCCAGGGCATCATTTGCAAAACAGACCTTCCACCTGTTCTGGAAAAGCCCTCATGAGTGGACATGAAATATGAGCTGAAGCACACCATCTGATCACTGTATTAGGGTCACACCAGCATGATACAAATTCATGAGACAGGGTATTTCCATTACCAGCGCGGGGATGCCAGCTTTCACGGATGCCATGAATGCAGCAAAGGAGATATACTCACTTTTTTATTGACAGTTTCCCATTGGAAAACTAGAGAAATGGAGAGTGGCAACATATGCTGGGCATGAAGCTCTCAACATTTCAAATCAGTATTTTACACCAAAGTGAGATGCACCAGAGATGATACACATACCATTCACCAATGCAGTGGACCCCCATGGAATACTGGAAGAAATGTTGAAACCAAACTACGTCCATGGTGAGGAAAACATTGTCCACTATTATACATACCATATCAACAACACAGGTAGTAGGTGGTAAGTGTTGGCAAACCAAGCAAGGTACAAATGACTGACAACTTTCAGTTTCAAAGAAGCAAAGCCTCAGACCATACATGTAGGAGACATCATTGAAGTCCAGATGTCATTCATGACTGTCCCACTCAAGAACCAGCAATTCAAGATGGTAACAGTGCTGCATGCAGTCACCTTGCTTGACAGTTCATTCACTCAGGTACAATTTGTTTTACAAAGTAATAGACTTACAGGCTAAAAAAAGACAACTAGGATGCTATGAGGAAATGTTTAACAAGCACTACTGACCAAGCAAAGCCAACTCTTAAACAGAGGGTGGGTTATAACTACATGAGCAAGGAGGCAAAGAGAGCAGTGGGTTCCTGTATGGATGTTGGGCCATAGTGGCTGCAGCTATACACAGCAAAGATGTAATTAAGTTGATGTAGCTATGCAGATTGAGTACCACCAGGTTCAGGTTCCATCCATGCTTTGTCTGCAAGTAAACTGAAACAAGTCAGCCCACATGCCAGGAGGGACATAAGGAAGAGGACACACACAACAACATTCATGCAACTCACACACAGGACCCATCATACCTGCATGCTGTTCATTGAAGTAGATGCTGAAGGGGAGGTTTTTGTTGAAAACGCCACCTGCTTTGACACTGTTGGGTGCTCCATCAGACAGGAGATAGCCCACAATAAAACGATCAAAATGACAGTGTGCACAAGATGAAAGTATACACTTGGTTTCAATAGTCCAGTCAATGGGATAACAGACACCCTCATACACTGTTGACCCAAGAGCATCATGATCTCGGCTATCTCAAACAACTTGTAGTTGCTGAGGCCAAATTTGTTGCTAAGACAGGACAAGAAAGTCAGTCAGCAGCTACCTCCTGGATGATGAAGCACATGGAGAATTACAAATGGCCCACCTTGTAAAGCTCGTCGATGGTGAGTCTCTTCGAAGGGAATGGTTGAACTTCAACATCAGCAAATCTACAGGTAGCTTTTTGGGCCCTTTTCACCACTTGAGCTTTTTTTAACTACTTATCACTTTTCATTTTTACTTTTCTAAGAGCTTTTCTGCAGGTTTTGCAGCTTCTCCCCTTTCTCTTTTTTATTTTTCTCAAAGTTTTGGAAATTTTGCAGCTTCTCCCCCTTTCCCATTTCTGCTTTTCTTAAAGCTTTGGGAGTTTTGCAGTTTCTCCCACTTTCCCACTGTTACTTTTCTTAAAGCCTTGCAGCTTCTCACACTTCCCCCCTTATCCCTTAAAGCTTTGGGAGTTTTCTCCCCTTTTTGTTTCAAAAGCAATACTTATAAGTATCATATGGCCGGATAACCACTGGCAATGTATGTCTATAGTATTATTGGTTGCTTTTTTTGAGAACTGCCTGAAAGTTAGCAAGTCGTCAACTTGCACAATGGGGTTTAGAAGTTTTGGCTGCTTTTTTCTGTGATGAAGGCAAATGTCAGGAGAAATGAAGCACGCAGCAAGGCTATACTATACAAACCTCCAAGTCCTCATCACTAAGCATTTGAGTATGCTTTATGAAGATTTTATTGACACTCAGCCTTTCCCCAAGCTTGCTCAACAATTCTGTCAATTATAAATACTGTGTACATATCTTTTCATAGTCCTGTTCTTGCATTTTTTGCAGTTGTTTCTTTAGGAACAGCATGATGTCCTCGATGTTCTGACTTGACCTCAAGCTCAAGATGATGTTGATAGCTTTGCAGTGAACCTCCATGTCTGCACTGCTGGCTGATGGTATGAGCAGGGTTCATGAGAATTTTGATAAATATATACCTTGAAAGGATTTGAAGGACATCCATGATGAGGCCATCAAGCAGATGCCTGTGCTGCAAGTGCAAGCAGTCTAGACGGTCTAAGACGATAAGCTTGATGTTGTTGTCCAACTCTTTGATGACAAGATTGACAAAAGTCGAGGCAGCAGCTGTATAGAATTTGAAGGCAACTTAGGTTTGTGGATAAGGCAAATTCGCACCTTTCATGGTGGCTGGATTTTGTGTCAGCATGGTAAGCATAGTCACAGCCTTGTAGTTCACAGCATGAGACGAAGCATTGAGAAGATTAAATATATGTTGTATATAGTGAGCCTGAAATTTTTCAGCCACTTCATAATAATAATTATTATAAAAGAACTCCTTCAATGTGTACTGTTATTTTTGCTATCTATCCGAATAACTTCTATAATGCTCATTTGCAACAACTCATCAAGGCCTGTTATATGATCATATACACCTAGTGTCCGTTCAGTGGCTTTTGGCATGGATCAATGTGAGAGAAATATGAACACATTGCATTTACAAGTTGCATCAGTCTTGGTAGTGAGGAAGGTCTGCATAAGCTCAGGTGCATCAGGGATGAGGTGTTCAAACTTGCGGTAGATGGAATAGACCATGAATACAGTGTTCTTGTGGACATAGGAATGGCAGTGCTCAAGGCAGGACTGGCAAGTGGGGATGAGTGGTTTGAGAAGTTCAGTGTCTTTGGAAATCTTTTGGAGAAAACAGAGGGTTGCTCCACGGATGTATTGGTTGGGATGTCACTAGTAAAGGATATGGTAAAGTGAGAATACTGATCAACAGGAAACTCACAAGGTCATTTCAAATAGCATTGCTGTTTAGGCAATTTCAGCCTCATGTTATGCGCAGAGCAGTATATCTGACAAGAATCATCTCCTGCTTGCATTTACCCTTTTCATCACTTCCCAATAAATGTGGAGTAGCTTTTTCAATTTCTTGTTTTGTGACGGCATAACATATTGGATGATTGGCATTAACAACATTGGCTGAATCATATAACAGTTGTGTTAGAGCTTAAGGAAGACAACATGATCACTAAAGGTTAAGCTCACTTGATAGTTTCCATTGATTGTCAATATGAGAATCTTGTGCGATGTGTTGATCTTGAACTCCTTGGAGTTCCTGGGTGGACACCCAGTTCCAGTTCCAGTCACTCGATTCAAGCATCATTGGGACCAGAACCACGGCACTGGAAAACTTGGCATTGGATTCAACAATGACTGTAGTGGATTGACTCCGAGGCACTCAGGCTCATAAAAGTAACTTGGAGTCAGAAAACAATTCCGTGAGAATGGTGGTCAGAATATTTGTTAACATAGAATGATTGAAACACGTTCAGTGAGTCATGGCAGGTAAAGTCTTCAGGAAGGAGGTTCTTTCCTGCCACTCCAATAAGGTGTATGCTATGGAGGATACAATCCAGGTGAATCATTTCTGTTGGGTAATCTGCATCAGACTTTATGATCCACATCCCAGTGTCCTCACACAGTCCATTATCAACTTGAGAGAACCACTGGATCAAGGCACAAGGGTATGTGGTTCCATGATGTTTGATGGCAAGGAAACAAAATACTCGGGCTGCATGCAGTCCCTGAAAACCCTCCTGCTGTTGGTCATATTCAACAAGAACACAGTCATAACGGGGAGGACCTTTGTGCCATGGAGGGGTTGCACATATAATCTCCCGGTGCATGCCACCCACACCAGATAGATACATGCTGCATTTTGGACCATGCCTACAAGTGAGTTTAGGCCTTGTTGTTCATGTAGGAACCATTCAAGTAGATTATGAAGGTCTGGCTGTCCAATATGTTTTATGAGGTCATCGATATCCCAGGGTAGACCATGCACTGGATTATCTGTCAAAATACATCATATGCCGACAAGTGAATGTCATACCATGGCCTTTCACCAACCTGATGTCTGCGATGTACTTTGGACCATCAGCATTGCTTACATCATTCTCCTCGTCATTTTCTAGCTCTGCTATACGGACCAGGTTAATGGGCTGGAGACAACTGGGTTCTGGGTTGGCAAATTGTGCTGAACTGGGACAGTGGATCGAAGGCACACAAATGCCTTCCATCATCCCATGGCTGGTAAAGTCAACCCAGGCAGTGGTTACTTTATTTAGGTGCTGGTTGATAATAAGCATCTGCCAAAGGGCATCATGTCGGTTTGAGCATCGCCAAGGCTCTTTGACAGCCTTAATGTGTTTATTCTCAGTAAGTGAAGAGCATAGGCCATTCGGCGCACCAGATATTTGGATAAGATGTCGATAATGGTTCAGGGAATGTTGTCATGGAAGGTAAAAATCAGATTGGATCCCAACCTCAATAAAAATCTCTTGATATTGGTGAAAATGTGCAAGAGCTTCCTCAATAGCTACCAGAGTCCTTTCAGTGATAACCAGCCGGTGAACAAGATAACAGAAGTCAAGTAATGCGCTGATTGCTTGGACCATCTCACTGGGAACATGACTGGCAATTGCAGGAAGGAATACTTGTGGTTCTGTAAATTTTGTGGTCTTGTATCAACATAAAAAATGTCCATACTTTTATGAGTGCGTTTGAATCATTGCCTGTCCATTGCTTAAATTCACAGCCATCTGGAAATCGGTGCAGCCCTGGGAAAGGTGGCGCAGCTGCAATTCTACAATCACAGTGTGGTTAGTAATAGTTCATTGCAAGCAAATCTGCTTACTGTAAGTCAATATCAGCTAGTATTCGAGCTGCTTCAGCTGCAGTGTTTGTGCTCTCAATGTATTCTACGACCCAGGCAACAAGATGGTTTTAAAGGTACCTTTGATGAGCTGGTGAAGCAAATCTGGCAATAGGAGTTCATGAATATTGGTGTGTGGAAATCCACTGGTGAAGGGCTGAGGATTATCTAGGTATGTAGGTATTTGGGAGATTTCTGATAAACTCATGATGAGATCACCCACTATCCCATAGTTTTCCCACAGCTCTCAAAGGGATGTGCATGCCATGGCTGCCTCTGTATGCTCATGTGAATGTCAACCAGCTGTGGGAGAATCTAAATCATTTGCAACTAGCCAGGTAGATTATTAGCATTCGTTACAAGGAAGGATGTTGAATAAGTCACTGAGGACACCATCCAGAGACAATGCAGGACAGGAAAACCTGTTCCTGGTGGTCTGCAATATATAGGCCTAAATTATATGTAACCCGCCTGAAGTGTCCATCAGCCCATCACGTGATTCTAGGGGCAAGCATATGTTGTCAAAGGGGTAAGAGAATTCCATGGATAGAAGTGTGGAATAGCTGTTGGCGGAATTGACAGAAATCTTCAGCTTTTGCATATCGCCATGTTGCTGAAGGAAATAGTTAATCTCACGATTTGCTACCATTTAATCTGAGTATAGCATACTGTGTGGGATGGCAAGAAAGCCAAGTAAAGTAACAGCATTGTGATGAGCACAACGGATATTGTTGTGGACATTCCCTAATGATACATAGAGTGGATAGTACTGAGTGTGCCCTGTTGCAACAGATACTGTCATTTTGTCACTGCCAAGGACCACTGGCATGAACATGGTGCCATGGTTTTCCTCATCCTCTGTGATAATGTCCTACCAAAAACAAAAATTGCATTGTCAGATCATGCTGGTATGATAGGCATAGATGATCATACAGCTTGGTTCCAAGCCCAATTCCTGGACATTAGGTCCATATATTCACATTTATCATTCTCATCGAAGACTTGCTTTGGCGCAAAATCAAAGTTGTTTGCAAAATCAGGGTTGCCAATCTGACTTTCCATCACTTCAAGTGGGTCATGATACTAAACTTCATATTCAGCTGACATCCATGAAGGGATGGGGCCACCCGAGCGTCCTCCACTGTATGAAATACAAAAAGATTTCCAGGGGATATCTCTCTGCAGTAGAGCATCAATGGCCACATATAAATCTGAATGATTGGTGAAGGGAGGGTCCTTGTCTGGGTAAAGTGCAGTAAGTAGATTGCACAATCTGTCGAATTTCTTTCCTGACATCTGCTCCTCCTGATAAATGAAGTTGGCGAATTCAAATTCAGTTCGATCCTTGAAAGGAAAGTAACCGTCATTCATGTGTTCTTCAGGGGGGGAGGGCAAGTGCCAGGTGGAAGATCTTGGCCATGGATATCACATGGAGTACCATCAATAATCAGGTGAGAAACGGTTGATTGACCTCGAGTGGGTGGTGGGGATGATTGCTGATGAGGAATTTCAAGTTCATCAGCTGGGGAAACAGAGCAGGAAGAAAGTGGAGATTCCAAATGAGGAGTCAGTGGTGGCGATGGTGACACTTCCTCCACAGGAAATGGTGTATCAGAAAAGTGAGCCAGTGGAGAGCCCTGCAGTGAAGGGGATTCATAGCTGAGATTTGATGTCCCTTGGGGTAAGTTGTGTATGGCATTGGTATGCCTTATGAGCCCACTTGTTGATCGGCAAGCCCTTCCACAACCTGGTATGGGACAAATGAAAATGGGGGGTCTGAAGGTTTTGTGGCTAGGCTTCATGATATAATTTTGCCAGTGAGAGATGACGCAAAATGGGCCAAGTTGAATGACTTGGAGGAAATGACTTTTGTTAAATAAGCTCAAGTCCACATATAGATAGTCAGCATCGGGAATTGTTTTCAAAGTCAATTTGATGTACATGTCCCTTTTTTTTCATTGCACCATCACTTTGCCTCAGCATGCCATCGGAAATCACTTCCTCTCTTCCACCTGCTCTTGAAATGTGTCTCAGGCCTAACTGTTTGGCTGCACCTGGCAAACCTGATATGCCTGCACCGAGGAGCTCATCAGCAGTTGTCACAGCTGAAAAAGCTCAAAAACAACAAGACAAGGAAAACAAGTAAAAGGCCATTGATGATGGCGTCAAGGCACTTGCAAAACTTGAGGACAAGATGATGCAAAAGGATAAAGAGAATGGTACCAGTGCTGACCACCCACCTGTCTCAACCAAGGCTAAAGTGGCACAAAAGGTAGCTAATAGCAAGATGTCTACCATAGGTGAGATTCTTGTGAGTATAGAGCCACAGACTGATTTGCATAGATAAAGTAGCCAACGAAAAGGACACACTGACTAAGATGGATGTGAATGCTAGCGGTGACACCAGTGTCACCATGAAGAAGGTGAACCTCTCTGTTGTAGAGGATTCTGAGGAAGAACATACACAAGAAGAGGAAAGAAAGTGGTTGATGAAGGAGAAGAAAGTGCAGAACAAGGTTGAGCTTTGACAGCATGTGATGGGTGAATGTGCATCAGAACAAACTAAGACAAGCAAATGACCCCTTGATGAAATCAATTCTACTATGTACGTATTTTCCTGCCTCATTTATGTCTCATTGATCACTGTTTTTCCTCTTATGACCTGCTTCTTGTACATGTAGCCCTGCTGACAAGAAGGTCAAATCCAATGCACCCAACAGTGCCATTGTGGTGTACGTGGACATTCTCTTTCCATATTTTATGTTTCATTAACCACACATCAATTAGCTCTGCTGAAAAGAAGCCCAAACTCTCCAAGTTTGAGGGGCTCCACCCCAACTGGCATCATGCTGAGTCTCAAAACACAATTGTCTCAGCATGCACCATTCTCACATCAGCAACCAAATTTAAATCCTCCACAGAGAAAGGCAATCACAATGAACCTATTTCCGCCTTTGATGATGATAATGAGGCTGACCATTTTGAGAGCACCATTCTCAGCAACAAAGGTTCCACCAAGGCTGAGCCATTTCACTACTACAGCAGTGGCTCTGTGAAGAAAGAAAACCAGGTGTGTCTTCCATTTATTCATTGCTACCACCAGATAATATAATGATACCATAGGTTAATATGATTGCAAAAATCACCCCGAATGCGAAATTACTGGAACCAAAGCTGAAGTCTTGTGGTCAAAATCAAGTTAAAAAAGAAGACATTGGCATGGCTTATCTGCCCTACTTGTATCAGGAAGGATTTCATCTGTCTGTGGCCCCTTTCTTCTGTGAAGCAATGGGATCCTCTACGATAGGGCTGTGGGACCCCATTCCTGAGATGGAAATTCATTTTGCCTGGAGCTGAACAAATCCTGATGATGGTTCCCAGATGGATGACCGCCTCTATGATGTTGTATCTAAATTAGCAAGTACCCCCTTCTCATACCATCAATATGTGCTTACAATCATACTAATAAGGCTACCGATCAAATTGCGTCTTGGTGCCATGACTTTGGTGTTGCGGCACTTACTGTCGTTGGGAATATTTTCAAAGAATTGCAGATAGATGAGGCTGAAGACTGTGCCAAATATGCAAAGTGGATGCTTGGCAAAACTGATAAGTCATGCCCCTTTTATTATAAAGAGTATGAGGATGGCAAGAAGCCTGTGGTTTGTTTTCCCTCTATCACAGCAATGAAGTGACTAATCAAAGCATATGCAGGGAATATTTCAATCCTATCTCATTGCATACACCTTCGCAACTCACCTCACTTCGATCTCAAACATTGAGTCATCCAAGCACATGACTGAGAATGCCAAGTCGGCTCTTGTGCTTTCTCTACAAGCAGTATCTCTCATTTGCAATCACTAGTATTACTAATTCTCATCTTTCCAACAAGGGTATATGTGCTCTTGTGTTCTGGGAGAGTGGAGAGAAAGTGGTACCTACTGGTCCACCTGGATTCTTCTCCAAAACCAATTGAGGTGATCGTGTTCAGAGGCAGGATGGCCGTGATGTTACCATCAAACCCACGTCGAGCCTTGTAAAGCTCATCAAGAAGTTGAATGACATCCAGTGGAAGAAGATATATGAAATGGCTGCTGCTCTTTCCAAGCAAAAGAAAGCACTGACAACCATCATTGAAATTCCTGATTCATCAGATTCAGAAGACTATGAGATCAAAGATGACAATGACGACCTCAAGTGAGTCACAGTAAAGGTCAAATTTCCATCTGCAGATAATTCATTGGATGGCAACATCAATATGGATTGATATGTTTGGGTGTTGGTTTGGTGCCTGGTGTCATCTCATCTTGTTTCAGCTCTTCAGACACTCCTCTTTCATCTTCAAACACCTCTTCTAGATGCCTTTTCATCTTAGGACACCTCTTTTATCTTTGAGCACATCTTTTTGACACTTGTTTATCCAGACACTTCTTTTATCTTCAAGCACCTCTTTTTGACACCTTTTTATTGTTTGGCACCTCCTTTAGACACATTGTTTGTCTTGAAACATTTGGCCACTTGAGCCACTTTTTGCCCTCTTTTGAGAAGCTGGATGGTTTTCTAAGCAATGGACATAGTGTAGAAAAGTAGCTTGAGCTTGAGCTGCTTAGGAACTTAAACAGCTTTTAACAGTATGGAAAGTGCCGAAAAGCCATTTTGTAGATTTGCTGATGAAGTTAGATCTCGGATGGCGGTGCCAGACAAAGCTGGACAAATATCGGCCGTTGCCGCGACGATAGATTCTGGACGAAAAAGTTGGGATTTGAGACTTTCCATTCCGTGACAATTCGGGATCGGGTCTTGGCCGAGGTTTGACTTCTCATCCAGCATAACCGACACGAAAAACTAGACTTACTAGTGGGCATTCTGTTAAGTAGTTCAAGTCTCGCTCAGAAAATGTGCACAACAGCTACATTACAACTTTGTCCACTGTACGCTAGAAAGATCAAAAAGTATCCAGTTCCCCGTTTCGTTTCCAAGGACACAAAAATCACCGCCAGAAGAAAAGACAGGTTTTTTACCTTGGATGGCTGGAGGCAACCAGCAGATCAATCTATGTTGATGGTTATATGAACCAACGATCCAGTTGTTTTCAAATTCGTATTTAGGTCGTGATTCCGGCGCAATAGGTGTACGAGGAACTGGCCGATCGAATGGTGCGCCATTCTCCGAATTCCATAGTAATTGTCCGAAGGAAGAATAACAGATGATGCACGAGCTATCTGGTGAGAATTTGCAGGGTGGCCCACATCCTTTAAGAAAAGCGATATGTTGACCAGTAGCAGTGTCCAGAAGATCCACCCGAACGGTGAAAAAGAAGTCGTTTGCTGTCGGGAGAGAAAATTACAGGCTGACTGTCATGGCTTTCCAGGAGGACAATAGGTTTTCCTTGACTGGCATTACAGAGTTGCACCGTATTCATGGTCTTGACAACGAAGCACTGGCCATCAGTTGAGAATTTAACAGGAGACTGAGATTTAAACTTGACGATTTTTTTGCCGGTCCTCGTGTCTCGCACGCATGCCTCTCCATTGCCTCCAACGGTATGCGTAGCAAATCGGATCCCATCAGAGGAAACAGTGACACAACAAATGGGCTTCCTGAAATGCATAACCTCATATATGCGGATGGCGGTTCCACGGACAGTCGAGATGATGTTGCGAAATGAATCTGAGACCCTTGGAGAACGATAATTCTTTGTGTTCGACAAGATATTCCATGTTGCTCTATGGCTGGTCAACACCCGCGATGAGGGTTCAAATTCACGATGGAAAGTTTTCAATAAAATCCGGTATCTGGATGCAAAGTGTAGTGCCGAGTCATAGATGTGAACCGCACGGGTCGCAATGGGCTTGGAATGATCGATTAAGAATTGGTGGGTATCATCCAACAACTCATGGATGTTTGTCTTTCGCAGTACCTAATCTTCTTGTAAATTAAGTTGACCTGATACAGCGCGTTGACATACCAAGAACCATTTTTGGACCATAGCAACAGATGTAACCGCAAATTTCACCTCACCTAGAAGGCTAAGTACCTCGATCCAGTATAAAAGTTTGGTTTTTATGAAGGTCTCGAGCGTGTCGATCAACATGAGTGTTCCATCGTCGGTAGGGGAGATTTGAGATAGATGTTCGGTCCAATGTCGACATGCGTAAGCAAGAGATAGGGTGATGAACTTATTCGTTCGTCCATCCAGGCCTCCGTTCATCCCGAATTTATCCTGTTGACAAATATTCTTCCTCAAATTCCGGTTCATATGCTGAATGAGATACATCGTAATTTCCATATGGCGTTGCCTTGGTTGAACATGGATTTCACCTGAATACCTCCTTTCGTCTATTAGGAAGTCGTGAAATGAAGCGTGAAAGGTGTGGATGATGCCATGGTTGTAAGTAGGAACCACAAGAACCGAGTGCAAATCCCTCAGAACACCGAGTGCAAATCCCTCAGAACACCATGAATGCTGTCTGGCTCCATGTCCAATATTTCAGCCAGATCCTCTATGGAAAGAGGGTCGAATAGGAGAACGACAGCAGCAACGACAAGACTGCACCGAGATATAAGTTTTCGGTCCATGAAATTTGACAGGGCGGCATCAATAACCATTTTGTAGATCTCATCAATTCCAAGTCGTCCCTCCTGAACATTTGTATCGATGTTTGCAATGGACTCGAGCTGCTTTTGAAAGTCTCTAGATATTTGCAAATGGTAAACGCGAAAATGAAAAAGCCAGCAGCCTTTTCAACAAGCTTATCCACGAGATCCTCAGGTGGCCAATTGTTCGGAAGTGCCGAACTTTCAAGTTTTCGTCGTGTCGCTATCGCCATCAATCGATCATAAAAGAACAATCTAATATCGCCGGCAACGCGCATTGGGTCGACTTCGTGAAGGATAAGGATGTCAGTCAGCTCGTCAACGGACGAATCCTGAAGAGCGAGGCGTGTGGAAAACTCTGGACGGCTTGTCGCAAGTACTTTAATATATGGGATAGTGTGAATATGCCTTGCAATTGCTAACAAAAATTTCTCGGGCGTTTCAATATCCTTGCATTCGTCCAATGCATCGACGACAATTATGACAGGCCGTGCGAAGTATTTGATCCTTTGCATGAATTCTGCGGCAAATTTTTCGTAGTCTTCGTCAGACAAGATGCGGCCCTTGCTCTGACTTTTCCCCGCCAGCGTAATGGCGGCTTCCAATTCCAGAAGGATTGTTTTATGACTCCTTCCCAGGCTGGCTATCGGAGAGGTCCCTATCTCGACAACTTTTCGTAAGGGCTCCAAAATTAAACGATCGATTTCGATGTCTTGAAGCCAAGGGCTAACATCCAATTTCTCGTGTAGGGGCGGTATAATGGAACGCCATAGTCTCCTAATCCTTTTGTTGAAATGTTTGTCAGTTACTGGGTAGGACGAGTCGTACTTTTGCAAAGAAGCTATGATTTTCCGGGCAGGTTCGAAAACTTGGTCATGGAACATCTCATTTGTCAAAATGTGACCAATTTTAAGTTTTCCTTCGATTGCAGTGATAATCCCGATTGCAGGTTGAACGATTGACCTTTGAATGTGTTCGCGCAGGCGAGCGCTGACAGAAATGCTGATTTCCTTGGTAATAGCCTCGAGGACCCGCATTGACTCTTCGAGCACCGGAGAGAGTTCTTTGGATAAAGTTTCGTTTCCGGATCCGATGACCTGAGAAATGGACGTCATGGAGGCAGCAATCTCCCGTATAGGTTGGATGATTATTTCGTTGGCTTGGTCAACACACAAACCATCCCCGAAACTTTTTATGACCGAGACGGCTGACGTGACTTGAGCCAATACCTCTGAAACCATTCGGTAGATGTTTGATGATGTTCCCATTGATTTTAAAGGTGCGGTAACCCTCTCCAATGAATTCAAAATCGATTTCAAGGGCATAATTATGCCCTGTTGTATATTGGGTAATGGTCTAGTGAACTCGGGATCCATCTCGATCGACGACGCCAATGAGCGAAGGGGCTTTAAGACTGTAACTTCAATCTCCTGGTCCGATAAGGCTCGAGCTAAGCCAAGCCTGAACTTGCTCGATTCTGCAATCGAGGCGATGACCCTTTGCATGGGCTTTACGATCAACTCTTCCAATTGTTTGTCGAATTGAGAATATCCAACGTCAGAGTTTTTCTTGATAGAATCGACAAGTTGGGCATGAAACTCGACGCTATACTGTGAAAGTTGAAATGATATTGTGGGGAATATGAGTTGCGTGTTACTTCGTTCGTCCGAAGCGCGTGAGCAGAAGAAACTTGCTCCAAAAATATGTCTCTGTTGGGCAAGTTCGGCAGTACTTTTTGCAATCGTGGTCTTGCCGATCCCAGCTAGTCCGGTCAGCACGTACATTCGACGCTCTCCTTCGTCTTCCATCCAATTCGTCAACGTTTCTAATTCTTTGGTGCGTGTCCCCTTCAAGCACGTTGGGCGATCAATACAGTCCCATGAAGCGTCTTTTGCACGGGGCAGCCTGTCCAGTAGTGCTGATTGCATGAATTGGTAAAGACACCAGTGATTTCATTAGAATCATACCATCGGAATGAAGGTCCTAACGAGCAAATAAGCGAAAGTAGATTGTATTGAAACATTCAGCTCACAGATACCCTAACACTCGCTTTGGCCACAGTTTCGGCCTACAATAAGTGTGTCAGGTAATTGGGTGCAACCTGTTTCGAAATGTTATTTACCACCGCCTGGTCGACCGCTGACTGATAATAGTTGGTGATGTGGACTGTATTTCCTTGACCACCGACACTGCTACCATGAATTGACCCAAAGTAATTATCGCCATGGTAGTGCCGATGTGGAGGACTACTCGGTGGGATAACATCAACTTGAATGTCATGGTGAACTCCTAAGAGCGACTCCTGTAATTGATTGCCAGGATCCAGGTTGAACGTCGTCGTCGTACGTCGTAGCCCTCAGCTTAAGCGCTCGGGTGCAGTGCCCCCACACAGCTGCCACAGCGGGCAAAAAGACCTTTTTGTAGTGTACAAATACCTTGAAAATATAATTCAAAAAACTAAAATTGGGCATACCAGAATGCCTTTCCCAATATGAAAATAAAGTCCAGCTTTATTCTTGACTTCGGGGAGTAGCAAATTAGTTACCAGAACAGTAGACAAATATTATATTTGGATTCTTATGTGGGAAAGACTTTTTGTGTGCTCAAAATTAAGCACGGATTTCTGACTTTGTAAAGACAAAAAGTCCGGCTTTTTGTATTTGGGAGTCTTCAAAGTCGAACTTTTTGTCTTTACAAAGTCGGAAATCTGTGCATAATTTTGAGCACACAAAAAGTCTTTCCCACATAAGAATCCAAATATAATATTTGTCTACTGTTCTGGTAACTAATTTGCTACTCCCTGAAGTCAAGAATAAAGCTGGACTTTATTTTCATATTTGGAAAGGCATTCTGGTATGCCCAATTTTAGTTTTTTGAATTATATTTTCAAGGTATTTGTACACTACAAAAAGGTCTTTTTGCCTGCTGTGTGCCTGTCACTGGCAACTCGTGCCTTAGCTTGGAACGTGCATCGTTTTTTAAATCTCGTTTACATTTGGCTAATCACGCGGCCACATCTTTACTTTTATGCTGCAAAATTTGTACATTTATTTGCTGCGGCCACGACCGCGTTTTGGAGTGACCACGACTTTAGATTTTGAGTAGACGAACCTATATACTATCATCACATCGGACCCACGCGTCACAACTGCATATTTGAACTCCGCCCACATCTATTATCACGAAGGTTGATGATCTACAAAAAATATATTATACTACTGTAAATCTGTATAAATAGAAATTTATGAGAAACTGATTAGGGTTAAAATGGATGGTAGTATTGAGGCAATGTGCTACTGGGTGGGTTAGGTTGGTGGATAGAGGTGGGGATAAGGCTGAAGCATTTTGTTGGGGTAATGGGCAGGGAATGTGTATGTGTTGGTAGAATGAGGGGCAGGGACGGCAGCTGGTGATGGAGGTTGAGATGGAGTAGCTTCATTGGTGTTTTCAAGTTCTTGGGCTGCTCGACGACCAGATGCCCTGTTAAATAAACCAGAGAATCTTGAGTTGTGCTGTAAGTCTGGATGTGCCTGGAAATAATCCCCAATGCGAGACAGAAGCTCGCTGTTGGTGCATTTATCAGAAACACTGAGTGCCATTGCAAGTGCTCAGAGGTCATCTTTCTTGTAAGATGAAAGCCAACCCATGAAACTATGGTTGAGAGAATCGTCTG